>JAJOZX010000374.1:155000-547500 GCA_023014485.1 Bathynomus jamesi | reverse complement strand
GTCATTTGACCGTTTACTTTGTGTCTGAGCAGTCCGTAAAGATAACCGGTGAAATCGGCGGGTGTTCATATTATTTTGTCTAACCCCTGTGTGTGTGTGTGTGTGTGTGTGTGTGTGTGTGATATATATATATATATATATATATATATATATATATATATATATATATATATTGCCGGTCAGATGCGATACCATTACACCATGGACCTCACTCTTCCAAATGCCGTAATTCTTCTACATACTCGCAGAAACCAATGCCCCAAGGGGCCACCTCCCGCATGCCGTAACATTATATACATTCAACTGCAAAGAACACGCAGTATAAATAACGTAAAGAACGACGCTTGTATAGGAGATATTCCGCGCAAGACGAGAGAGAGAGAACGAAACATGAAAAAATGAGGTAACCACTCGGGAATCGAACCCGGGATCTTCCGATGTGTAATGGTATCGCATCTGACCGGCAATCGGAAGATCCCGGGTTCGATTCCCGGGTGGTTACCTCATTTTTTCATTTGTTTCGTTCTCTCTCTCTCGTCTTGCGCGGAATATCTCCTATACAAGCGTCGTTCTTTACGTTATTTATACTGCGTGTTCTTTGCAGTTGAATGTATATAATGTTACGGCATGCGAGAGGTGCCCCCTTGGGGCATTGGTTTCTGCGAGTATGTAGAAGAATTACGGCATTTGGAAGAGTGAGGCCCATGGTGTAATGGTATCGCATCTGACCGGCAATCGGAAGATCCCGGGTTCGATTCCCGGGTGGTTACCTCATTTTTTCATTTGTTTCGTTCTCTCGTCTTGCGCGGAATATCTCCTATACAAGCGTCGTTCTTTACGTTATTTATACTGCGTGTTCTTTGCAGTTGAATATATATATCAGTGATGTAGTCGAGACCACCAAGTCCGAGACTGAGACCGAGACCTGATCCTGTGAGACCAAGATCGAGACCGAGATCAAAGGCTCGAGATCGAGATCTACCATCCGAGATCGAGACCCTTAAAATTCGAGACCGAGACCGAGATCGAGACCAAGCTCATGCCCTTTCAATTTGTTTCACACTACTATGGAAATTAGACTATGTTAAGTATATTAATAAACTAATAACTTCTTTCTCAGATGTAGTGTGTTGAATGCAAAAAGTGTAGCCTATAAATTAACAAATGAATATATATATATATATATATATATATATATATATTAAAGTGTGGACCAAAAAAATGAAGGTTTAAAAATCTTTGTTCCACATGAGTAATGTTATTCCTTTTGCTTACCTTAATCAAATTACAAAATTTGAAAGCTCTACGTCAAGTTTTAGGGGTCCCGAGAAAATTGCACTTTTCCTTTTAATGCTGAAAAAATTAGTTTTTCCTCATTTTCATAAGTTCTGCTTTATTTTTTGTTGGAAATTCTTTACGATTCTTGAAAACTGTTTTGAGCAGGTATTGTTTGTCCTCTTCTTTAGTTGTCACTGCTTGATTAAATTTTTCAATCAATGCAACACCCCGCTCAGCTGTGTCATTTGTCACTCTAAGGGCACGAACTCTAGCACAGCCTCTTTGGTACTCAGGATCTATTCCCCATGTTGATGCAGAATTTTCAGTGAAGAGAGAATTGAGATGTAGAGCATCAAAAAGAGATTTAGTCCTTGAAGTAACAAAATCAGAAATCCTTTTTTCTTTAAAAGCTAGGGTTACCTTTGCTTCTAAACGTTTCAGTCCCTTATTTCTTGGAGGCATTTTGATATTATTTCGCATTTGCTCCTTTTCTTCAAGGGATATGCTTTTGTCAAAGAAGCTTAATCCAACAAGTGTTTCTGAGAGGTACCACAGATGTCGTTTAATGGCATTTTGGGCTTGCTTGATAACACTTGATATCAAAGAATTTTCCTCCATTATTGCAAGATCTTGCAAAAATTTAAGATCAACATTTGGGGCTTCCTCTGGTTGAGAAGCTTTTGCACAAGATTTTGCGTATACCAATGCAACAAATAAACAAATTTCTGTTATTGCATCAAGTTCTTTTTTAGTCATCTTAAATTGATTTTGGAGAAGAAAAAGCTTAAATGCATAAATTCCTTTTGCCATCCATCTTGCATGATGGTACGCTCCAGGTCTCTTCAAGGTAGTATTAGAAATGCTTTCTTCTCCAAAAAACAAGAGAACAAGTTGAAAAAATTCTTTATAATCATTTCTTGGCTGTTTAGAGTTGAGTGCCTCCTTCATGATTAAGACTGTTTGATTTTTTAAATCTTGAACTCTTTCAATTATTCTGCAGCTTTGGGAATCAACAGCAATTGTGATTTGAGAATGATCCATAAAATCCCATTGAGTTTTGAATCTTTTGAAGATTGGAATATCAGGTTCAGAGGAATGGCCCATAGAAGTCCGGAAGACTTGAGATAGGACAATCTCATAAATATGGTGTCTGCAGGCTAAATATAAAAGCTCTTTTCCAAGTTCTTGTTCAATTTTAGTGCAAGCTCCAGCATGGATTCCGGTATTGGATGCTGTTGTGTCAAATGACAGCCCAATAATGTCTTCTTCATTTGACATCATCAAAAGGGCATTAGTGACCAACATCAAGAATTTCAGCCTTAATTTCATCTTTAAACATAGCTTCTTCAATACAGCATTTTTCCTCAGGCCTTTTTCTGTTTTTCATCAATTTATCATAACAGCTTATTAAAGAGTCAATCTTTCGGATGGCACTGTCTCTACGCATTGTGGGAATCCTGACTTTCTCCCAGTAGGTCATCACTTCATCTAAGCAAAGATTAATGGATCTTCTTCGTCCCAATTTTTCCTCTTTTTGATGGAAGAAATATTTTTGCAAAACTTGCAGTTTTGTAGGTAAGCGGCAACAAAGTATATCTTTATATAAATGGCCAATGAGCCAAACTTTAGTTTTAGAACGAGTAGCCATTTTTAGTTTAAAAAATTAAATTTCTGAAGTAGTAAAATAAACCAGTTAAATTAGGAGATAAAAAGGATAACTAAAAGATTCAAGCCAATTAGGCAAAGCCTTTAATTTAGAGTTGACCAATTAAGGATAATATATTTTATCCAAAATTTTTGTTTTCCTTATTAATAATTTTCTCTGAAATAATGATCTAAGATTGTTTTTGTACTCTATTAACACCAAAAATTTCTTAAATAAGAAGAAATTTTTTCATAAGTTGCAACTCAAGAGTTGAGTTGATCATTGATGTTCTAAGCGCGCCTATTCATTGGAAAATTTTTATAAGTCATTAAATCTCGGGACCCCTAAATATTCTCATATTTGACCAAAATTTTGCTGACATGTCTATCTGGTCCAAAGGAACAAGGGCATTAATGTGGAACAAGGATTTCTTCAACTTTATAATTTACCCCCCATTTTGGTCCACACTATATATATACTTTTTATTTATTTACTTCTTTTATATCTGTTACAGAAGGTTTAATGAACGTACCCACTACCCAGTTTGACTTTTGCATTTATTTAAAGCATGATAGGTGCTCATTACACTTAAGGAACATCAGCATGCTCAGAAGTTCTGCTGAAGTTCGACTTCTGTGGGGCCTCATTATTATGCCTCCATGGCTAAATACACGCCCAATTGGAGCACTAGAGGCAAGCACTGTTAAAACAGTCATGGCAATTTTGGCCAGTGATGGGAATTTATCCCTTTTCTGGTGCCAAAACTTTATTGGAGAGCAGTTGTCTAAAATATGAGATTCATCGATCTCTAAGAGGTACCGTCGCAACTGTTCCCTGCAGTTCAAAATCTTCCCAGTTTTAACGTTCTTCTGCTTGGACCGATAGCTTTGATATTTTGCCATTAGTCTCGGAACTTTGGTTTGACTCTGTTTTATTTCGTCATCGCTGCTGTGAGAATGAACGCTGTCTCTCTGTATCTGCTCATTCTCCGTGCTTGAGTTTCCTGTATAGCATTTTTCCAACACCATTTCTATGAAAAATAAATTGACATATCGGTATTATAAACAGAGGCATAGCAATTAGCATAAGGTCTAAATAATATATATATATATGACATTAATTCAATTCAACATCCACTCAAAACAAGGTGACTGATTAGTGAATACCTAGAGTCCCTTACTTTCACAAACTTTCATAAACATTCTGAATTGTGTCTGTTCAACCAAGCCACCATCATGAGTATGCCAATAACATGTATTTTTCATTACAGTCTCGAGAGGTCTCGGGGAGAAAAACCGAGACCGCGTCTGTCGAGACCGATCGAGATCGAGATCTACAAATTGGGTCTCGAGATCGGTCTCGAGACCGAGACCGATCTCGAGACCTACATCATATATATATATATATATATATATATAATGGGATGAATTTCACAATTAAACACGTGAAATGAATGAATGATGCAAACCCACAAGGAAAAATAAAAAATTATTCCAAGGCCTTTCGTGTATTCAGAAGTACACCTCGTCAGGGGTGATTCCCTGACGAGGTGTACTTCTGAATACACGAAAGGCCTTGGAATAATTTTTTATTTTTCTTTGTGGATTTGCATCATATGCAGGGTGTTTCATAACATGTGGGACGCACTTTCAGGATGGATTCAGGACCTGAAAACAATGAAAAAAGTTTATACAAACATATGCCCGAAATCGCTTTGTTTCCGAGTTACAGCCCGTTGTGTGTTTCAGCAAGTATCTGCCTTACCTTTAAAGGAAGTGCTCAAAATGACCGCCTTGCCCTTGAATACACGCCTGAACACGCCTCGTCATAGACTGTCTGACGCGTTCAAACATTCCAGGTACTGCTTGGATTTTCTGGCATCCTTGTTCTACACGTTGGTGAAGCATTTCAACGTTGTCAATGGGTGTCACGTAAACGATGGATTTCAGATGACCCCACAGGTAAAAATCGAGTGGATTCAGGTCCGGGAAGCGAGCAGGTCACGCAATGGGTCCTACACGGCCTATCCATTTATCAGGGAAATGGTCATCCAAATAGTGTCTGGCTACTCGACTAAAATGAGGCGGAGCGGCATTATGCATGAACCACATACGACGTCGGACACCAAGAGGAACTTCATCTAGTAAATCGCTTAAATCATTACTTAAAAAATTGGAATAGGATTCTCCTATTAATCTTTCAGGCAAAATAAAAGGACCGATTAAGTTGTCGGCAATAAGTCCTGCCCATACATTGATACTAAATTATTGTTGGTGCCTTGACTGGATGATGGCATGTGGATTCTCTTCGGCCCAGTGAGGAGTGTTGTGAAAATTGATTATGCCATTTCTTGTGAAGGCAGCCTCATCATAAAACAACACGGCAGGGTTGGATTAAAGTCTTTGTTGGCTCTAGGCATTCTCATAATCGTAGGCCCCAAAAATAGATACATAGATAGGCTGACCATACGTACCATTTTGAATGGGACAGTACCGTTTTTTTAATATTTCCTGGCCATCCCGTCATTTTAATAAAAATGTCAATTTTGTCCCATTTTTAATAAAAACTATAAATATACTTTAATATTGGTCAATCATAAATTATTATTCATAACCTATAAGACTTTTGTAATATTGTAGAGTTTATTCTTTGTCTTCCAGGAAGTACAGCACCTGTTGAGAGAATATTTTCTGTTATGAACAGTATGTGGTCAAAGGAGAAATCTAGATTAAGTGTTGAGACAATGAGGGCTATGTTAGTTGTAAGACAAAATTGTGTCATGGAGTGTGAGAAGTTTTATGGTAAGGTGTTGAAAGACCGAAATTTGCTGCGTAAGATTACTTCATCGGAGAAATATTCATGGTATGTCTACCTAAATTTTTGTATGGGTTCTGTCACTGAAGAATAATTGTAAGCTCAATATGTTTATGTACTTACTTTTTCATGAATACAGAATATTACATAACCCCCATCCCTTTTTTGCCATCCCAATGTCCCGTTTTTGTCTCAAGGAAATATGGTCAGCCTATACATAGATAAATATTTGCATTGTATTCAATGTATAGGTCCCATAATATAATCGTAGATCTATACAGGGTGTACATAAAGTCAGGATCTATTTTTGTGAAATAATTATTTTTTTCTATTTTTCTTTTCAGAAGCCCTTAGAATGAATACAGAAGAGCCTGTGGCAATAGTAATTTGGCGAATCGAGGGAAAGAAATACAATGACATCAGAGAGAAGTTTAGAAGGAGATTTCATAAGCCGGGGCCAATAGACAAGACAATACGAAAATTGGTGAACAAATTTAAATGAACGGGATCTGTAAATGATGAAGCAAGATCAGGAACCGTGTATGTCAGATCTTACCGTGAATGCAGTACGCGGAATTATCACTGAGGAGCCACGTACGTCCGTTCGTGCTGCATCACACAGACTCGGCCTCCCGACGTCATCTGTGCACAAAATTCTGAAAGTTAATTTGCAGAAGAAAAGCTATCATTTGCAGGTTTTACATGATTTACATGAGGAAGATTTCCCTCGATGAAGTGCTGTGTGTGCTGATCTCGTAGAACAAATCTGGAGTGATAATTTAATGGACAACATTCTCTTAGTGATGAAGCCACTTTCCATACGTGTGGAAAAGTAAATCGCCATAACTGTCGAATTTGGGCAGATGAAAGACCGAATGATTTCATCCAAAATTGGGAAAGAGACTCACCTAAAGTTAATGTCTGGATGGGTTTAACAAAATCTAAGGTTTATGGTCCTTTTTTCTTTGCTGAAGCTACAGTTACGGGGCTTATTTATCTGGACATGTTGCAGCAATTCCTTGAACCTCAGCTGATTGGGGATAGGATTGTTAGTACCGTCGTCTATCAACATGATGGTGCTCCTTGTCACTATGCCAAAATTGTTCAGGATTATCTAAATGGACTTTTTCCAAATCGCTGGATCGGATGCAGAAGCAACAGACCTTGGCCAGCGAGATCACCAGATTTAACCCCTTTAGATTTCTTTGCATGGGGCTTTATCAAATCGCACGTCTATCAGACGATGATTACTAGTCTTGAAAACTTACGTACATGTATACGAACTGCTGCAGATAACATAACCCCGCAAATGCTCCAGAACGTGTTTAGAAATGCTGCGGAACAATTTGAGCTGTGCAGGGATACTGATGGGCATCACATCGAATCCTACTCTTAATTATTTAATAAATGTTACCACTATCATTTTATGATTGAATTCCATATAATTTCCAAGTGTTTCACAAAAATAGATCCTGACTTTATGTACACCCTGTATAATACATGACTATGATACTTTGTCTATAATACATACTATGATACTATCCCTGATGAAAATAAGCATATCAAAATAGCTGAAATTGGATTAAATTTAGTAGAACATTCGGCTCATTTTTGCTATTTATAAGGCTGCATTTGATGAATTAATTACTTCTATTCGTACCTGGTTTGACAGCTGCGAAGAATGCAACACACAGCTATGATTCAATAAACTCAACAATATGACAACATTTGTAGATATATTATCATAAAAAGGTTTTGTAAAGTAAATCAATTAAAGCAAATTATTAAGTTCGATTTAGCAGTTTCCTTTTCTCATTTTTGAGTCAGCTAAGATTTTTTTAGGCCCAAAACTTTTTCGTAGGCCCTTGGGAGTTTCGTAGACCCTAGGCACTATGCCTATTGTACCTATTGGATAATCCGGCCCTGCGGACAGTTGCCGTCTCTTCTCCTGACAAAGCTGAACTCTTTGCTCAAACTTTCCCCCTCCAATTCAACGTTGGACGATTCCGGTGCTGGTCCTCCACCTCCTCCTCCTCTCTGACTTTATTTTGTCAGAAATTAGAATCTCTTCTAAAGATGTTTTTCCTGCCCTATCTGGGCTCAACTCTAGGAAAGCGTATGGCCCTGATGGTGTTCCTCCTGTTGTTCTTAAGAACTGTGCCTCTTTGTTGACAGACTGCCCAGGCAAACTCTCTCTCTCTCATCTGGTACTTTTCTTTCCTGCTGAAAGTTCGCTTTCATTCACCTGTTCCAAAGAAGGGTGACCGCTCTCAAACCCTCCAGCTGCTTTGATTTCTTGCCTTTCCAAAGTTTTTGAATCTATCCTTCATAGGAAGATTCTTAAACACCTTTCTTCTCACAATCTTCTTTCAGATCGTCAGTATGGATTCCGCAAGGGACGCTCCACTGGCGATCTTCTTGCATATCTCTGACTCTTGGTCATCCTCCTTTTGGGATTTCGGTGAAACTTTTGCTACTGCGCTAGATATATCAAAAGCTTTTGATAGAGCCTGGCACAAATCTTTAATTTCGAAACTGCCCTCCTTCGGTTTCTATATGTGCCTTCACCTCTAATTTCCTTTCTGGCCGATCTTAGCTGCAGTTGTAGATGGTCACTGTTCTTCTCCTAAAGCTATTAACAGAGGTGTTCCTCAGGGTTCTGTCCTGTCACCCACTCTCTTTTACTTATTAATGATCTTTTAATTCGCACTTCCTGTCCTATTCACTCCTATGCCGATGATTCCACTCTTCACTTTTCCACCCGCTTCCCACAGCGTCCCTCACAGCAGTCGCTTCATGATTCGCGTGAGGCAGCTATGGGGCACCTGACCTCTGATCCACTCCTATGTCGAGGATTCCACTCTTTACTTCTCCACCCTCTTCCCACAGCATCCCTCACAGTCTACAACTGTTTTCTAATTCTCTTATTATGCCCTTGAGCTTAAATCCCACTAGGTTTATGAAAATCTTAAAGAACTATTTACATCCACTACATTAGAAAGTTAAATGATCAGTACATATTCCAGGAAGATGGAACTCTATGTTAACCTCATTGACTGCACAGTGGAAGAGAGCATTAAATTTTCCCCTGTGCCTCTCAAAAACACATTTATAAATTCACCAAAAACATACCCTGTGTGATTTGTACTTCACATGGTGCGCAAGGCTTCTTTGGGCTTTTTCTTTAATCACACACTGTCGTCCTGGTTAGTGTTTATCTTGCCATTTATTTGCCTGGTTAAAATTTACCATGATGCTGTAAAGTATTCAATTTTCAAACACAATGTTCAGCTATTCACCCCTCAGCTTTGACCAGTCTGATGGTTCAATCCTGTAACCAGCATATATTATATTTCTTAAACATTAACTGCACAAAGCATTTTTAATGGTTTACAAATTCTTTTTTATGTACAACACATGGTCTGCAAATACAAACCTTGCACATAAATCAAGCGTTCTAATAACTTTTGTAGGCAGCCATTTAGAACCATTCAGAAAAATTTCCACCTCTACTTTTAATTAAATCTTTGAATTTTTGTAAGCCAACTCAGCAGCTGTAAAAATATCACTAGTTTGGGTTAAATCTAAGAAAAAAAAATCTATTATCCAATTACACGAGTACCCATGTAATCATAACATTATGTCAAAGGGTTAGGAGTGCTCTGAGTATGAGGACCCCAGGGCTGCTCCAAAGCAGTTTCTCATCAGTGCCTCAGGCTCCAGCTCCAAAAACCATAAAATCAGTCAATTTTTACACTTGTGCCACTATACTGCATAACCTTTGCTCTACAACAGATCACACAAGAACTTTAATTTTAGTTTCTGACAGTATGACACAGAGCATTTGTGAAACTGGATTCTAATTGGTCCACTGGTAAGATTTTTTTTTAAATTTTTGACCTGTGAAGTAGTAGTAGCTCCAGATCAGCTTCAGAGCACAGTTGAAATGAAAAAAAATCACCTGATCAGCTCTAGAACACTGGCAACTTTAGTTTAAGATACCAAAATACATTGAAGCATCTTTAATGTTTTAATTATACTTTGGTTAACCTTGGTTTTGCTTCTGCCCATATTGTTCATTCCGATGAAGGCAAAGCTTGTCACTCCACCTTAGACCTACAGTTTAATGAGAAATCTAAACCACACCCCACCAGCAGCCCAGCATCTTAATCACTAGGCTACCCAGAGTACCCATTTATCTACCAACCAATTTTTTTTTTTGTGTGTGGAAGGATGAACAGCTGGGTCTTACCGTGCATCACCTGCTGTCAATGGGACTCAATCCTGTCAATCCTGGGGCTGATGGATTCATAGTCAGCGACGCTAACCACTACACCACCGAGATTTATTTCTATACATTTGTACTTATGTAATGAATTTTAGAAAGAATTATTTTTCCTACAAATCAGTACAGTACATAAAAATTTGCTTAAATTCTGTCACACAAGAAATGTAAAAATCTTAACTAATAAATGCACACACTACCTTCTTGTCTGAAGAATAGTGTACATTATGAAATTAAATAAATAATATGACAAAAAACACCAAACTGGAATAGAGAGAGGTCATTATGAAATACAGAAATGAAAATAACGAGAAAGATAAAGGATACAGTTTAAAATGATGTTCAAAGTTGCAAAACCCAAATATCAACATTTTGGACAAATAATAATAATAATTATTAGCTTTCAAAGCTTCACAAATCAAGCTATGTGTTAGTTTTATTTTCTATAAATTCATGCTCTAAAGAAATTTTTTTTTTTTACCTATTTTCTACTTCTTTCCTTTAGCCTAAACTTTTGGAGAATGAAAACCAGAATTTACACATTATTATTATTATTGAAAAAAATATAATTTGGAATTCAAGCAATCGCAGTTCAAATGCAATATTGAGACAAATTAAATATCAACACTTTCTTTTTCTGGGTAATATTTACTTATGAAGATAAAACATGAATTAACATTTCCCATTCACTTATTTTAAAATGCTAGAACTCAACTACTTCCAGATATATTATCCATAAACAATTTACTTTTCCTTATTTTAAGAAGTATGCAGTATGTACTACTACAGATTCTCTGTAGAACTATTTTTTGCTAAACTATTGAAGATATTTCTCTAAGAGACTAGTCTTAAGAGAATATTTCTAATTAAAAAAAATAATATATTAGCCTACTATACTGCTTGCTTTCCTTATTTCAAGAAGTCCATTTACAATATCCATAGAAAGATTTCTTACATGGTAAAATTCTGAGGCAGTGGCATAACGTAGCTTTGTTAAAGGATCTGTGTATTTGGCCTAAAAAGAAAAAAATAAATTAATAGACCAACTTTACTATAAATGTAAAGGGACAAAATATATGCCAAGTAAAATCAACCTTTGGTATATTAAAAATTATGGCAGCAGCACCAAAGGCCATAACTAACTAATAAAAATCCAAATTTCTTACAGGGAGTCCAGACACATCTGAATACTTTTTTGCTGGTGTAAAAGATGGAGGAGCTTCTATGTTGCTATCTGGGGAAGAACACAAGTATAATTAAATCATCAACTCCCTACATATACAAAGTTATTTCTATTAACACTTTCGCATTCCGCGCAAATGCCTATTTCTTACCCCCTAACCATTCTAGGCTTGCAAGCAGTTCGCTTTGCACTTCACACATAGGCTTCTACTCACTCTGATCATATTGACAGTCTTTGAATAATTTTATATTTAATTTCACTGTATTGTTTTATAACTACAACTCTACATTTCTTTAATGAAAACTGCATGATATAGATAATGAATCATAAAAACTTATGAGAGGCAAATAAACAAACCAATAAATTTTATGAAATTTATTACAACTTTGTAAACAAATATTCTAATAAATCTCTTATGAAAAGTTGAATAAAACCTAAAGATGATAATGGAATTGCTTCTTGCATTCCTGGATTTACTGAAAATGGCCCAATTTCTGGCATTGCATTATTCTCACACCAAACATTAGTTATTAGGTCTGTCGTAGATGATATAGGTTGATGTGCATTCTCCACATTGGTATCAGGCCTAACTTCACTGTCAACCAGAGAAATACCTAACAACATAACACTGGATATCAAATTCATCATCAGTTTTTTCATCCTCACTATCTAATTATGAGTGATAACACTAGTCTACAAATTTTGAAAAAGTTTGTGCTTCTGAGATAAAATGTGTTTCCTATTATGGATTTTTGGGTGCTGAAAACGAATACGACCATAAAAACAGTCTATTGGCTACAGTTTCCAAGAAAATTGAAGTTACACATTTTGCGTATATGTATACCATATATTAGTAACATACCTGTATAATGCAGTCACTTATATTGATTCAACCCGTCGCTTCTTTGCTTGTCTCTTGTATTCAACTTCTGGAGCATCTCTTGTTATTGTCTAGCAGTAGTCTGCTAACAATGATGGACTCCATTTCCCCTGGTAGCGTTTCTCCATCGCTGAGATATCCTGGTGGAAACATTCACCATGTTCATCGCTGACTGCTCCGCAGTTGGCCGGAAAAAATTCCAGGTGCGAATGGAGGAAATGTAGCTTTAAAGACATATTGCAACCCATTTTTTGATAGGACAACAGCAGGTTTTCCACCAGCTCCCTGTAATTGTCAGCTTTGGTATTTCTGAGAAAATTGGTTGCTACTAACCAGAAAGCATTCCACGCTGTCTTCTCGTCACCACCTAGGATACGGTCAAACTCCTCATCTCTAAGAAGCTTGTGGATCTGTGGACCAACAAATACACCCTCCTTGATTTTTGCTTCACTGAGCTTTGGGAATTTACCACCAAGGTACTTAAAAGATGCCCCTGTTTTACCCATAGCCTTAACAAAATTTTTCATGATGCCCAGTTTGATGTGTAAGGGTGGTAACAAAATCTTGCTCAATTCTACAAGTGGAGGATACTGAACATTTTTTGTTCCAGGTTCCAATGAGTGTCGGAGTGGCCAATCCTTCTTCATGTAATGAGAAGTCCTAGCATGACTATCCCATTCACACAGAAAACAGCAATACTTAGTGTAGCCCGGCTGCAGTCCAAGCACGATAGAAACAACTTTCAAGTCACCACAAACCTGCCACTGATGTTTGTCATAGTTTATGCAGTTCAAAAGTTGCTTCATGTTGTCATATGTTTTCTTCATGTGGACTGCATGACCAACTAGAATTGATGGCAATACGTTGCCAACATGCAACAAAACAGCTTTTAGACTCAACTTTGATGAGTCAATGAACAGTCTCCACTCATCAGGATTGTAAATAATGTTGAGAGCTGCCATCAGACCATCAATGTCATTGCAAGCTACAAGATCACCTTCCATGATGAAGAATGGGACAAAATCTTTTTGGCAGTGATGAAACTTACACACTAACATTTTAGCGAGGAGATTCCACTGCTGCAATCTGGAGCCCAACAGCTCTGCCTTACTCTTTGGCAGTTCTAAATCTCTGATAAGGTCATTTAATTCATTCTGAGTTATCATGTGCGGTTTAGAAGATGTCAAGTTATAAACAAATTCAGGGTCTTGTGAAGTTGAAGGCTCACAAGTTTCGCAGGTTTCTTCATTCTCCTCATCCTCTGACTCCAGGGAGAATGAGTGTGGGGGCTCAGGAACGGGTAGTCCTTCGCCGTGAGGTACCAAGTGTATAGCAGAGGGTATATTCGGATATTGTAAAATCCACTTTTTCTTCTTGCAAATACCTTTCTTGACTGGAGGCACCATGCAGAAGTAACAATTGCTGACATGATCTGTTGGTTTCCTCCACACCATTGGCACTGCAAAAGGCATAGATTTCCTTTTCCGATTCAACCACTGGCGAAGGTTTGTTGCACAAGTATTGCAGCATATGTGTGGGGCCCAGCTCTTGTCCTGATCTCCAATCTTACGGCCAAAATAAAGGTGATAGGCTTTCCTAATCACGGCGGTTATATTATAGCACATTTTTGTGATGCAAAAGTCATTTCTCCACAAACATAACAGAATTTATCTACACTGTTCACGCAATTACGAGGCATCTTTGCTCAAATTAGGCTGAAAAAAATTCAGTTCCAAAAGCAAACACTAAAAAGAGTTTGACAAGGGTGCACTGTATGACTTCCGCGAATGAACTGATGCTGTGGCATAATATGTAGATGCCTGTGACACATCAATGCCTTGACTCTACTGTGCATGCGCGGTTATATTTTTTTTATTTTAATAAATTAATGTAATTACATTGCATTTTAATAATTTTAAATTAGTTAAGGTTAAGTTAGGTTAGTATTCCATTTATATTAATATCAAAAACATTATGGGAAGCAATATGTTAAAATGATCCAATCTATTTCTTAATAAATAATTTACAAATACGTAATGTAATAGATAAATTTAAAATTACATTTTATTGTATATATATTATATATGTATATATTTCGTGGCCCGTTGATTCGCCAACAGACATTTTGCCGAATGGACTGTCATTAATATTTCTATGACAAAATACACACACACGTTATTAAAAGTTATTATTAAATGTTATTGAATTATTTTGTTAAAATATTAAATTATGTTAAACTGACAGTTATAGACACTTGACGTAAAAACATAGATACCTTTTTTAAATAAATTTATATCGATAACACTGCCCAACAAAAAAAAGTTTTTGCTGCTGATTTAATTCTAAGACCTGTTTCTGGATAATATTGATGTGCTGATTTCAAAAATCACCTTAGATTTTGTCCATCACATCAGGTTTACGTGCAATGCAATATGCCTATTTTGGGTGATTCATGAAGGGCGCTTATCAAAATTGATGATTTTTGAGACCTGTTAACAGCTGTTTTGCTGTTAAAATTTTATCTGTGGAATACGCAAATCTGTGCATTAAATCTAAAGGTCATGTACAACATATTAAAATCTTGGGTATCTGATTTCCCCAGGTGTGAGCGTGACGTCATGATCTGCTTTAATAGGGATTCATTTTTTGCTTATTTAAACACTTTTAATCACTTTGTGTGTCAATATTACCATTGTATATTAAAGTTCACTCCCTGCACAATTGTTTACTTTTCCATGCTGATTCTAAGTATGTAAAAACTTATTTTTTGAAAAGAAAAAAAATTGGGCATAACCCTGCCAAAATGCGATATCTCCAAAATATCCACATTTGATTGCTCGAAAACCTGACATGATAGGCAAAAACTAAGGTGATTTTTTAAATCAGCACACCAAAGTTACCTAAAAATAGGTGTTAGAATTAAATCAGCAAAATTGGTGTTGGGCAGTGTAATACTATATAAAATGTTTATATATATATATATATATATATATATATATATAATATATATATATATATATATATATATTAGGGTGTCCCAGCCTCACATGTGAAAATAAAAATTTGCAAGAGTCAAATCGCACACCCCTTTAATTAATTACACTTGAAGAAAGGAAAAAATGGGCGAAATTTCATTGGCCTATTAGGACAGGAAGGGTCCCCTCATTGACCTTGTTTATTCGACCCTATATGAACAAACGTAAATGCTCAGCATTAATCATTCTAGAATGGAAGAATGAAATGTAAATTCTTTCTAATGACTAAATTAAAGGAAATGGAAATTCTTCCTAATGGCACATTTCATTTCGGGGGACAGAGGGTCTTTTTGTCTGCTGAGGGGGAACTGCTGGCGGTGGTATTCGACGACTTGGTGCACGAGCTGCCGTTCCTCCTCGTTTTTTGTCAGGTCCTCGTTGAAATCTTCCGCCAGTTTCACCGCCCGTTCTGCCGCGTCGTTCACAGACTTCAACGATGGTGCACATCCTTCGAGATCTTTGGGGGTTTTTGGAACCGGCAGCTTCAGGCAATGAAAAAGGTTTTGAGTCCTTTTCGTGACCAAGGTGCTCAAATCCGACCGTCTCATGGTCAAGACACACTTTCCCGCCAGCCGACGTAGATCTTTTGGGTTTTCAGTCTTCTTGTGCAGGTTTTGGAGCATGGCCGTCTTCTCTGCATCGGTGGTTTTGGAGGAGAACATAGCGAGTCCAGCTAAATCTTCGCTTAGGTACCAGAGGTGGCCCCGGAATTTCGTCAATGCGGCGGTACCTACATCATGATCCACCACCTTGTACCGCTCTAGATCCTCCAACAGCTCCAGGTCATTGACGGGCGCGTCCGCCGTCAATGGAGCCTCGAACCACCTCTGGAGGTAGATGGTGACGGCAAAGACATTTATCCTGCGTAGTGACCGGACCTCGTGAGCGGTCAGGTGGAATTGGCTTCAGAAGATGAACATCTTAAGACAGTAAATGCCTTTGGCCATCCACCTGGCCTGGTGGTATGCTCCAGACGATTGTACCGGAGATCTCGTTTGCCATGACCATCGAGGAAGACCAGAGCGAGGATCAGGAACTCCCAGTAATCGTCTCTTGGGTGGCCAACTTCAAGCTGGTCTTCAATGAAGTGGACAATCTGCTCTTTTTTCAACGCCACCCATTCCGAAAGGATGTCGCTTGGGCCATCACCGTTGAATGGACAAGCCTGCTTCTGGTCGATGAACTCCCATTGGGATTTGAAGCGAGCGAACAGCGCAATTTCGGGGCCAGAAGACCTGAAGAACAGGTCAAAGACTGAGGTGATTACCAATTCCATCATGTGGTGTCTGCAAGCCAGGTAAAGAACGCAGCGGTCCATTTGGTCCTGGATAATCGTACAAGCGCCGCTGTGAATACCGGTATTCGCCGCTGTTGTGTCGAAACAGAGACCGGCAATCCATGGTTGAACTTGCGGCCAATCGTCCAGCACCTTCAGAACAGCTCCAGCCATCCGCTGTCCCGTGCTGTCAGGGATTTTTGGGATCGCCAACAACTTCTCAAGATTCTTCCCACTGACCAGCACTGGTATGCGATCCAATTTCCCTCCATCCGAATCAGGGAGGAGTTTGCCATCAAAGTGGACGACAAGCGGCGTATCAGGATTGAACTCGGTCTTGATTCCGGTTGCCAAGTTCTTCCTGGACTTCTGCCATGAACGGTGAAGACTTGATTTGGACAAGGTGACTGAGGATAACTCAACTCCCGCGGCAGCGAGTGCTGGAGCCACAATGTGCATCGCTTGGCGTACTGAGGTTCCAGTTCGATCCAGGGCTGCAGCAAAATTGGGATATTGGATGATCCTCCTTGCCGACACTTGGCCGTCCTTGGGAGCGGATCGAGGAGCCGAAGGACCAGGAGAGGAATATTGGACATCATTGGATGCTTCGGCCATGGACTCCGAAGAAAAAGAAGAAGACCCACTTTTCACCGTTCCTTTTGCTTGCAGTGAGTCCATCTCTTTGCGGCTTTTCTTCTTCCTCTTCTCTTCAGCTGCTTGGCATTTCTCCCGCTCCGCTGCCCTGCGAGCAAACTCCAGGTCCTCTCCTCCGATGTACATCTTCCGCACGGTTCGCTGGTCATTCAGAAAGTCTCGATCTTCGGGGACTTTGATGAGTTTCATGGCGTTGGCATGAGCTGTTTCGAACAGTGTATTCAGGTTGGCTTGGAATCCCTTTTCCCGCTCCAGTTGCTTCTCTCCCCCACGGTTTCGGTTTCTGGCAACCTTCTCGTAGTCCGTGGAGAGGGCCTTGATCCTCTCGACGCACTTGGGCTTGTGGGAGGTCGGAATAGATGCCCGAGCCCACACCGCCATAACCTCATCAGCTACCACATTGGCAGCTTCCGCCGTGGACGTTTTTTTCTTCCGAGTGAAGAACAGCAGACATCAAAGAACATCTCCCACTGTCGGGAGTTGAGACAGCGTTTCCAGGGGTTCATTTCGCAACACCCCCACCAACCACACAGTCTCCTGCTTTCTTGTATCCATAACCTGAAAAGAAATATGCTACAATTAGTATAAGGTAGAGAGTAGCCGTTCAGCAATAGTAACACATGGTTTGAGGGGACCCTTAAAATTAAAGAACACGAATGAAATTCATCTTGCAGGCATGTTTTCACGAGTGGAAGAAATTAGGGGTGTGTGCATGACAAACTTCAGGAACAAAAATAATTGGGACACACTAATATATATATATATATACAAAGGTGGGCACCCGGGCCTCAAAAAGGACCAATGGTCCCGGTCCCGGTCCCGGTCCTTGCCTCAAACTGGACCAACAGTCCCAGTCCTTGCCTCAAACTGGACCAACGGTCCCGGTCCTTTCTGAAGATAGGACCTAGGAACGACTCAGTCCTCAGTCCTTATATATAAGTGAAAAATTTGATTAAAATGAAAAATTGTCAGGATTGCCCAGTTCAGTTCTTCCGCTAGGAGCTCCAGTTGCTTGACTTGAAGTTGAAGCACTAACATCAGTAGATTCTTCGTCTCCTCCAGGTGTTGAAACAAATTTCAGTTCAGTCTCAGTCTCTTTCCGAGTCTTCTGGAGGAAACGACCCATCTTCTTCAGAACTTCAAATAATCACTAAACACACTAAAATCACTAAAAAAGCATCCGGAATTGCTTAAAAATGGACCGTCGCTCCTCACTGAGAAAAGGACTGAGTTCCTGGAGTTTGGTCCTTTTGGAACTCGGTCCTGCCCACCTTTGTATATATATATATATATATATATATATATTTTCTCGGTGTGTATATTGTATAATTTAAAACTTTCGTTTTAGACCATGGAATTCACTTTGATGGTGTCCGGCGAATTTGTCTACAACAATTTGTCTACAGACACAAATTTATCTATAATAATTTGTCTACAGATACAATTTATCTAGAGAAACTATTACTAATATTATTTTTAAAAAATATATATATAATTTAAATACGAAAATTAGTTGTTAACTTTTATAATTTAAGTCTTGCGTTTGTGCCTTTATAGTTTAAGCTATTCTGAAACGTTTGTTCGTTTGTTGCCTTTTTTAAATCTTAGTAACTTATGTCTTAGGTTTTCCCACTTAAAATTGCACTCATCCTGGAACTTTTACAGTGTTCACTGTTCAGTAACCCACAATGCCTCTTCAATTTATTGATTCAGAGAAAGGCCATAAAAAGTTAGTACACCCTTGACGATTGGTTAGGTTAAGTCATGATATTTTTTTTAGTTTACTGTTAAAACATACGAAAATATCATGACTTAACTGAACCAATCGTCATTTTTTTAAATAATATTAGTAATAGTTTCTCTAGACAAATTATTGTAGATAAATTGTATCTGTAGACAAATTATTGTTGTGCACAGATGATATCAGGAGGCCGAGTCTGTGTGATGCAGCATGAACGGACATATGTGGCTCCTCGGTGATAATTCCACGTACTGCATTCACAGTAAGATCTGACATACATGGTCGTCCTGATCTTGCTTCATCATTTACAGATCCCGTTTGTTTAAATTTGTTCACCAATTTTCGTATTGTCTTGTCTATTGGCCCCGGCTTATGAAATCTCCTTCTAAACTTCTCTCTGATGTCATTGTATTTCTTTCCCTCAATTCGCCAAATTACTATTGCCACACGCTCTTCTGTATTCATTCTAAGGGCTTCTGAAAAGAAAAATAGAAAAAATAATTATTTCACAAAAATAGATCCTGACTTTATGTACACCCTGTATTTACATTAATTTATTAAAATAAAAAATATAACTACATGCATGCACAGTAGAGTCAATACATCAATGTGTCACAGGCATCTACATATTACGTGACAGATGCAGTCCAGTTAGTAGGGTGCAGGGTTGCCTGATATTTTTAGAAATAGAGCCAATTGGCAATTTTAGGCATCATTTTCATATTCAGTGACCCAAAATTAGTAAAGATTGACTACTTTTATTTCCAAAGCATTTTGGCTGTAGACCAGTGTAATTGTTCTAACATTTCTTGATACTGATATGGAGGAATTTTGAAATTCTTTTTATGCACCATTTTTTATATACTAAAAATATGAGAAAAACTGTAATAAAAAAATTTAATCATAACACAATAAGTGAATAAAATATGCAAAACGAATTGTAATAAAACTATTTAATGCTAACACTAAAAGAATATGACATGCAAAACACAGCTGCTAAACCTAAAAATCATGTGAGCAACACATCTTCCCCCTACAATGTCTAAATAAACACTGAGTCTCCACCCCTTTGTTGATTGACGTAAACACACATCCTAAAATATAACTCAATTTTGAAATGACAGAAAGTGCATCAAAACATGATGACTTCAGAAGATTTTTTACCAAATGACACAATATGCATCATCAGAACACATGCAAAAAAATTTTTTTACGCAGTTTGCATCAGTGGAATGCGAAAGTGTTAATATGGGCCAGTGGCATTGTAAAGGCTCAGGTTTATTTATTTATTAGATTGGTTAGGGAAAATTATTGAATTTTACAAAAACTTTTCAGAATATTATATATGTTGTAATTTATAAACACTGGAAAGAAATCTAATATGTAAAAATAAATGTTTTGCACTAGTATAAATTAATAACTAAATACAAGAATAGAATACACTGAACCCTCACTAATTTGATATTTTGCAATAATTCTTTAGGTACTTTTTTCCCCTTGGGGGGGGGGGGGGGGGGGGGGGGGTCTGAACACTTTCCTTCGTGCCTGAATCAGATCTTATTTTGTTATATAATGTTGCAATGTTTCAGACCAACAAAGACCCTAGGATCCACTCATTTATATACAATTTATATACAATATCTCACACTTTGGTCATAAGTGAATTACACACAAATATCTGCACCAGTATTTACTTTTGACTATTAATAATAAGTTAAAGAAAATTTATTCCTAGGTTGGAAATGTATAAAAAAGCAGACTTAAAATAAAAGAAATTCTTAAATTCCTTTGTTAAAAAATTTAAATATCACCAAAAGGGCAGGGAACTCAATTGAGCCCCTTGAGACCCCCCCTAGCTATGGGCTTGTACTATGCATACATATACTTTAGTATACTGTATACACAGGGGGTCCCCTCCTGCCTTACAATGGCACCTTCATGAGCCTCAACTTAAGAGTGTATGTTTAATGAAGTTTTATCAGCATTTAAATGTAAACAGACTGAATGCAACCTCAGCCTTGCTTGAGGGAATCAATATGTTCCAAAAAGGACATGCAGATAGTAGACATTAAGTTAATGCATTAACACTCTCGACTACTACTTACGCATTTCACATCAAAACTCTATCCTACCCTTGGGTCACTTCTTACATGAAATGCATCAAGTTGATCTGGACAAGAGTAAATACAAAGTTTCTGAGAGTATTGTCATCTTGACACATGTAGTGTGTCAGCTGTGACAAGGCATAGATCAACTTGATACATTTCACATAAGTGACCCAAAGGAGGATAGAGTTTTGATGCAAAATGTGTAAGTAGTAGTCCAGTGTTTTAATACAGTAAATGTAAATTCAGATGAAGTTGAATGATAACTTTTAAAAGTTTAGTTTTCACACATCCTTAAAATGGAGTAGCCCCAGACAAGGTGAGGGAATGACTTCAGACACTTAACATGAATTCAAGCAAAACCCTATCCAATTTCTTGCATTTACTGCATGCAGGGCTGGCAAAAACCCCAAAACCCAGCAAAAAACCAGTTAGGTTTTTGCCAACCCTGATTTACTGGCTTGAAAATATTAAAATCATTCCCTTCTGAATCTGGTTTGCTTAGTTTCTGTAACTTCAGTAATTATTAGTTCAGAGAGACTACTTTCAACCCTTTATCAGGCAGTGTTACTTTACTGATTTTGTTCTGGCTAATGCCAGACAATTTTATTCAGTCTTGGAAAGACCTCTGTGCAGTAAATGATTAAGCAAATGTCTCTCAACCCTTTACTGCAGAGGTGTCTTTCTAAGACTGAATAAAATCATCTGGTGTTAACCAGAACAAAATTAGTAAAGTAACACCGAGTGATAAAGGGTTAAAGAATAAAAAATTTACGAGTGTCCATAGTCAACCCCACCTTAAAGTATCCAATCTGACCGTGATAGAGGAAATTGGTAAGAATATATGCATGTTATAGGTCTACATATTAACAGCTTAATCTACAGTATACTTCATTGTAACCAACTTAAATAATTCCTATTTCCTCTAGAAACTGGGGCCTGGATAAACTTATAAAATAGCTTTATCACCACTTGGCATATAAAAAATGAAATAGTTAACCTAATGTAAATACTATTCTGAACTAAAAAGCACAATAATGGACCACATGACCATTCAAAAGTTTTTACATTCTGTAAATTAATATTAGGTCTACTTACAATTCACTGCTTCAGGAGGCCAAGTGTAAGTCTTCTCAAGAGCTAAAATTTGTTTCAAATTTTTCCAAACCCTTTTTTTACTGAACCGCAATGCAGAATGCTATGAATAGAAAAGTAGAACCTAAAAGAAAAGTGTTGATACAACTCACTGCTATTCCAATTAATAATAATTTTATTTAATTAAAAAACAAAAAGCTCAGTGACTAATAAGTTAAACTACTTTCTACATTAGCATAACACTACCTAGGTAATATTTGATTTTCCTCCCAGTCACAAGCAGTTGAACAAGCACTATATTTTGAATTGCCATTAAAAACCAACTAAAAAATATATATATTTTATGATGTGCAAATTTGTTCAAGTGTACTTTTTTAATAAAATATATTTCCTGTTTTGGCTACAATGTACTTCTTTTTCATAAAATATTTTTCCTGACTGGGCTATTTTTTCACTACTCTGCAACTTAATTAGTTTGTTGTTTTCTGTTCTAGCTATTTTTTTTTCCTAATTGGATTCATTTTTGTTTTGTGATAGAATTATGACGTGCCATTCATGTGATTTTGACTTTGAGAACTTGATTCATCATGTGCCCTAGATGAAGACAAAGCATTGGATGTTTTTATCAAATATGGCATTATTCTCATCCTTAACTTGCCCAAAATGTGACAGTGAATGCCTAATACGAAAAGCTCAGAAGATATTTGGGTGAAATAACGAATACTAACCTATTAGGTCAAATGAATGCCCAATTAGATCAACTGAATGCCAGTCAGCCAGTTCGGTCAACTGTATGCCCTTGATGATTGGTTAGGTTAAGTCATGATATTTTCATTGGTTTAAACAAAAATGATGAGAGCAAACTTTTCTGGTTAATTTTGAGGTGTTTTACATGTTTCCTGTGGTAATGCGTCTTTACGAGATCTTGTAATATGAACATATCTTATATGTTTATGTTACGATATCTCAAAAACTACTCATTTCCGCAGGAAACCAATGGCAGATTTGTGCAAAGCACCTCAAAATTTACCAGAAAAGCTTGCTCTCATTATAAAACCAGACTGGGAGTAAAATTGAATATTTACCCACTATCTAATACTTTTTAATGCCAACTGTGTTCAAACTCCATACAAAATGTTTATTTTCTTATTGGACTTGTTTAAATATTTGTTGGATTTGGGAGGGCAGACAAAAAATAAAGTAAAACAAAGAAAAATAATGATGATTCAAAGTTAAAAGTTGCTATGGGACTATCACAAGGGATAAGGAAAAACTTTCCCCTTTGCATTAGATTGTATATACTGTATACCAAAATTTTGGACAGTTTACTGTATGGAATACATACTATATTTAGGAAAAATGCTCATTGACAATTAACCTGTATTAAATTTAGGTAATAATCAGGTTAACCTTAACAGCTTCAGACACAACATACATAAAGTGTAATATTAATCCATTGTTATACCTACTAGAGAGAAAAACTGCAAAACTTGTGTATCACAAATTCTGTATCAGAAGTTATTCACTGTCCTAGTATTATAGAGGCCAATGAATGGATTTAAACTTTTCTATTACAAAGGCTTTGGTTAGCTCAACTCTATGATGCTTAACAACCAAGGGACAACTATCATTTACTATGGAGGACTCATTTTTCATAGGCTTAGCTTCCATCACTTTTAAACCAGCAATTTCTTATTAATAAAAAGAATATAAGCACTATCATATTCAAAGCTTGGAACAATCTACAAACTGTCTCTTTCATTCTTGAAAGCATCCCAGTTTTTCTTAAAGAGCTAAGGAGCTACTATTTACCATATCATATGGCAAGTCATTCCAAAAATCTACTACTCTGTGACTGAAAAAGTATTTTCATAGATCAAGTCCACAAGTCTGTTTCCTAATTTTCTTATTATTCCCTCACATTTTACCATCAACCTCTAATAAGCAAAAGTTACTCATGTCTAAATTGTCCAAACCTGAAAATATTTTGAACATTTCTATTATATCTCTCTTCAAACTGTCTCTCAAAACTAAACATACCCAGTTCCTTTAGTCTTTCCCTGTATTCCAATCTTCTTAGGTTAGAAGCAAGCTTGGTTGCCCTACATTGCACACCTTCAAGCATATCAATAGGGCCTATATCATGTCTCAGGTGAGGGGACCAAGTTTGAATGCAGTGCAACATTCTAAATGAGGCCTAACTTATTCTTGTAGTCTCACTCTACAAAAATACTTTTTCAGTCAGAGTTGTAGATTCTTCAAATGACTCAAGTTGAGTTGGAAGTAAAAGTGGCAACACTTTTTTCTGTTGTGCCCCAATTTTTTTTTACAAATTCTTGAAGGATTATATTAATTCTATAGATTTTGCTTTGTTGGGATTATTAACACACAAATACCTCTATTCCTAAGCTTTAAGCTTAATTTAACTTAATATTTAGAGAGATCTAGGGGTTCATTCAGTGAAAGCCCAGCTTTTTAGTTAATTAGCCTAGGGCCCCATTAGCTCATTCTATCCAGGGAACAGCCTAACTTAGACCATAGAGCTTTTAACTAAGTTAAAGAATAGTATTCAAGATGACTTCAGACTGTGACTAAGGTTTGTAAGAAGGAAGTTAGGGAAGGGGATAAGGATGTAGCATGCAAGAGGTTTGATGATTGGGAGATGAAATTTAATGTTGATAAGTGCAAGGTTATGCATATTGGGCCAAAAAATCCAGAATTTGAATACAATATGAATGGAATTTGGATTAAAAATGATGATAAAGAGAAAGACTTGGGTGTCACTGTGACAAATGAACTTAAACCCTCAAATCACTGTATGGTAATCAGAAATAAAGCAAATGCTAGACTCAATCTCATGCAGACACACATTGAATACAAATCACCCAATATTATAAAGCAACTATACATTTCATATGTGAGACCCCTCCTCGAATACTGCATTCAATTTAATAGTCCCTATTTGATACAAGATATTGAAAAACTGGAAAAAGTACAGAAACGAGCAACAAGAATGATCCCATCTCTAAGACAATTGACATATAAGGAAAGACTGGCGTATCTAAGCATGTTCTCATTAAAAAGGAGGAGGTTAAGGGGTGATATGATAGAGGTGTATAAAATGATAAAAGGGTTGGATAAGATAGATTTTGAGTCTCTTTTCATTAAAGATCACAATAATCAGACTAAAGGTCATAGTATGAAATTATTTAAGCCAAGATGTAAAACAAATTTAAGAAAACATAGTTTTACAAACAGAGTAATTAAGTTTTGGAACAGTCTGACAGAAGTGGTGACTTCAGATATGCTTGATTCTTTCAAAAGAAAGTTGGATAGTTTGATGTCTGCAAGGGACATCTGGTGATGGTGTTTAAGCCCATTTTTATTGCATGAATGGTACTAGTTTATTTCATATATATTATGTGCATTTGGGTGATAGATCCCACAGCTCAACACAGGTGTTGTGGGATATAGGGAGGCAGCATCTTGGGTTAGGGGGTACTCTGTCCTTACACACCCTATTTAAAGAGATTCCTCTGCTGAGTGGTGCCCCCCATAGTACTGTGAGGTATTGAAAAACTCATGATCTTCACTTGCCCCACAAACACCTTTAAATGGGAGACCCAAAATGGGTGCACACACATTTCTACATTACTGTAGTCTTTACAGCCACACCTACACTTTTCCTCTTAAGTATATATATTGTAATGTATATGGATGTAAATTGTGACTTGGTCCGCAATTGATATGGACCGTGACTTATTTTTGGTTGGCATGGTACTGGTATTGATGGGTACCATAATGAAATCGACTGGATTCTTTGGATCTAATATATTTGCATGTCAGTTATAAATAGATATAGTGTGTAACATATTTGTGGATAGTAGCCTATTATGACTTTGATCCTCTGGATCCAGAGATTCTATCTTTAGTTTTAAATTGATAATTAATTAGTTTTAAATTGATAATTAGTTTTGTAAAAATTGGTTATTGCCAATGTACAGGCAGTTTTTACATAGTGGAGCCACCTCGATGGGCCAAAGTGGCCCCTAGTGTGCCCACTATAAAAATTTCTTATGTTCTTATGTATCACTCAGCCTGCATCAAAATTACAGAACAAGTGTACAGAGGTACGAAGTGACCAAATATATTTTGGTTTTGCAACAAGTGTTTAGCTGAGGTTAGGGACATGCTCAAGGCAAGGGTTTAAGAAAGCTGCTAGCCAGACATACTAAATGCCAAAAGGTACCAAAAGGGGCCAGAATATTTTTTCTTACTATTTTTCATTTCTATATTATTTGGACATTTCATATAGGAGCATAAATACTCACTATCTGTGAAAGGTTAGGTTCGTAAATAGTTATGTTATTTTCATTTTATATTATTTTGACATCTCATATAGGAGCATAAATACTCACTATCTGCTCAAGGTTAACTTTTTAAATAGTTATGTTAGATTATATAGCACTAAAAGAATTTATATCAATAAATAATTACATTTTCCTCCCTCCCTTTCAGTACATTTTGGTCCCTTTTGGTGCATTTCAGCCCCTTTTGGTAATTAGGCCCTCCCACTGCTAGCTCAGAGTCTAGTGGGCCTAAGTTAGTCGGTCCTATAATTGATAGTGTAGCTAGTGAGAATGGAACAGTTAGGCCAAAAACCTGAGTCTAATACAGAAAATATTAATATGAGATGCAGTGAGGTTGAGCTTAAGCCTAGCCCTAGTGTTAGAGAGAGGGATGCAGGGCAGGCCCAAGTAAAGTTAAGCCTGATGAATGGCACAAAGAAGGTCAGTCAAGAAATAGGATTAAAGAGAATAGTAATCATGTTGTAGCAACTCATAACCTGTTTCAGATACTTGGTAATTTAGATGAAGCAGTACAATGTGAATTTACCATAGTTGGGACTCGGGACTCATTAGGAATGAGGACAATGAATTTTGCAATAAGGGAAGGAAAACCTGTAGAAGAATATGTATTCCAGGAGTTAATACCAGTACAGTATTTCTAAAGTCAATGAAGTAGTGAAGAAGTTGCCTGAAAATCAAGTATTATAATTCATGTAGGTATAAATGATTTAACAAGCAAGGATAAAGATAGTAAATTTAAGTTGAACAGAAATTCAGTATGGTAGTAGTTAAACAGAGGAACAGAGAGTCGATAGAAACTTTAAAAAATAAGCAGAGGAATGAGAGGATGCTACGTAGTCATAGATTTGTGGGATAATTTTTATGAAAGGAGCGAGCTTTATAGTATGGATGGATTACATCTTAGTAGAAAGAGAACTGCTTTATACAGGAGGCTTCTAGAGGAAAATGAGAGTTCTTTGGGATTTTGAAAGATAACTTTAGATCAACAGAGGGCATAAAGCATCAGGGAAGAGGTAAAGTAAATATTGTTAGGGTCTTAAATACAAATTATGTCAGGAATAGGCATATCAACTATGTAGCCAAAAGTAGGGAACCAGTTAAAACCGAGGGGTTGAAGTGTTTTTATACAAATGCAGAGTCTTAGGGATACAAAAAATTAATTATTTAGTTATGTTATAAGATTAGTGAAAATCTGGATAGAGTCTGCATTAGTAAGGCAGCATTCAATAACACTAGAGCAGAATACAAGTTAAATAGTTAGCCTTATACAATGTAAAGGGTGTCCACATTGAAAGGTAACAACTTTGAAGCATCATAATTATATATGTATGAATGTGTGAAAGTTGAAACTTGCAAAGATACCACATCATATAACTAAATTTCTCTCTCTTGTGTTTCAGACTGAATGTATGAATATTGAGTGCATCATGGCAGCAGTAGCCTCCATCACACCTGCAATGTTAGACATGCGTGAAGGGAAGTGGAGTAGCTACCATTATGACAGTTTGTGCTACAAATGGTGCACATGTCAAATGTGTACCCTAATGTACATATGCCAGATGAAACGAGCATATCATCAGCTGTAATGAGTTGTGCACATATTAATCCATTCTCACATTGTTCAATAAAAATATACGGCACCTCAAAGTTGTTACCTTTCATGAACATGTATATTTATTAGAGAATGGATAAGGCAGGGGGGTGGTTTGGTCTTATACATTAAGAATGATTTAATTTCAGTTCAGAATTATATTATTAAATTAGACAATAAGGTAGAATCAATATGGGTTGATATTTATTTTTCAGGCAGAGAGTATATTTGGATAGGTGCATTTTACAGACCTCCAAACCAAATACAGGAAGTTGATGACAGTATGGTTCAAGAAATAAAGGTTGTAGTGCTAGATCATTAATTATGGGAGATTTCAACCTGCTTCATAAAGACTGGAGCCTTTCAGAAGGAAATATTAGGGAAGGTAACTTCATCATTGATTGCTATGATGATTGTTTTCTAACACAATTTGTAGACAAACCAACTAGAGATCAAGTAATAATCTTGGATCTGGTTCTTTCTAATGATCATGAGCTTATTAGGGAATTTGCAGTAGGAGTGTCATTATAGAATGTCTAGACCATTTGATCATACATTTTAAGAGAGAATTAAATAGGGATGTAGTCAACAATGACCATCTAGTTCCTTGCTTCTCAAAGGGTGACTATAGTAAATTTATGAAGTTGTTAGGCTCAAGTAGGAGAACGAATTTGCAAATAAAAATGCTATTGAGATGTCTAGATTCAAAGAAATTTTAGAGGATGTACAATGTAGGTGGCATTCCTTTCAGAACTGTTAGGAATAACAAGATTAGGAAACCTTTGTGGTGGAATAGGGAAATAGCTAAGGTGATTAAAAATAAAAAAAGAGGGCAGTCAGGGAATTTAAAGGCAGTGATTGTATTCTGAACTTGGATAATTATAGGCAGTTAAGAAATAAGCTAAATAGTTTGATTAGGAAGAGCAAAAAGCATAGTGAAATAAATCTAGCTAGAAATAGTAATAAAGATTCAAAGAAATTCTTTAGTTTTTATAAATATAATAATAACAAAAAGCATTATAGGATTGGCCCAATAGAACATCATGATAGGATGTTTGAAAAGAATCAGGATATTGTTGGTATTTTTAAATGATTATTTCAGCTGTTTTCCCTGAAGAAAATTTAAATAACTTTGATTTTAATTCTTTAGATCCTGTAAATTCAGGCATTGGTAGGAAAAATACCAGAAAGAATTATAAAGAATATTCAGTATTGTTTGGAAAATTTTAATCTTAAGTATTTCAAGTTCACAATAGGGATTTAGATCAGGAAGGTCTTGTTTGTCTAATTTCTTAGATTTTTTAGAGTTTGTAACTGATCAGGTAGATAATGGAAATGATATAGATGTTATTTACAGTAAACCCTCATCCAATGCATGTTTGTCCAGTGCAAATTTGCCTATAGCTACATGGAAAAATAAATGCAAACAATTATTTGCCCAAAGCAGAAAATTTGTTTATACACAGTCCACCAAACATGCTCTAATAGAGTAGTACTGTATGTGTGCCAATGCGCTGTCTAGTGTTTTCTCCTCTACTCTCCAACACTCCCACATCTCCCTCCCTCTCGCGTCACCCCTTGCATCACCCTTTGCCTCAGTCCTGCTACCGTGTTAAGTTCAGTGAAGTTGTGTTGGATTGTTTTTGTCATATTTTGCCATTGTTTTGCTATTACCCTTAGACAGCAGTATGGCACCAAAACGTAAAGCATCTGCAAGTGATAGTGAAGAGAAGTAAAGTTGTAAGGTTATGACATTAGCCAAAAAAATAAAGATTCTAGATAAGTTGCATGGTGGTATGAGCATAACATCATTTGGCCACGAGTATCACATGAATGAGTCTACCATACGCACCATCCGAAAGAGTGAAGAAAAGATGCATGCTATTTTCATTTAATATATTTTTATTTATCATATGTAAATATCATTATGTTTATGATTTTATTATATTCTTATTTCATATACAATATAGGTACGGAAATTCATTTGTGTGTGAATAAAAAATCTACATATCTAAGTATTAATGGGAGACTTTACGCAGCCACATTCACATATCCCAATTTATTCCATGAGGTATTAAAAGTTTGTCCAATGCGGATTTACCTAACATGCCATTCTTGAGGAACCTAACCCTGGCATTGGATGGAGTTTACCATATTTGGATTTTAGTAAAGCATTTGACAAGGTTCCACATAGGAGACTTCTATACAACTTAAAAGTTCATGGGATATTGTGGTCAGTTATAAATTGGGTAGAAAAATGGTTAGGAGACAGAACAGAGAAAGTCTAAATGGTCATGAATCTGGGTGGCAGAAAGTGAAAAGTAGGGGTACCACAGAGATCAGTTTTAGGTCCATTACTCTTTATTTTATATCTAAATGATTTAGAGAAGGGAGTAGGTAGTAAAGTTTCTAAATTTGCAGATGATACAAAAGTAGTTGCCCCAGTTACGAATATAGAAAATTCTTATAAACTACAAAAAGATCTTGATAGATTAGTTGTTTGGGCTAGTAAATGGCAGATAGAATTCAATGTTAAAAAATGCAAAGTCATCCATTTTGGTAGAAATAATGAAAACTTTAGTTATGAGAAGCAAGGAAACTAGGTTTTGGTTAGATGATGTTAAACAGGAAAAAGATCTTAGCATTATAGTTGGTAGTGATCTAAAATTTTTTAAGCAGTGCTTCGAGGCTAGAGATAAAGCAAATAAAATGTTGGGTATTATTAAGAGGAATGTTGGTTACAAGAGTAAGGAAGTGATCTGTAAATTATATAATTCTTATATTAGGCCTCACTTTGAATACTGCATTCAAGCTTGGATCCCCTCACCTTAGCCATGATATTTACCCACCTTGAAGTGCTTCTGCCTCAAGGGTACACTGCTCCCATGAAGTCTACTCAGTGCCATGACATAGTTGCCACCCTTCTTTTCTCTTGCTCATGCCATAAGATTTGGTCCACTACCAAATTTATGAGGGCTGGTCTGGCAGAGGAATACCCTGATACTGTGGGTTAGTCAGGTATGTTGGCTAAAAACATGTCCAAATATTTTTAAAAGTATCCACTGGGACTGCATTTATATCTCTAAGGTACTGGTACTGAGGCAAGGAATTAAACAGGCAAGAACCCTGCCAAGAGATACTATTATATTGAAGGGTTTGAATCCTTTTCACCGAGTTTTCAGGCTGTTTGGTGGGAGGTGATGTTTTTGACACATTCTGCCAGTTATTGTCAAAGTGGGTACAATTGGTTTGGTATTGGGGGCAACTAAAAGCCCTTCTAGAATTTTCCAGGTGTAGATCAGAATGTATTTTTCAAACCTCCTCTCTATGGAATAAAGGCCAAGTTCTCTGAGTCTATCCCAGTAGTTTAATTTGTTTTTACCCACCTGTTGCTCATCAGGTTGTTTAATATACAAAGTAAAGGTTCTTTGTAAGCCCCTCAATTTTTTGCTTAAAGGTGTGCAATATAAAGCAACCAAGCTTATCCCTAACTTAGAAGATTGGAATATAGAGAAAGATTAGAGGAACTAGGTATGTTTAGTTTTGAGAGACATTGCTTGAGGGGAGATATGATACAGATGTTCAAAATGTTTTCAGGTTTGGACAGTTTAGATGCAACTTTTTCTCACTAGAGGCTCATGGGATAACTCATGGGCATAAGAAAATTAGAAGAGAGACTTGTAGACTTCATCTACAAAAATAGTTTTTTAGTCATATAGTAGTAGATTTTTGGAATGACTTGCCATATGATGTGGTAAACAGTAGCAGCTCATTAGTTCATTTCAAGAAAAATTTGGACACTTTCATGAATGGAAGATAGTTTGTAGATTTTAAATTGTGGATATTCTTAGCTTATGGAGGCTACTGTGGTAGCTGTAAATAGTTGTATGGGTTAATATTTATTTTAGCACATGACCTGGACTTTGGGATAACAATAGGTTTTTCTTATGTAGAATTTAAATCTGAATCCATTTTCTTCTATGGTATTTCTTGTGCAAATTGATATTAATGGAGATACTTCAATCAATTTTAATTGATCAAAACATTGCTTATATCTCCCATTAATATCAATTTGCACAAGAAATGCCACAGAAGAAAATAGATTCAGATTTAAATTCTACATAAGAAAAACCTATTGTGATCCCAAAGTCCAGGTCATGTGCTAAAACAAATATTAACTGTTGCATGTTAATTAGCCAACTTAAGATTGACATTTTGTACAATTTTATTATAAAATATAGCTCATGACTTGGCTAATCTCAATAGGCCCCATGGCTTCATGTTTTCTAAATGAAATGTAATGATACTCTGTCTGGAATTTGAACATTTTTATGTTGATGCTCAGACTGTTAGAAATAATGATTGGGGTTGTTTAACCTGTTGTTTAACTTGTGGGTTAAAATTCATTCAGAGAAAGAGAAAAAAGACTCACCATCATCATCTGCTGACCACTGCTGACAAGCCAGAAAAATAGGAGAGGGGTGAAAGATGAAAAGAAGTAAAATAAGAACACTTACGAAACATGCACACAGTCTTAACTCTCTGTCATACCATGCAAACTACAGACATGCAAGTAAAGAGTTGCAGACATGCAAATAGGGCGAGGATAAGGAAAAAAAAAAAAAAGGTAAAGTTAAACAAAAAGTGAGTTAGTTTATGCTACATCTACATTCATGTTAGTCTAATTTTTTTTTTTTAATAATTTTTTTGCTGGCATGTCACAAGCTGGCATTAATCATCAAGACTCATCCTCAACCACCACCCTCAGAGCTCCTGTTACTAGTTATTTTTATTTTAAACGTTAATATTTTTAAAATGCCGATCTAAATGGTTCTTAAACATATTAATGCTGGTAGAGTTAATGACTGATATGGGAAGATTATTCCATTTATCAATTACTTTAAACAAAGAAGTTTTTAGCGATATTAGTAATGAAACGTCTGCCACGCAACTTAAATCCATTATTACGAGTATTGCTATTATTGAAAGTGAAGTTTGTCAAAATTTACGTTATCGATATCATTAACAATTCTGAAAACTTCAATAAGCTCCCCCCTTAATCTCCTAGTTTGAGTGAATGCAAGTCTAACTCTTTAATCCTATATTGATAAGGCTTGTTGCGCAATGACAGAATTAGTTTCGTGGCATGACACTGAACCCTTTCTAACCTATCAATATCCTCGCACAAATACAGGCACCAAAACTGAATGGCATATTCTAAATGAGGCCTGACTAGGGACTTGTAAAGGGGCAATATAATATCCTTCGATTTAAATTCAAAATTACGCGCTATGAAGCCTAACATCCTATTAGCTTTTGTGCAAGACTCCAGGCACTGGTTCCTAACTTTTAAATCCTTAGATACACTTATGCCTAAATCTACTTCCTCGTCAATGCTTGCTAACTCTCTATCATCCATCCTGTACGTGTAATTATTGTTACGAGAACCTATATGCAAAACTTTACATTTGTCAACATTAAATTGCATCTGCCACTTATCCATCCACTCCATAATCCTATTTACATCATCTTGGAGCCTATTTCTATCATCCTCATTAACAACCTTACCGCCTATTTTAGCATCATCTGCGAATTTTGACAAGTTACTAGTCAATCCTACATCTATGTCGTTAATGTAAATTACGAATAGCAATGGGCCTAACACTGAACCCTGTGGGAGACTGCTACCTACATCCAACCACCCCAATTCACTACCATCCATTAACAACGACCCTCTGTCTCCTAGCACGAAGCCATTTCTCTAACCAGTTAGCTACCTGACTGCATATACCATGTGCTTTAACCTTCGCAATTAACCCTCTATGCAGAGCTGTATCAAATGCCTTTTTAAAATCTAAATAAACAGCGTCAGCCACTATGCCTATTGTATTCGCGCACTATTTCATTATAAAATTCTAACAAATTAGTTAAACAAGATCTATGGTGTCACAATCACTTTCTAAGTGATTGATGATACGATCCCTAACTACGGATTCCAAACGTTTACAGACAATTGACATTAGGCTAGTGGGCCTATAATTGCTAGCTACTGTGCAGTCCCCTTTTTTAAAAATGGCTGTGATGTTAGCTAATTTGAAGTCTTCAGGAATAATCCCTGTTTTGAGTGACTGATTAAAAATCTTCATTAAGGGGCCTACTAACTTTTAGCCTATCAATATAATGTGCTCTCACCCTCAAAAACAGTTATTTCATCCAAAATAGTCTCACTACTAAATGGAACAATATCATCCACATCAGGGACATTATTTACATCTTCTACGGTAAAAACTGTCACAAAAAAGTTAGTGAAAATACCCGCCATCACCTGAGCATTAGAAGCCAAAGCGCCATTAACATCCACTAGGGGGCCTATGTTATCTTTTATTGGCTTATGATTATTGACGTATTCAAAAAACTTTTTCAGATTATGTTTACTATCCGCAGCTATAAGTATCTCTAAATTACACTTAGCATTCCTAACTGATCTTTTAACCTGATGTCAAAGCTCGATATATCTATTAAAGTTAGCTGCTGTGCCATTGCGCTTATTAAGTCTATATGCTCTGTTACGCTCGTTTATGAACTTGCCTATTTCCCTAGTCCACCATTTGGGCCTACCATGATTTCTAGCACACTTGGGCCTACAACCAATAAACTCCCTTTCAATATTCATAAAACTTTCTTTAACCCTTTCACTCACGAATTATGACATAGGGTAAAAAAGAAATTTGCCTTTATGTATGGTTATACAAGTCATATTGGTTTATTTTTCAGCTACACAATTGTCTACCCAGTGAGTGAAAGGGTTAAACACCTCCCAATGCAAATTTGTCATTACCCATAAATAAGTTATCCCAGTCCACTACTCTCATCCTATCCACAAAACTATCAAAATTAGCTCTACGAAAATCAGGGACTTCTATTACGTTACTATCCTTAGCATTTTCTATCAATAACTTAAACCTAAGAATTTCATGATCACTACATCCTAAACTCTCACCTACTTCTAAACCTTTGACTATATTTTCGCCATTCATCATCACCAAATCTAAAATATTGTCACCACGTGTTGGTTCGGTAACCATCTGTTATAAAAAATTATCTTCCATGAACTCAATCAATCTCAAACCCTCCTCATTACCAGTAAAAGTCTTGTAATTAACATTAGGGCAGTTAAAGTCTGACAATTATACTATTCCAATTGTCAATAAAGTTACCAAGAAGTGAGTAAAATCTAGTATTGATATTGAGGGGTTGAACAAGAAGTCTATAAACAACAACAAAATTAAAACTAATACTACACACCCTAACTTCAACGCATATTGCATTAATTGCTGCCGGAAAATCTATCTTAACCTTGATAGCCCTAAGGGAATTATGAATGTACAGCAAAATGACACCACCAATAGTATGTAACCTATCATTAGTAAAGAGTTTAAAACCCAGTATATCAAGTTCCCCCAACAAGTCTCGAGTCACGGTATTTAACCACGTTTCAGTGATAGCAACTATATCGTAGTTGCTGGAATAAATTATCACCTTAAATTCATTTAATTTATTTCTAATACTACATGCGTTACAATAAAAGATGTTTAAGTTATTTTTTACCACAGGCAGGCATTTTAAACTATTTCTCACATCAGGCCCGCGTTCCCCGGACCCACAACGTTTAAAGAAGGCTTTGACCTATACAGCTTTCGTCAATTAACCTACCTAGCCTAGCATTACCTATTTCATTAAAATGCACCCCCATCTTTTATAAAAAGGCTAGGATCACTGAATTCTGACCACAGCTTTACGAAGGGTACATTTTCCTCAGCACAAATCTCTTCTAATTTAGTATTAAAAAATATTGATTTAGACGTAATCCTAAAACCCAAACCGTGCCTAGGGGTAATACCTAGAACTAAAGACCTATCTGACCTCGCCTTTAGGGACCTAATTAACCCCTTATATCTCTCCAAAAGGTTAGGCACTCTCGTATCGGGCCTATATGAGTCATTGCCTCCTGCCATCATCACCAACATTGAGTGACGGGAAGCAATGTCAATCCTATCCACTTTGTCTCTAACTCTGTCAACCCTGGCCCCTGGGAGACAGACCCTTCTCCTCTTGGTTGGATGCCATTCAATGAACTCTGTGTCCATATGGCACACTAAAGAGTCCCCAATTAAAATAGTTTCTGCCCCCCTCATTCAAGTCCCTTTCCAAATGGGCAAAAGGGTTCAAAACCTCGATAGGAGGTATTCCTATCACCTAACGTACGCAGCCTAGTTCCACCCTTAACTTCTCTAAATCCCTCCCCAATCTACTAATCTCGGACCAACCTTAACCCCTTCTTCAACTCTATCTAGCCTTCCGAATAAGCTACCTAAACTAGAAACTAGGTTATGCACCTCACCCTTCAAATTACTAATGTCTTCAACGTTAGTATTGGTTCAGCTTTCGTCAACCGTAGCCCTACCCCTGCCCTCATCAAGCGTTGCAAGTCTTTCCATTACCTCACATACACTGCGTTTTATGTTGTGGGGGTCCGAGAGATCCCTATAATTTCACCCTCAACTAACTGAGGTCCTAGCCTTTTGCTTAGTTTTTATCTATCTTTTCAGGAAGCATATTTTTCAGCAGCATGTTGAGATAAATACCTAGCCACTGGGGGCATCCCCTCCTCTGGTGGTGGCTCGAAGGGAAATATGTGTGTCGAGAGGACCTGGCAGGTGAGGGTCTCTGTTTTTGTAGCCCAAAGGGCGAATTTAATGATAGCAGAAAATGAAATATATATTTAAGTCAAACAACATAACGTAAGTGTTAAAATTTATATTATTTGTCCTTCTGGCAGGGTTATTTCTTCAATCATAGCACCTCAAGAAGTCATGTTAGGTGATCATCTAGTTTGATTGATTAAAGAACCAAACAAAACAAAGGAAAAGGGAAAAACTATACAGGCTTGATGTAGATGGATTTAGTCCACCAGTTTGTAAGAGGGGCCCCTAAGGGTGACTCCTCATGATACTGGCAGGATAGGCCTAGGTGGTCAGGAGACCATTACCTACTATTGTAAAGGGCCCTGTAAGGGAGACCTCCTGAGTAGGTCCAGAACACCTGGAATTAGAATAATTTAAGAGTGGCCACCGTAGGATGTATCCTAAAAGGCCTAGGAAGGATAGGAAGGATTTCCTTTGCAAGGAAATGACTTTCCAGAGTCCAGTTAAGGACTAGATAGGGGTCTCAAGAGGGACTCAAGTATTAGAAATAGTAAAATATGATATTGTAAAGAATAAGTATCAATGAAATTTATAAGAAAATTCAAGTGTAAAGCATTCCATTAAAATATCTTGATCTGTATGGTGAATGAAAATTGTGTGGAAGGTTCTGTGGGTGAATGAGCGTGTATGAAGGTGAGAGAGAGATATAATATATGTAAATAGCATTTTTTTTACAAATAAACCCAATTTTTTCCTGTGACTTTCGCATTCCCACTTCGCTATTCATTCTCTGGATCCTGGATGAAATTGATTTTGCAGGGTCCCTAACTTTGTATAGTTTTGCCCTGTTATCATCTTGAGCCACTGAAGAGGGGGTTAATGTTCCCATAGGCATTTCCGTTAAAAGTAATTATATTAGCAATTCTTTGAGGCTGCTTTGGTGTTAATACGGATTAATCAATAGCGATTAAAGTAAAGCAGTTAATTGTGAGTAGAGGGAAAAAGTTGAAGGGAGAGATCAGTGTGTCCATCTTGGGGGTTCAACACATTCACGCAAATTAAGACCAGCTGCAAACGTGAAGTAGTTGCGGGTCGAGTCACCCGCGACAATGTCAACTATTTCCTCCCTTAAGTCGCAAAAGAAACAAACTGATCTCTCGGTAATCGCCATAGGACCACCATTATAATCTTTAAAATCCAAATACCACTGGTTTACCCGACACCTAACACACGATGCTTTCTGCAATGGCATCACGCAATTAAAATTAGTTTATAACCATCACAAGTTTAAGTTAAATTAAGCCAGCATGCTATGAAAACTTCTAAATCGCTAAAACCCATAATATTCAATTACTTGACTATAATTGTGAATATAAACACAAGTATATAAAATTCAAAACTTTCCAAAAGTAAAATTATTAGCAACATGCAAAAGTAGGAGCAATATCAGAGAGCTCAGGAAATGCATCTGTTCAGTATTGAGTCTGGCTGATGAATGATGGAGAGAACCTACAGCTTTATGTGGAATCCGAACCACAGGTTGCTTCATAATCTACAGTCTCCCATCCAACTACTACCCAGACCCAATGTCGCTTAACTTCGCTTATCAATGGGAAGCGGTGTTACAACATTAGCTATGACGTAACCCAGACTGTTAGAAAGGTTTCAGTGACCTTTATGTAGCCCAACTGAAGACCAAAATCTATGAAAAAAATTTGGTGTTCAGTTTTAACCTATTTCCTTTAATTCTAATATATATCATGTCCATACAATTTATGAGTGTCACCAACTAATATTTTAAAATCAAGTACATAAAAAATCTTGTCCTCCTAACCTAGGTTAGACTAAAGTGGGCCTTATTTACCTCTTACCTTAAATTCTGGATTTCTGAAACAGGGAAATTTATTTTCAAGCTTCTCTTCAACTTGGTCTTCAATGGCAACCATTTTAAGAAAATAACATATACTACTCCTCTCAGAACCAACCAACGCAAGTGGTCTTTCACCTCACCCTTGGAACCAGCCAGAAAGGCTATGCCTTTCACAATAGTTTCTAGTTTCTGACCGAAACTCTACACAAATGGACAGAATTTGAATAGAATCAGCATTTGCTCTACCATTTTTTACCTTTGTCAAAGAAATAATAATGATTGTCTATGTCTCTATAACAAGACCTGAAACTCCACCCACTTTCACTATCTCGAGTTTGAAAGGCTTTTGCACCATATATATAACCTTTAGTTAACCTTTTTATAACATATAGTGGCTCATTCCATGACAAATCATGCAAAAAAAGAAAAGGTGCACTATACCCCCTAGATTTTGCTTAAATTTGGTTTATAGAATGGTCTATGCTAGTAAGTACCAAATTTCAAATATCAGCTCAATCGGTGTTATGGTTCAAAAGTTATGCTCCCCCCTTTGAGGGTGGGGGGACAAAAACTGGAAATTTTTAAACCACCATAACTCAGTCCCTAATTGACATAGAACAGTGATTTAAAGTGTGTATGAAAGGTAATTGCACACATAACAAATTAGCATAAGCAGAAAAAATGGCTAAAATTAACAGAAAAAAAGTTACGACACTTTATTCCATTTGAAGGGGTCCTGCCCCCCCCCCCCCCCCCCTAAATTACAGATTTTTTTAAATTTTCATATATATACAAAAAATGAGTTTCAACCTTATTCTATCAATATATGAGAAGAAATATACATGTAAACCTCATTTTACGCTGCTTAAAGTAAAAGCTTAAACATAAAATTAAAAATGGTAAAAAGCCATAAACTACGCAAAATATGATGATGTAACTGTGCGGGACTACTGGAAGTCATATTACATTTTAAAAGGCATTTCCAACATAGCCACAGATTGGAATGAAGTTTCAAAATCATGCCTAAATGGTGTCTGGCATAAGCTGTGGCCTGATTGCATTGCTGATTTTGGTGGATTTGACAGTGTTGAAACTGTGACAAAAGACATCACTAAGATAGCGAATGAAGTAGGTCTAGATGATGTGGATGATGATGTTGATGAACTGCTCAATTCTGCAGTTCCTCAGCAAAAAAAAAAAGAGGATCTCCCTCGGGGATCTTCTTCCTCTCAATAAATCATCTCCATCTCGCCACTGTCAAACAAGATCAAATAATTTTGTTTTTAATTGCTTTAATTACCAAAGTTAGTAGTAATTTATCTTTAATGCAATTATTTTATTAATATTAAGCATTCTTTTACTAGTTTTAAGCATATAACCCATTAATAATTTTCATTTTATGGAAAATATGGCGTCACTTTTGGAGAATCCTGGAACCCCTCCTATTTATTTAGGTAGAAGCCCATTATTTTTTAGCTTCAATTTATGCCGCTTCACTTTTCAACAGCAATCTGCTGGAACCTAACCCCGGCGTAAATCAAGGCATACCTGTATGTGTATTTGCATATAAAATAGGTATTTACAGATTTGAAAATGACTACTTTCACTTAAGAGACTAATTTCTAACAAACTGTTCAACATTCTCATTGACTTCTGGTATACAGATTGGTATACTTGTTAAAAATGTAAATACATGTGTGTTAAACTAGTATTCTAAGAACTAAACATAAAACACTAGTACCTACCATAAAATATCTTCCCCCATTTGATTGTTGGGTAAATTGGTTGAACAAAATATCCCATGTGGAGTGTGGACATTAAAAAAGTGGCAATCCTACCCAAGATAAAGATCTCTAGTTAGGCAATAGTTATTTTGTTTTCTGTGATGCGCAAAGCATTCACTGTGTTCTCATTTAATGTATATTTTTTTCATTTTGAACAGATTTATGTACATATACACACAGTGTTTTATTAAATAACAGTGTTTGATGAAAATGTCTACAAATAAAAGCTATAACAAGCGCTGTTGTAACCCTTTTGAACTGCACAAAAAGCCTATTCTGCAAAACTTGAAGCCACTTCCAAAGCTTGTTGAAAGTAGTGACCCTAAATGTAATTTCAGTGATGAATCAGAAGTTTTTATAAATTGTCTGAAATTAATTAATAAACACACAAAACCTGAAGAATTATTCAGACTGCCAGAAGCAACAACTAGTAGTACTGAAAGTACGACTACTTCACCTGACATATCCCCAGAAAAAATTCCAAGAAAATGTACTGAAATGGATAAAGATATTCAACGAGAAGATCTTAATGCAACTTTGGAGCAACTTCATATTACCCCAGTGAAATTACGTAAGTAACTAGCTATTAATGTGTGTACAGATAATGCATTTTTATATTGTCAGGATGTCAGCTGAAATTTAATTCAGATATAGTTGTCTTATACCTAATACATATATATGAAATTATCTAAAAAATATACTTCAGTTCAGAAATTCAGATTGTTGCCACTAGATATATCATACTTATATTTATTAATTAATTGTATTTCAAATATTTTTCAGATGCCCTGAGCAGTGGAAGCAGATCGAAGGCAGTTTCACAAAAATACAAAAAGCTTCAACCTCCCTCAAGAGGAAGTTGGAAACTGCATTTGCCACTGAAGTTCAAGATGTTGGTGAGCCACTGAGTAAACAGCATCTCAAAGAAGCAGATTTGGAGATGTAAGAAACTAAAAATAATTAATAAGATGACTTTGAACTACTAATGTATATATGTAAATATCTGTATATAGGTACAGTATTATAGGTTGTCATGTTTGGATATATATGTAGACATTAGCTATATTTCCTAAAATGTGACATCATCCCATATACTAAATATACTGGTAATATGTTCAAATTCATGAAGTACAGTACAGTAAACCCTCAATTTAATGGACCCTGATATAACGGATTTCGGATTTAACGGACCGAACAAATAATAATAATAGTACATTAATTAATAATTTTTAAAAATTAAAAATTTAAAAAAAAAATTAAAAAATCTTAAACGCCGCACCATTGCTGGCAACCGGGAAACAACTGAAGATGATGTTCAGCAATGGCTTGAAAATGATGAAGGTGATCCTGGCTACCAAGTCCTCACTGAAGAAGAAATTGTGGATGAGGTTCTACATGGCAAGGCAGGGGAAGAAGAAGACATTGAGGAAGAGCAAGTTACACCAGCACAGCCTAGACTGTCTGAAATGAGGAATCTCATGGACATCGCCATCCACTACATAGGGACATCTTCTGACCCTGAAACTGTCCCTTACTATGAACATTTTTGGCAGTTCAGGGCAATTATAATTAAGAAACATCAGAGTGGCAAACAACTGAAGCTGGATGCTTTCTTTAAGCGAACTTCACCGACTCCCACTCCTATTTCACCTCCAACTGCTTGTACATCACAACCATCTACAAGCAAACAGACGACACCAGTGCCTCCATTTGTGCACATTTCAGAAGAATCTGAAGCTGAGGATTTCCCTTCACCTCTACCTTCAGATACTGAATAAAGACTACTGTACTACTACCACTATGGTCACGGCAAAATACTCCAACTACACTGTCAAAAAGGCGAGTAAATATTACATATTCTTTATTATAATTTAATAATTTTATATTGTACAGTACTGTATATTAAAGCTTTTTTTCACATTAAAAACAATAAAAAATGGTAAAAAATGGCCCCCCTAGGTTACATTCGATTTAACAGACTTTCGGCATTAGCGGACACCCCTTCCCCCCTATTAGTCCGTTAAATCGAGGGTTTACTGTACTTCCTTAATTCTTGAATAATATAAATCATGTACTTACATCCTTAATATTGTACAGTAATTTGGGGTTATGTTTTTTTTATAGGTACGAAAACCTCATGAGTGATCTTGTACAAGACTTCAAATCCACATCATCGTACAAAAGGAGGCTTCAGATACTTACACTTTCACCATTTCCTATTTCTAGGACAATGGATTTGTTTGGTGCAACCAGATACATGGTTGACAAAGCCAGACATTTCAAGCATACATTTGGTATTATGCCACAGATTCCTATCTACACTAACGGAAGAAAACTAACTGAAGATATAATCTCTGAAATAAAGGAATTCTACGAAGATGATGAAGTCAGTTGTTTCAGCTTAGATATAGTGAGTGCTCTCTCTGCAGAATCATTTGTCTGTAGCTTTAGAAGATTTTGTGCTAAGCATTCTGCACCCAAAATTGTTTGGACAGATAATGCAACATTTTTCAAAGCTGGTGAAAACCAAATAAATGACATATTACAAAATTCACATACTATAACATATCTACAAAATAACAAAATAAAATGGAAATACATCCCTGTTGCATCACCATGGTATGGAGCAATCTGGGAAAGGAATATCCAAACAATAAAGAATTGCCTAAAGAAATCAATAGGTAAAAAACAAATTGAATTCTTTGAACTTCTGACTCTCATTAGTGAAATTGAGAATGTTGTCAATAACAGACCTCTTACTTATGTAGGGGATAATATTAATGATGTAGAGCCCCTCACCCCAAATCATTTGATTAAAGGAGAAGTCATTAACCCTCTACCTGATTACCAGAGCTGGGCAGTAACGCGTTAAAAGTAATGGCCGTTACATAATGCAGTACTTTTTTAGTAACAGTAGTGGTAAACAGTTACATTTCAAATCAAGTAACTCTTTCAGTAACAACGTTACTTTTTTAGGGAAATACATTAATTAGTCATTACTCATTACTTTTTTATCGTAGCTCACAATTAGTTTCTTTCAATCCTCACTCATTATTCATTAACCATTAAAAATTTGTCCCTTCACTATGAGTGAGGTGTGCATGTTGGCTGTTGGCATGCTGGCAGCCTACTCCCATCCACCCTCTCCCCTACACTGACAGCACTGTCAAAGTAAAAAGGCGAAGAATCCTGGAGCAGGAAGGGACCTAAGTTCAATAGAGGTTTCATCATTCCTTTCATCTGGGTCTTCACAGCACGTTAGCTCAGCATCCTTCCCATCCACTAACTTTAAAAATATGTTTATTAAACTTGACACTTCTGTACTATCTAGTGCCACTGTTGAGCATTTTTTTTCAGTAGGGAAGGATATACTACATCCAAAACAAGGCTCACTCTTAGATGCAACTTTTGAGAAGCTCGTTTTCTTAAAGGCCAATAAAGATCTTTTGAATAATAGTTAAGTTTGTATATTTAGCTAATAAATTTCAATTATCACTGCCATGCACAATAACTCATTTGATTCATTTCTTTAGTATTATTGTTTTGCAAAACTAAACTTTCCTGGTATATTCTAGCATTCATAAATTAGTATCAATAGTATGCTACATCCTCTGTTATGTTGCAATTCCTAGTAATAAATCTTGCAGTAATTTTGTTTCACTTTTTTTGAAAATATTGTGTCCCTTATAAGTCATAACAATGAAATTGAAGGCATGCACAGACTTCATAGCCTATGCATTAACCAGTGGATACAAACCAACACATATGGTACTCGCACAAGCAAATGTTTATATAATATAATATTTTATGTATATGTAAATTATAACATACCTATGCATATATATAACATACTTACATTAAAAGTAATGGTAATGAGTAACGGGGCTGTTACTCATTACTTTTTAAAAATGGTAACTGTAATGATAATGGCATTACATTTAGACTGTAGTAACAGTAATGGTAATGGCATTACATTTATAAAGTAATGAGCACAGCACTGCTGATTACAATATCTCCTTGGATGAGCCACCTTGGAGTGATAATAATCATGATTTGCAAAATAGATTATCACAAATAACAAATATAAAAACAAAATTTAAAAAGCAATGGAGTGATGAATACCTTGTTTGGTTGAGAGAAAGGCATAAATATATACAAAACAAAGACTGGGTTAATGAAATCAGGGTAGGAGATGTAGTTCTAATTAGACAAAATACACCAAGACAGTGTTGGCCATTAGGTAGAGTTTTAGAACTAAAAACTGGGGAAGATGGATTAACAAGGGTTGTAGAGCTTAAAACCACTTCAGGTGAAACTATAAGAGATGTATGGATCACTCTTATAGCCCCTAGAAGTAGGACCAACTACTGTTAACAAAAATGATCATGAAGATGAATCTATCATAGATTCTGATGATAATCAAAATTTGACCCAAACCATACCAAACCTAACCTGTTCAATAAATGATGTAACTAGTCCTACTACTACAATAACCTATACCACAAATAGTAGACCACAATGTTCAACTGCCCTACAAGCTAGGCAGATTTTACAACAAAAGATAAGGGCTGGAGTATTGTAACATTTCCTGCAAAAAATAAATTAAAATGCAACACCCTTTCATTTTGGAAAGAGTGAGGACTTTATAAAATGCTACACTTTTTATATTAAAAAGTGAGGAAAAACAAAAATGGAATAACAAATAAAATGTATGTAAGTTATAGGTAATCTAAGATGGGTTAACAAATATTAAAGAAAAAAATTGGGTTTCACATGCAATTTTTCCTTTCTGGCCCGAATCTTGGATAAGTCACATTGACATTCAAAAATAATAATAATAAAAGTAAATCAGAAGAACTTGAACTCTTGCTGAGAAAAATTAGAGAGACACCAACGAAGAAACAAATATATGATGAAAAGAAAAAAGATCCCATAGCTAGAAATGGCAACATGGTTTTGGGAAGAAAAAAAAATCGCAATAAGAACAACAACAAGAGGGTGGAGACGAATAAGCCGGAATAAAAAGTTCATTATTGGTGTCAAAAAATTAAATTTAAGATTTTATATCATTTCAAGGTAAGAAGTTCATAAATTTCCCTTTGGTTATTAAATTTAGGTTAAATAAGCTGACATTTCAGCTGTAATTGTTTAACAATAAAGTATGGAAGTCCAGTTTATGGACACACAGCTAGGCTGGTTCATCTTTAGCCTAGGTCTTCCATCTTCAACATAGCCTAGGCTGTGTTTAGGCTACTCTAATTGGAGCAGGACCTATTTTTTCCATACTAGGCATTCAGTTGACCTAACCATTCATCATATTACCGAATGCTAACATAAAAAATTATGAACTCGAGATGGGGCTATTTTGTGGCGCTAACTGTAGGTATTGCTCACAGTATGATTGGGAAAAATGTTTTCGGAGGAAAATGCTTATGAAAGCTAGATTAACACTTGCCGGAATGTGTGACTTCGCTAGCCACGTGCCCTTGAAGAGAGATATTGAGCCTGTAAATTTGCACGGAAACAAACTCTTCTGCTTGCTTTTTAGAAATTTGCATTTTAAATGATTTACACACAAAAACATCTCAGCCACTATGGAAATAAAGGGGCTGGGAACACTCTGGACAGTTTCATGTACGGGGAATGACACCGTGTTCTTGAAAAATGTGAACCACTTATGAATCATCTAAAATTTTCAACACTTCAACGTAGCCTAGGTCACAACTTTCACAAATCTCACTGCACATGTTTACGTGACAAAAATTAAAAAAGAAAGACCTCAGCTGTATCAAAGGCTGAGGTTTTTCCGTGACTATACGGTTGGGAAAAAACTTGATAAGTTCTTTAAAATTCCTAATTAGCTGTCACTGGTTCATTAAGGCATGGTTGTTTTTGAGTATTTATTTATTTCTTTTATTTTATTTCTGTTTAAAGGTGCTGCAACCCTGCTGGATTATTGGCACAAGACTAAAAAGGAAATGAAAAAAGACCTCTACCACTTCAGTTGTAGGGTTCCACTCTACATCACATAGGATGGAAAAGAAAAAGGAACCTGTTAGTAAAAGTAATACTATAGCTACTACAAAAGGACTATCAAATGATAAACACCTAGATCAGGTTAGATAACTTGGCTTTCTTTAAGGTCAAAAGTAAGGATGATGGAAATTCATTTCCCAAAACACTTTCATAAGAAAAACAAATTCCTTTGCCATTACAATAGTTAATCAAATAAGTTCTAAGAAAATTACAAGTAGGGCAATGAATGATCGCATGTTCTAGGGTAAGTTGAACATTACAAGTACCACACCTTTTAAATAAAGTTGCATCAAAAAAATATCCATGGGACAGTTTAGAGCAATTCAACCTAAGCCTGGTCAATATGACATCACTCCTGCATTTCTTTTCTGGCATCCTTTTCCAAAGGACAGGTTCCATCTGAGGAAGGAGTCCATTGCATCGGGACCATTCCTGTTGCCACTCAGAGAGAATGAAATGTGAAATGGGCTTCATAAATTCATCAACAGAGTAAGGGATGGTCTGAACTTCATCAAGACTACAAGCCATGTGTGCTGCTTCATCAACAGTATCATTCCCCTGGATACCAACATGACCAGGAGTCCATAAAAAGATAACATCAAGATTATACTGACTGAGTAATTCAATAATCTGAATGACTAGATGATGCCCAGAAGAGGACTGTATAGCTTTCAGGAAAGAAAGGGAGTCAGAACAAACAACAAACTTAGTAAGGTCTGAGTTGTGACAAATATATATTAAAGCCTGTAGTATAGCATACAATTCTGCAGTAAATATGGAACAGTGCTCTGGAAGGCAAAAACCCTTAATCATCCCATCCCAAAGAAATGCATATCCAGTGCCACTTTCTGATTTAGATCCATCAGTATATACAGGTAAGTATCCTCTTTCTTTGTAAGTTTCTACCCTTTCCAGAAAACTTCTTTGGAGCACATTTGCAAAAGCAAATTTGTTGTTAGTGGTATGAATAGGAAAGTCAAAACTCACTGTTACAGGGTGATAAATTAAATAAGAACTTTGCTGAGATGCTATCAAATCAAAAGTTAAACCCACTTGGTGAATAAAATCCTTGATCCAGCCACTGAAAGGTATTGGGTATGGGCATAGTCTATAAAATTGAAAATTATAAAATCTATTAATACAAGTTTTAGTTGGGTGTGAATCAAACCTTAACATTTTAATAGCATACCTAGCACCTAACAGTTTCCTTCTATAATGCAAGGGCATAAGGTTTGTTTGTTTCTAAATAATCAACTCTTGTACATTTGAGAGCTCCCAAAGCCAGTCTAATACATTTATACTGTATTCTATCTAGCTTCAGTAAGTTTGTTTTAGAACAGGTATGGTACAAAAAACACCCATAGTCTAATTTACTATGTATCAAGGATTTATATAGCATCAACAAAGTTGATCTACTTAAACTCCAAACTGAATTAGAAAAAAATTTTAATATAGAAATAGCTTTCACACAAGCTTCCTCCAGGTATTGAATATGCTTAGATCAAGTCAAACCCTGATCCAAAACTATTCCCAGATATCTATAACTTGAAACATACTGAACAGGATTTCCTGGTAAATATAATGTTAAATCATCATTCCTCCATGGTCTCTGAGAAAATCATACATTTTGATTTGGAAGATGAAAATTTTAAGCCCCATTCCTCTGACCATTCACTAATATGATTTAGGACACCTTGCATCACATATGTCAGAAAATTCAAATCATCCCCAACCACCCACAAGGCACAGTCATCAGTATACATGGAATAACTGACACTGTCATTGATTCCTTCAAATAAATCATTAATCAAGGAAAATAGTGTTGGACTTAGGCTACTTCCCTGTGGGAGGCCAATTTCAACATTAAAGCTATTAGAAATGTGATTTCCAACTAAAACTCTAATACGGTGGTTAGAAATAAAATTTTGGATAAATCTTGGAAGATGGCCTTTTAACCCAGTAAAAAATGCAAAAAACTTCACTTTTTTTTTTTTTTTCATACTTTTAACCCAGATTTATAGTTTTTGAAGTAAGCCATGATGCCAGACAGTATCATAAGCCTTTTCAATATCAAGGAACACAGTCAAGATGTATTTATTTCTCAAAAACGACTCCCTTATATCATTTTCTAATCAAACAAGGCTATCTATTGTTGAAAATCTATGCCTGAACCCACTCTGAAACTGAGACAAAACTTTCTTTTCTTCGAAAAATTTCATGTCTAAAAGATACCATTTTCTCCATAACTTTACACACACAACTTGTTAATGCTATAGGCCTAAAACATGTAGGGTCAGTAGAAGGTCTACCTGGCTTATACAGAGGGATTAAAATACTCTCTCCAGCAATCTGGGAAGACATCTTGTAACCATAAAAAATTCTAAAACCTTAGTAAAATTTCTTTATTTTGTGGGGTCATATTAGATAGAAAAGATATACAATATTATCTCTACCAGGAGCTGTTAGTTTAGTATCCTTAAGAATTCTTTCCAGTTCATATATGGTAAATGGAGAGTTGTAAGTAGTATCACTTGATTCAAAATGAATAGGGACAAACTCAGATTCCACCATATGATAGACAAAAGGTTCAATATAAAAGGAGAGGCTACTGGTGTTTGCAAAACTGCTGCCTAAAATCTGGGCAGTGTCAACTGGATCAACATATAAAATGCCTTCAGACTTTAAAACCAAAGAACCCCTAGATCCCCTATTGGCACTAAAATGCTGTATTTTATTCCAAACCTCACTCACTGTGGAATGTGACGATATAGACTACAAAATCCCTCCTTGAGTTCCTCTTAGATAGTCTGACAACCCTAAGAGCCAATGCTTTTGCTTTTTGTAGATGACCAATGTTTCTTGTATCATGTATGGGATTACCAACAAAAAGCCTAAATGCTCTCTTTTAACTCTAAGAGCTTCAGCACAGGTATCATTCCACCAGCATTTACTATATTTAAAGTTTACTGTTGACGAAGAGCAAGGAATATATTTAGATGCACAAGCAATGAGTGAGTTTGTTATATTACAACAATTTTCATCAGCACTTCTACAAAAATCAACTGGAGGAAGACAGAGATTGGCTTCAAAGGTTAATAAAGAACTACCTATCTTCCATTTCGGCCTCTTAAAAACCAACAACTCAAAAATGTCAAGAATAATAGAGAAATGATCACTGTCATATAAGCCTGGTAACACAGTCCAAGATAGTTGCTGAAATAAACCAGAAGAGGCAACTGTTAAGTCAATGCTTGAAAAGTGTCCCCTAAATTCAGCACAATAGGTTGGGACTGAAGAGTTCAAAACAAATAAATCTAGATCAGTAAATAGTTCTGCCAGTAAGTTACCCTTAATACAACTATTTTGTGAACCCCAGGAGACATGATGGCTATTGAAAGCTCCCAACAGTAGGACTGGTTATGGCACTTTCAAGAGGACACACTCAAATTCCTTTCTTGTAGGATTCAGATGTGGAGGTAGATAAATGGAACAGACAGCAAAGGACACTGACCTAAGGTGAATTCTGGCTGCTACGATCTCAAAATCCGAACAAATTTCAACAGGAGAAAAAGGGATGGAGTTGTGTATCCCAAGAAGGACACCACCACTAGTGATGTTAAAAAATGGTTGTTTTTTTTATCCATGTTTTTTTTTTTTTTTTTTGTCATTTTTTGTTTTTTATTGTTTTTATTGTTTAATAATTAATAGATATTGCCAATTTAATTATAAGGTATACTTTTGCAATGATATATATTATAAAAATATATAAATAAATAATAAAATAGGCCATATGGTACCAGTATAGAATGTCCTTTTCAGCCTATTTACAGAAAAAAACTGCTCTTTCTTGCACTGAAAGTCTTGTATCTTGAGATCCGTTAAACTCGCGAGAACTGGCTGGGAGCTGACTGCCCATTATCCAACCTTTCCAGGACTCTCCCATCCATGCCTCGGATTTTGAATCTCCCACTTAACTATCCTTTAGACCCGCAATGACATATTTTCTTGCAAAAAGAAGTGATAGCATGGTCAGTTTGCTTAATGATTTTACTCAAATCCATCAAGTCATCACTGCGAGCCTACTCAAGGGTCTAAGAATCATCCACCCTTAACCTTTTAGTACTTTTAGCAATTACTCCTTTACTCATGATTGGATGGAAAATTTAGGGAAGTAAATATAACCTATACCCTAGGGCTTAGGGTATAGGGCACACTAAGGCTAGGCCTAGGCCACAGTCATCACCAAAAACAAACCCTAGACAAGGCCTATGCCTTGCCAAAGATCTTTTAACAAACAAGTACAGGAAACACTGGGGTGATCTTATACAATCAAAAAATAATTCCAAAATGCAGGATCAATCTCAACTGCAGCCCCAGAAAAATTTTTCAACAGTACACTCTTGGTTTCAGTAATAAAGAATTTGAACTTTTTGTTAACAAGAAAATCTAGGTACGTCCAATTACCGCAAAGGTTCACCAACCAATCTTTTGTGTGTTTAATAGCTTTAAAATTCCTAATTAGCTGTCATTGGTTCATTAAGGCGTGGTTGTTTGTGTGTGTTTAATAGCCTACTATTGGTTAAAAAAAAAAGGTGCACTGTGATTGGTCATTCACACATTTCCAGAAAATTGTCTGAGAGTGAGGATGTCTTATGCCTACTGGCAGGTCGTGAAACAAAAAAATGGTTAAAACTTAAAAAATCAATAACTTCCTTAATTTTGAATTGCGGGGAGTCTGGCTTTCAACAAACTTATTCTATTGCTGTATACTACCGAATGCTAACATAAAAAATTATGAACTCAAGGTGGGGCTATTTGCTGCATATTAACTGATGTATCATAATACCACGAGCACAAATGACATGAAAATGTAAATTATATGTGTAATTGTCTTTATTTGAATATAGCTGAATATGTTTCTATTATAATATGGGATTGCAAACATTTAAGTGATTTAAGTTATTTGATTAACCAACTTGGTAAGCCGCAAAAGATAGTCTTCATAATTAGGTTTCAAAAGGTGCTAACTTTTTATTGAATAAAGATGTTAATACTCACTTTTGATTCTGTTATATGTATATATTCTTTAAAATTTAAACTTTGAATAAAGGCTGAAAAATGTTCAAAAACTACTAGCAGTAATTTTAATTGGTAATAAACAATTTTAGCTTGTATAAAAGCTGCAAAAAATTATTCAAAATAAATTTTTCGTTGATTTTTAAAATTTATTTATAACATGATACCCACCCTTTTTATTATTTTTATTTATCAACCAAAATATGATGTTCAATATTCATAAAAAAAATTGGGTGGTTTTAATGTTCAGGGGGTGTAGGGGGGCAAGCAAATGGGGGGAGATGGGGAGTAAAATTTTGAAAATTGCTTTACAAAGCTTAAATTAGTATCTTTGGATAGATCTAGTCTTGCTGATTCCAAAAATGTATAATATGTTCAGTTTATGATTAACTGGATGGGAGATATTGTCCATCAAAGTGGGCATGGTAAAGGGGTGGCCCTAAACTTTGGGGGCCAATAACTTAAAAACCGTTAGTCGTAGAGCTTTTTTATTTGAACCAGTGAATTTGGAATACAAACTAACCCTATATACCAATTTTCACCCAAATCTGAGTCAGAGTGGTGTTTTGCATTGGTTGATCTGTCCTAGAATGCCTCAATTTATACTTTATTTCAGACTCAACAGGTACAAACATTTTACAAGGGGTCCAGAAAAGATTGAGAGAGAGTTGTCTGGAGCACTGGCTAAGTAGGCCAATGAATCACTGTGTGTAATGAACATATAATTGCCTATGCCAATACTTCCAGATTTGAGATTTATAAAATATATCGGAAATCAGTCCACTAACCATGGCTTCTATTATTTATCTTATTGACTGACTCACCAAGCCTAGTGATAAATCTAAATACAAAATTGCGAATGACACTGGCACAATTAGGCACCTTATTGATAAACAGCATACTGACACTAGGAGCAATACCATTTACAAATCTCCGCGTCCTTAATAAACTCCTCAAAATATTATTATATGCAACATATAATTTCCTCACATTATACATCCTGTAGTTCCACCACAAATGAGCCGTACACATTGGAGTACAAAAAGTTTTGAACAAAATCAACTTAATATCTAATGTACACATATGAAATTTTTGGTTAAAACAGTACAATATATTGAATTGCCATTCAAAACTGACTAAGAAAATATATATCTTATCCAGATTTGTATAAAATATGGTTTTTTATTAAAATATATCTTATTTTTTATGTTTTTTCAATATATATATATATCATACAGAGCTAGGCACTGCAAACTCAAAATCACTTCCGCAATCGCAAATCCGCAAACTCAAACCTTACCTTCCGCAACCACAAATCCGCAAACTGCTTGCCATTTTTGGTGCTGCAAATGCAAATCCGCAAACGCAAACCATATTTCCAATTTTTACAGTGCTGAGCACTTCCGCAAACCGCAAATTCCGCAATCGCAATTTTAACTATAAAAAGTATCCAAAACATTAAAGAGGTATAAAAAGTTTTTATATCTTTTTAATGTTTAATGTTTTAGCCTCGTTTTTATTAAAAAGATGCACGGGGCGGCGGAGTGGCGGGAAAGATGACGCGCTGCCTGCCAGCCAATTGGCAACCAGTGACAGCAGCATCACAGCACTAGCGGGCTTGGCCAGTGGCCACGTGGGAAATTTGCGGAAAGATTTGCGTTTGCGGTCTTAGTTCCACAACGCAAATTCACTAATTTACGATGACTTTGCCGCAAATACAAATCCACAAACGAAAAACATACTTCTGCAATTGCGGAATTTGCGGTAGTGCCCAGCTCTGATATCATATATCAATATCATATATATATATACAGTGCCCGCGAAAAGTATCCAATCACCCTTGAAATTTGTATTTTTTACATAAAAAACAATGTTTAAATGTATACTAACCTTATATTAGTATTTTGTCATCTGTCCTTTGGTTTGGATGACTTGTTCTAGACGTTTTGGCATGGATTTAATCAAGTTTTGACAAACTTCCACTGATATTTCCTTGCACCATACCTTTTTGATGGCCTCTTGTAATTTTTCGACTGAGCCAATGTCGTGGCATTCAACCTTATTTTTTATTATTAGCCACAGATTTTCTATCGGATTGAGATCTGGACTATTACCAGGCCAATCCAAAATATCAAATTTATTGTCAGTAATCCATTTTGTCACTATTTTGGCCCTGTGACATGGTGCACCATCATGCATGTATGTTTTTGTCCTTTGGATTGCCATTGCCATTAGAAGTTTATCCTGTAGCATTGCTAAATACCGTGCACCATTCATAGTTGTGTTCTTCGGAAGAAAATATAAGTTTCCACACCCATAGTAACCGAAACAACCCCAAACCATCACACTTGGAGGGTGTTTCATTGTCTTTAGGATATATTTAGGGTCCATCCTATTTGAGCCAATAGGCCGGCGAACCTTTTTTGGACAACTTCTGAATGTCAAAAATGTCGACTCATCGCTAAATAAAACCTTCTTCCAGTCATCAACAGTCCAATGAATGTATTTTTTACAAAATGCGACACGTTTTTTACGCATTTTTTCATTAATGAACGGTTTCTTAGCAGCATGGCGAGATGGTAATCCGAGTTCTTTTTGGAGCCGCTCCTGGATAGTTCGTTCAGAAACACCAGATAACAAATTATTCATATTAAATTTTATTTCTTTCGCAGTTATTGTTGGGTTTTTCAATACTAAACGTTTCATAAGTTTGTCTGTTCGCGAATTTGTTTTTCTCGGTCTGCCAGATCGTTTTTTAGGGACTGGCATGGTTAGGCCACCATTGTTCTTAGCCCGTGAAACCCATAAATTAACGGTACTTTGGGATATGTTTAATTCCTTAGCTATCTGTCTCTGTGATTTCCCACATGCATGCAAAGCAACAATAGCACCTCGACAATCACTCTTAAGTTGTTTTTTAGCACACATTATATATAAATTTTATTTACACCACTTTCTGTAAAAAAAAAAAAAAAAAAAAAAAAAAAGAAATTTACACAAACAGTGAAATCTGACAAATTTGAGACACAGCCACCCGCAACAAAGGCTACCAGAACACTAATTTGAGAATGCGTTGGATAGCTCTCATATCAGCAAGCAACCTCAAAGTTACCAGATGTCGCTAGAACAAATAGAAAGTGAATTACGTGTCTCTGAATATTAAGGGAAAATATTGTATTTTCTTGAGTGATCGGATACTTTTCGCGGGCACTGTATATCAACTATTTGCTGAATATTTCCTATTTTTGGTGTTTCTGGCTACTTCTGCGTAATTCAATTTGTCCTGTTTTAAAATTAAATCATTATTAGCAATTGTTGGTCTGTTAGTTTGCTGTTTTTGTGACCATAAGTATGACATGTCAGTAGTGATGTGTCATTTTTTATTGTCATTTTTTTTTGTTTAAAACGAAGATAGTATTTTTTTTTTTTTTAAACTTATTCCATATTTTTCTTCCTTTAATCTAATAAGTATATTAATATTACCTATAATTTACAACACTACCATGCTTATACGGTTATACCTAGTATATATAGTCATCTTTTAGAAAAACTGAATCACACAAAAAGTATATAATAGAAAGGAAAAACAAACCCTCATTTTTTATATGTATATATATTTTTTAACTAGAACATAAAACATTCTTCCTCATTTCAAACAATATACATAATTGTGATTGGCAAGAGTACCAGTATATATATTCCAGGTAGAAAAAAAAATATTCACCTTTTTTTTTAACCTAATGTTGTTTAACCTTCATTTCCATGGAAGAATCATCACTAGATTGGGTAGAGCATATATGCTAGTTTCAATATCACAGGTACTGGTATAATATACATAATAAAAAATACATAATACTGGTATAAAACAATATATATAATTGTGATTGGCAAGAATACCAGTGTATATATGTATATATATTCCAAATAGAAAAATAAAAAAAATAAAAATATTCATCTCTTTCTTTAACCTTTGTGTTAACCTAATACTGTTTAACTTTCATTATCTGATTATATTTCCATTGAAGAATCATTATCACTAGATTGATTAGAGCATATAGTTTCAATATCACAAGTACTGGTACTTATTGCAGATTTGGATGTTGACAAAGCCAATGTAGCACCATGTTTTACTTCACTTTCTTGGAATTTTGCATTTTGGGATATAAATACTAGCTTTGCTGCTCTGTCTGTGCTTAATCAGTTTCTTTTGGCTGTATGGATATTACTGTATATGCTAAATGATCTTTGAGGTAATGAAAGGGCGAAATAGAGATGTATGAGTTTGTGTAGGTATATATGTGAGTATGCGTGTATATATATCTAGAATTCTGGATGTGTGTGTGTATGAGGTATATAATAGATATAAATATATATATAAATATATGTATATATTGGTATATATATATATGGGTGTATGTGTATATATATATATGGATGGTCTCGGGGGGAAAATATGTCATCGTGGGTCTAAAGGATAGTTAAGTGGGAGATTCAAAATCCGAGGCATGGATGGGAGAGTCCTGGAAAGGTTGGACAATGGGGCAGTCAGCTCCCAGCCAGTGTTCTCGCAAGTTTAACGGATCTCAAGATACAAGACTTTCAGTGCAAGAAAGAGGCCAGTTTTTTTCTGTAAATAGGCTGAAAAGGACATTCTATATTGGTACCATTTGCCTATTTTATTATTTATTTATTTATTTTTATAATATATATCATTGCAAAAGTATACCTTATAATTAAATTGCCAATATCTACATTAAAAAAAAAAATTTAATATCACTACATATCAGTTTTGCATATTTGACTTTGAAGACATAATCCGTCATATTACCCTCAATGAAGACAATAGTTTAGATCTTTTTTCCAATCACGGAATAATGAAGACATCCGTGACCTGCCCTAAATGCAATAATGCTTGTATTTTAAGAAAAGACCAGAAGGTCTTTAGGTACCACAAAAAAAATCTGAAAAATAAATGCGAGTGTCATTTCAATCTTTAAGGGCACGCGAAATTTAGCGGACTACCCAGGCAAGGTGGGCACATGTTATTACGTTATCTGTATAATTTAGGTCTCGGGGGTACAGGGGCAGAGCCCCCATAAAGATCACGCATCACAAATTGATCGGTCCTAATGTTTTGCGGACAGTTCAGTATGTGACACCAATTAGATCAATTGACTACCCATTTAGGTCAACTGTACGCCCTTGATGATTGTTTAGGTTAAGTTATGATATTTTCATTAGTTTAAACAAAAATGATTGAGTGCAAACTTTTCTGGTTAATTTTGAGGTGTTTTATACGAAACTGCCATCCATTTCCTGTGCAAATATGTAGTTTTTGAGATGACGATATCTCAAAAACTACACATTTGCACAGGAAATGGATGGCAGATTCGTGCAAAACACCTCAAAATTGACCAGAAAAGCTTCACCATAAAAACAGACTGGGTGTAAAAATGAATAATTACCAAATTTTCTAGGCTACAATTCCATATTGCCCCTCACATTTTTTGGTTAATATTCGTTTTAATGCTTTGTTCGTTTTTGATAGGAGACATTCTATGACAATTTAACATATAAATTCATATTCAGGACACATTGAAACCTCAGGGAAACTGATAAAAATCAAGGAAATATAATAATTATTTTTTATGGAAAAAAAAATTTTTTTTTAAATTTAGACGTAAAAAGCAGCCATTATAGGCCATTGACCGAGTATTTAGCTTTTAACGCTGTTAAAATTTTAACGAACTTCGCCCTCTCCAGTTTTATGGGGAGACATCTCGTGGCAAAATTAGGAAACATAGGTCAAAACAACCAAAAATCGTTTTTGTTTCACGTGACCTTATCCGACCAATCAGAGACGTACATTTTGAATCTCTCATAATGCATACTCATTTAAGAATGCTTTTTCAGTCTGGTTTTCATTTTGGTTTGCGGAGGTTGTGATTGCCTGGGTTTTTGGTACCTTGGAACGCAGTTCCAAAAAACTACTGTTGTTTGCGGTTCCTCAGAGAGACGCAACAACTCTTGTTCGCCTGATCCAGCAACATATTAGGCCTGGGACTACAATCTATTCCGACAAGTGGCGTGCGTATTCTCAACTTGGAAATCTAGGCTACATTCACTGGACAGTCAACCATTCACAGCGGTTCGTGGAAGACACCGTTCACATTCAAAATATTGAGCATTGTTGGAAAGACGTGAAAAGCTGGATATTACAGTCTGGCAACAAAACCCAATCAGGTTAGGTTAGGTCAGGTCTATTTAGGTTAGGTCAGGTCTGTTTAGGTTAGGTCAGGTCTGTTTAGGTTAGGTCAGGTCTGTTTAGGTTAGGTCAGGTCTGTTTAGGTTAGGTCAGGTCTGTTTAGGTTAGGTCAGGTCTGAACCAAAACACATTTTTCTGGTTTTTTGGTGTGATTTGCTCAAATCTGAACTTCGTTTCTTTAGGAAATGAGCCGTTTTTGAGAAATTTTCAATTTTAAAATTTCTCAAAAACGGCTCATTTCTTGAATGAGTATGTATTATGAGAGATTCAAAATGTACGTCTCTGATTGGTCGGATAAGGTCACGTGAAACCAAAACGAGATGTAATTGGTTGTTTTGACCTATGTTTCCTAATTTTGCCACGAGATGTCTCCCCATAAAACTGGAGAGGGCGACGTTCGTTAAAATTTTAACAGCGTTAAGAGCTAAATATTCGGTCAATGGCCTATAATGGCTGCTTTTTACGTCTAAATTTTTTTTTTTTTATAAAAAATAATTATTACATTTCCTTGATTTTTATCAGTTTCCTGAGGTTTCAAGGTGTCCTGAATACGAATGTATATGTTAAATTGTCATAGAATGTCTCCTTCTATCGAAAACGAACAAAGCATTAAAACGAATATTAACCCAAAAAAATAATGAAGTTGGTACAATAACAAGTTCTGATCAAGGGCATGCTTATTGTCGTCTCAGTGACTTTGGTTTTGAACATTTTACAGTGAACCATACTCAAGAATTCATTAATAGTGAGACTGGTGCCAACACACAAACTATAGAATCACTTTGGCGATTGCTTAAGCGCAAGTTATCACCTGGTATTCAAAAAAACAACATCGATATGCATACTTGCTAATTTTTGTGGCGCTGTCATGCTACAATCAACAATTTGGACCCTTTTGAATTTTTAATACACTGTATCAAAATAATTTATAAACCTAATGTTCAATAAAATCATATTTTGCGGGGAGGGGCAATATGGAACTGGCCCCATCCGTCAGTATGTGGCCAAGATACTTAGTCTGGGTTACTTCTGATAGCACTATACCATTCAATTGAAATTCAGGAAACTTTATATACTTTTAGGCCTTGGTCCTCAATCATAACATGACTTTTATCAGGATTATATTTTGTCGTTATCCTTCCCATACCTTTCATGCACCTTCAAAAGTATAGGCGAATTATTAGGTAAAATTAATTAAAATTTAAATTAATCGAAACCAATTAGTTGTTGTTGTTGTTGGTTAGCCGATCAGCCCACCCTGATCTAGCAAGTCGGCGGCACGCAGGTAACCGATCACCCTCTCCAGAGTGGACCAGAGGTTCAGCGCACTAGTGATGTTGTGTTGTGTTCTATGTTGTGCTAGAGCGGTACAGTCTGTCATAATGTGTTCAATTGTTTGTGGTGTGTCCTGGCACAGGTGGCAGGTGTCGTCTGTGGAGTTGTCTAGTCTGTGTTTATATGTCTGTAAGTTGGGGTGATGTCCACATCGGAATCGTGCTAAGTTAACTCGATCCGATCTGCTCAGGCTGGTCTCTGACTTGTCAATGGGAGGCGGCTTCGCACCTAGGACCGCATTCGGACCGAGTCGTGTCAGTGCTTTGTGGGTTAGGTGTGTGTGTATGTGTTTTCTGAACTGTGTGATGTTTGTGGGGCGTGGTATGGAATGGAGTATTTGGTTATAATGTCTCTCTGGTGTTACCTTAATGGTGCGAGGTGTCGGTGCATGATTGTACATGTAGTGGCAAGGGTGTTGTGTGTTAGTTGTCGTTGCTGCCATGAATTGTGTTCCTCTCATGTCTAAATGTTCCCTAACTTTCAGTATTTTTGTTTCTGTGTGCAGGTGTTCTATTGGTGTTGTTTGAGTGTATCCTGTAATGATACAAAGTGCGTTGTTTTGTATTGTCTGTAAGGTGTTTGTGTGTGTGTTTGAGAAAATGGGTGCTCAGCATGGGCTAGCATAATCTATAACTGAGCAGCGAATATATTGTTTGTATATGAGTGATGTTGTTTCCTGCTAGTGTCTAAAGTTTGTGCCTTTTAGTACCCTAAGCGTATTAAGTCTTGGCGTACATTTGTTTTTAATGTCCTGAATGTGGTTTGCAAAAGAAAATGATGTGTTGTATGTGACCCCAAGTATTTTGGTCCTGTGAGTGTGTGGAATGTTGGTGTTGTTTAGTGTAAGCTGTGGAGTTATCTGTTCTTTTGTGTTGCTTGTTAGCAAGGTGATGGTTGATTTTGTGGGCGCTACTTTGAGTCTATTGTGTGTGAGCCAGACTTTTATACTGTTTATGTATGTTTGTAGGTTATTTGTAGTGGTGTCGTTGTTGTTGTTGTGGGTGGATGTTAGAGTGATGTCATCTGCATATGATGATATGATAAGCTTGTTGTCTGTGGGTGTTGGAATGTCATACATGTATAAGTTGAACAGTGTTGGTGAGAGAACAGAGCCTTGACCGACCCCGTTCGGAAAAAGCTTGATTTTGGATGACTTGCCATTAAATGTGACATGTGAGTATCTTCCTGAAAGATATTTGCTCAGCCACCTTTTGGTGTTATTGTGCATGTTTGTGTTGAGTATTTTGTTTATGAGAGGGAAGCGTGGGATAGCATCAAATGCTTTACTAATGTCTATTGTTGCTAATAGTGTACGTTAAAATGGTCGTTTGGAGTTGATGCCATCCATGATGTGCTGCATGAGGTTTGTGAGTAATGTCGTGGTTGAGTGGTGAGGTCTGAATCCATGTTGAGTAAACGATAGTGGTATGTGTGGGTTGGTGATTTGTAAGATTAGTCTTTCTGTTACTTTGGAAGGTGTGCATAGTAAAGTAATGGGTCTATATAGGAAGCTGGTTCTGTTGGATTTTTGTTTGGTTTGAGTAGTGTAATAATAGGGCGGGTCGTACTCAGGTGACAACATGAATCTGAAGGAAATCCTACCATCAGGGGTGTCTAAATTATGTGTTTTTACATGGGGAATTCAAATATGAGCTTATTGTTTGGATAGGATAACTCTAACCTACATCATTTTGTATTTCTAAATTGCCAATTTTACCCTTTTGAACCCCTTTATAATATATTAAAAGATATAAGGTAAATCATTTATATTGACAAGGCCAAATCAACTTTACATATATTTATTAATAGGTGAACTCAGGCACGTGCACAGGGGGGGGGGGAATTGGGGTGCTTGAGCCCCTGCCCTTTTTCTTCTTCATATCAAAAGTGCCCTTTTAGTCAAAATTCATAAATATATTGATTCGACATAAATTGAATTAATTTTATATTTTTATTTAGTTACTGCTACTTCAACAGATTTTCAAAACTGGAATTACTTTGATCTATGATTTTTTTTATTAGAATAATAAACTTAACATACCGTTACTATTATTTTGTCAATCAGGGAGGGCGTCCCTAGTAGTAACACTGACTGCAGCTGTTCACTGTTGATTGCGTCTCTCGGGTATGTGGGTGTATTGTTTACTGTTTGTTTATTTTACGTTAACCTAAGCTAACTAGTGATTTCTCACTGATAATTATGGTAAGTTGGAATCCAAAGCAGTGTGACATTACTCCAAAAAATATTGTATGACATTACTCGTAAAAAATGCAAAAAACTTCACTTTTTTACGTGAAGGTCAAAATATGAGAATAAAAACCCACTCTAATAGACAGAGTTTATTTCCACGACAGTTTCGACGCCCACTGGCATCCTCCTCGGGTGGATACAGAAACACAAATGAAACAAAACAAGAGGGAAAAACAGTTCAGGGATCGACCGTTAAGAAATTCGCACCTAGGTTGGATTCCATTCTCTCGAGACAGGAGGGGCATTTTCTTAACGGTCGATCCCTGAACTGTTTTTCCCTCTTGTTTTGTTTCATTTGTGTTTCTGTATCCACCCGAGGAGGATGCCAGTGGGCGTCGAAACTGTCGTGGAAATAAACTCTGTCTATTAGAGTGGGTTTTTATTCTCATATTACTCGTAAAGTTGGTAAAAACGTCCACGTCCCCTACTTAGTCTTAGGCCTACTAGGCTAGGCCCATCAGTACACCAGTGTGTCAAACGATGGATTTTGGGTTTTAGTACTGGCATGAATTTCATTAAATTAACAAATGATTTATTAAACAACATATCATAACCTTTTCATTTTTAATATGAAATTGATTTTTAAAAACAATACAATTTTCATTAAAAGTGAATAAAAATACCTAGATTATTTATTATAAAACGAGACAGGAGACAACAGGAGACTGCTATTATGATTTATTAAACATGTTGGCTTCCTTATTCTTCAGTATGCATTTCATTGTAGATGATTAAGAATATAATTTTTGCTTTTGTATTTTCCTGATAAGAATCAATATTTTTCTATTGCTACTTAAGAGCTGTGGCCATCATATTAAATAGCCCACAGTATATTTCTATAAATCTTTAATTTATAGTTTCATATTATTCCATATTTAAATGTATATACAGCAGAATACTGTAATTTATATGATGAGCAAGCTAAAAGTCAATATAAGTAAAATTGAAATATATTGTAAATATACTCCAATATTTCAATATCTTCATATCTTTTGAAAATCTTGCAATAAAAACATGCCTTTTTACAACAAATTTTCATTTATTTTCTTTAATCAGCTTTATATACAAAAATAATGCATTGAATTTAATGGAATTTAAGAATATTTACCACACAATTTTAAAATTTTTCTTTGTGTGTGTGTATACATATATATAGCCTATATGGCATTGCGGATTTCATTTTTAAAAATGTTAGGGGAGTGCCCTTTTTTCAACTGAGCCCCTGCCCTTCTGAAAGTCTGTGCACGTCACTGGGTGAACTGCATGTATATCACTGGATATAATTACAAAGATCATTCTCCTGACATCTTGAACTTTGCCAGGTTGCACAAATCCTGCTTTGACTCAGACTTGGACATCAGCTTCCTGCTGGTCTCCTGAGCCCTGATCCCTCCATCCCTCTTTTCCTGTGAGAAGTACTTAGCAGAAGCCTCAGTCACCATTTTAACAACCCTCTCAATGCTTTGTGTGTGGCAAGGCCAGTTGCGCACCTCCATGGGGGTGTTGATGAAGTTTTTCACCTCTGAGGTGCTTAGAGAGCATGTGAGAGGTGGCTCTGACACACCTTCTGACCAGCTGATCAAGTCACCGATGCTGGAAGCATCACAATTGATGTCAGGTGTCCTTCTGCTCCTAACAGAGGAGTCCCCCAGCTGAGTGTCCGGGTCCCCCTCTCCCCTGATGGCCAGGATTCTCTCCACCCCTTCAATCCTCTCCTTCTGATCCTCAGAGCAGAGTAGTGTTAGGATGACTGACTTCACTGTGGGCATACCAAGCAGATCTTCTCACAGTTGGCATCACAATATCCAGCACCTCCTTTCTCTGGGACTTGAGGCAGTCCAGCTGAAAGAGGATGTGCCTAGGCCCTTCGATCCAGGAGTGCTTGACCTTCACGTTGAACCAACATGGGTAATACACTCCAATGATGAATTCCACAATGAATTGCAGAATCTTCAGGTTCTTTCCTTTAAGTCCGTGCTTTGACACCCAGAGCCTGAGAAGTCTTTTCGCTGTGGTGAGCCAGCGGCTGTGGTTTACTGGTCCTATCTCTAACAGAGCCAGCCCTGCAGGAAGTACTCCATCCCTGACTGCACAGACAATTTTATAGCCATAGTATTGATCAGTTGAGAGATCTTGAATGACCTTGTCAAGAAGCTTGATCAGTGGAGGGCCAACAGAGATTCGGATGAAGTTTGGATTGATATCAAAGTCTGTAGCAGAATCAAGGAGCTTTTCTATTGGCCCGGATAATTTTTTGTCTGACAGAGTAGGGCCATCAAGGTCAACAATGAGATGGCGCAGGGGAAGTTCAACAGTGTGCAGGTTGCACACCAACCAGACCAGCTTTCTCCCCAGGTGCAGCTCCAGCTTCCGCATTACTCCAGCTTTCACACCAGTGTTGACATTTGTTGAGTCTCCTCCAATGGCCAACAAGGTCTTATCATAACCCTTCTCTTTCAGCCAGGCAAACAGGACCTTAGCAATCTTCTCCGCATGTGACTCCTCTTTAGTTGCTTTCTCTGGGGTAAAGTGGAACAGATAGTAGCTGCCAGGCTCACTAACAACACTATAGTGTTCTTCTTTGATCTTTGCGGGAAAAGATTGGTCACTGCCCTCAGCTTCCATCATCACATTGGTCAGGTCAATCCGCCCATCAAAGAGGATGCAAGAGATCCCCCCCTCCTCCCTGCACTTCTTCTCGAAGTGTTCCCCCAGCTCTCTCATCAACTTCTCCTGTGCGCTCTTATCAATCACTTTACTTGTATTGTCTTCTCTGATGATTCCTGCGTCAATCAGAGCTGCTGTTGCTATCGCTGCAGTTGGCCTCAGCCCTATGCCATACCTTACACTAGCAAGGGCAATGTTTTGAATCTCATCATAGTTTTTCTGTACCTTTGCCGAAGCTGCTGGCTCAGGGTCAGTTTGAGGGAAGAGCTCAACTTCAGGAACAAACTCATCTTCATCACCACTTCTCTCCAATTCCAGATCCTCATCACCATCTGCCAAAAATCTCTTAACATCCTTTCTGGCTGCCTTCTCTGCTACTGCAGCACTTTCCTCCTTGCTCCTTCTCCTTTTCTCTGCCTTCCTTTCCATCCACTGCCTTTTCAATGTCCTCACCTGTCTCTTGTGCTCTGGTAGATCAGGACCCCCTATTTGGTGGGGTCCCTTACTTCCAACCTTCTCTTTCTGTCCCTTGATGTAGGCAAGATCTTTCACAGGAATCTTTTTCTCTCTGCTGCAGGAACAGTTAATGTGGGCTTGGATAACACAGCCCTCACAGCCTCCCCCCTCACAACTGGTAATCTGACACTTGCAAGTCAAAATATCAAAGAACTTGTCTAACTTGACAATGAACCTCTCTTAAGTGGAATGGCACACCTTTTTATTTGAGTATTTAAATATTATTATTATTATATGAATTACATTATATGTGTTTATATGAATTAGTTAGAACAATGCTCTATGAGAGATAACGTGAGCAGCCATGATAGAAAACGTGAGAAGACATATTCTTGGGTAACTACAATAGTAAAATAATCAACAATTTAATAATAATCAACTGCAAAATGATGTAGATTAAGGTTATCAGAATTAAATATTTTCTTCAGAATTGTGTTCTATACACCAAAATATGTCATTTGAACACCCCTCTCCATTGATTTTAAAAAAATCTAATAATTTTGCCTTGTTTCCATATGTCAGGAATAATACAGTGTTGATATGAGTATGTGCTGATGTTTGTGAGAGCTAGTATTCCCTGTGGGCCCAAGTGTTTAAAGTGTATGTTAGATATGTTGTCTGGTCCAGTAGCCTTCGAATTCTTAATGTTTTTGATGATCTTGGTGGTCTGGTCTGTATTGAAGGGTGTAATGGTAGTGTCGAGTCTGTAGGTTTTCTTGTGTCTGGCTGTTTGTCTGTCTGCGTGTTTTTGGTTGTTGTCGCTGTTTAAGTGACTTATCTCTGCGTAGTGATTAACTAGAATGTTAGCTTGTTGTGTATATGTTGGGATATTATTTTGGCTGCGACAGATAGCCGCGTGTGAGGTGTGAATGCCAATTGTTTGGGTTAAGTCGTGATATTTTCGTTAAAACTACCGAAAATATCATGACTTAACCTCGCTAATCGTCAAAGTCGTACAGTTGACCTAACCGGGCATTCATTAATTTTCCCGTAGGTTTCGATTGATTTTAAACAACTTTTACCTAATAATATTACATATTAGGCTAATATGTAATTATATTCTTTTATATGCGTTTCAGCGTTTGTGCATAAAACATTGCTATAGCAAATTTGGTGTTGGGGATAACAGGATAGTACTTACTATTTTTTATATTTTCTTGTATCTTTCCTCCCAGTGATGTTGAACTAACAGGATTATAACTAGAGCCCTGATGTTCAGGCAAAATACTATAAACTCCTTTTCTTTATTTATTTTTTTTTTGCCTGTATTTACGTCTACATGAAGCAGTGCCTTTTTCGTCATAAAGTGCTTAATTTGCCTTTTTTTCCATTATTTTCTAGTATTATTCTATTAGTCCCAAAATAGGCCTATGCAACGACCTATGCAATGGTATTTTGTATGAACATTCCGGCTCTACTTATAACTTACTATCCTTTTTGTAAATGGATATGGTAATTATTGAATGTTTCACCAACACTGAAATTAATATCCAAAATTAGGCTGACCATACGTATCGTTTTGAATGGGACAGTACCGTTTTTTTTATATTTCCTGGCCGTCCCGTCGTTTTAATAAAAATGTCAATTTTGTCCCGGTTTATGTACTTACTTTTTCATGAACACAGAATATTACATAACCCCCGTCCCTTTTTTGCCATCCCAATGTCCCGTTTTTGTCTCAAGGAAATATGGTCAGCCTATCCAAAATACATTTTTCTAATGTATTTTGGTGTGTTCTGTTCAAATATAACCTTCATATCTTGCACAAATGAACCGAAACAAAGTTATGAAACATTAAATTTTTTCTATGTTTTGGTTCATTTTAGCTAGAAATGAAGGTCATATATGAACCAAACACCAAAATACATTAGAAAAATGTAGTTTGATTATTAACAAAAACCAAACGGGCTAGGAACATAATATATTATATATATATATATATATATATATATATATATATAATATATATATATAACCTAACCTAACCTTAACCCGTGTGTTCTCTGATTGCGTATGCTAACCGGGGGGCTCCGCCCCCCCCAGAACACCCTATGATAATATATACGTACTAAACTTGTTAATTATTGAATGTCAAGGTCACTGTTGGTGAAACATTCAATAATAACCGTAGCCCTAGCCTCCCCTTTCTGAGAATCCTTGCATAAATATTATCAGGAATTATATTACATTACATTTGGAAAAAGTAAAGCCACGGGGCCTATCGAGATTTTCCAAGTCATGAGCTACGTTTTATAATAATAAAATCTTGTAGGCAAAACTTTACAAGACACCCGCATTGCCATAAAACATGCTACAGTAACGAAACATATATCAATCGATAGAGCAGAAAAAATGGTGCACGCAGCTATGTATCATTTTGAAAATATTAGAAAATAACAAAGTTATGATACTTTGAAGCAATGTCATTTTTAGCGACATTTAGCGACAGTTTTAGATATATCTAGCGACATCTGCCAATATTTTTAGCAATTATTGATATATCTAGCGACATTTGGCAACCCATTAGTTGCCACACTGTTCTATTACTCCATTAGGTCAGATCTGGTCAGTTTATGTTTTGTTGTTGAGGCGTAAAGACGGATTGTTGTGACATGTCAGTTACTGTGTTTTTTGATAAGTTTCGCTCTAAGGATAAGGAGCTATTTAAATTTTGTGTTGAACATAAGTTACTATTGAGCGAATATTACAGTAACGAAACATATATTAATCGATAGAGCAGAAAAAATGGTGCAAGCAGCTATATATCATTTTGAAAATATTAGAAAATAACAAAGTTATGACACTATGAAGATGTTACTAGGCCTATCATAGCTTACACCATTTGGATCTTTTACGTTTCATGCACTGTTTCCGATTTTGTTGAAAATAAGATATTTAATGTAGGTTAACTGAATGCCCGGTTAGGTCAACTGAATGTCCGGTTCGGTCAACTGTACGCCCTTGATGATTGGTTAGGCTAAGTCGTGATATTTTCGTTAGTTTTAACGAAAATATCACAACTTAACCTAACCAATCGTCAAGGGCGTACAGTTGACCGATTTTTTGGTTCATCAAGTTTGGTCCATCCCACGTCAATAGCTAGGTTAGTAACTGTATTGTAACCTAAAACAATGACTTTAAAAACTACTTTCAATTACTGATCGATTGCTCATATTAAATTCATTGTCTCTCGTTTTGACAGTGATGAAGAAGGACAATCTACCCCGACTGCAAAGAGGATTCGCAGTAGCGCCAGTGATACCGGTAGGAACACGTGTTGTACGACAAGCTGACTCACAGAAAACAATTTTTCTTGTTTTGATATATTTTACGGTTAAGACTAAAAATTAAAGTAAGCTAAATTTTATTTCATTTTCTTAATATAATTATAATAGCTCCGCATTTTGTTTTTATTGCAGGCAGAGATGGGCAAGATACTTGGAAATTGTATCTGAGATACAGATACAAGATACCCAACAAAAATGTATCTGAGATACAGATACAAGATACTCGAAAAAACTGTATCTTCAAGATACAGATACAAGTTACAGATACAAGATACATTTTTAAGATACAAGATACTTTTGAAAGAATAATTATTTGAGTTTAGTGTCACCTGGTGAGCCATGAGCGCACGAGTTGTCTCATTCAATTGTTTATTATTATATTTTCTGGATATAAATAAATGCCAAATCAATGGTACTTCATATCTCAGTATCCATATAGTGATATAACTAAAAGGAAAGCACAAAGTAAATATGTATAAATAATCCTGAAAATTTTTAGGTATGGAAAAATAAAATAAACCACACTTTTTCAATTTATGTATTTCAAATAAATTGTTAATACAGGTATGCTCAGTTACCTACTCACGAAGAAAAAATAAAGTTTTCCTCATAATATATATATTTGCAGGAATAAGCAAATATATGTATAATTCCTGATTTTTAATCATGTTAAAACATGTTAAAACCGCGGGATACAAGATGAAACCTGAGTACGTCTGTGCCGAGACTATGCGCGCAGCGCAACGGTAGTATTCATGTACAAACATGTAACAGCAATCGCCGGCCTGCTTCAACCTGCGTCAGATATGATCATATTTCATGAATAGTTATTAGCGTCTCTATTTAAAAAGTATCTTATGAAAGTATCTTTGAAAGTGTATCCCGGGATACAAGCTACATGACAAAATGTATCTTAGATACTTCTCAAGATCCTCCAAAAATAAAGTATCTAAGATACGTATCTCAGATACGTATCTTGTATCTTAAGATACTTTTTGTATCTCAAGATACAAGATACTGCCCATCTCTGATTGCAGGTAACCCTGCTTGCCATGCATCGGTACATGATGGCGTTGGTGCCCTGTTGCGTCAGAAAATTCCTGTTAGATCTCTGCAAGAAACTGAGTTCAATGTCATAATTAACCATTTTCAACCAGGAAAGGATTATTCTTTCCCCAAAGTGTTTATGAATGGTTGTAATCGGTCAGTTCAAAGCTCTTGGCAGCAACGCTATCCTCGGCTGGTGGACAACAAGGAATGCGATGGTGGTTTCTGTCTCCCATGCATTCTATTTGCTACAGAGAGACACTCCAAAAAACATACAAGTTCTATCACACGTGTTGTTCGTTTCAATTTCTTATTTCCTTGACTGTTGCCATGAAAACTTTGGCAATCATCAAGCCGTTAAGCATCAAGCTTCAGAAGAAATCAAACGACATCGTGAAGGCTTACAACATGATCTCGGACACACAGAAAGAGCTGAAGTGTTCGTGGGATGGTATTCGCAAGCTGCGCAGATCAGTTCTGATGTGGGTACTGAACCCAGTGTACCAAGGGCAACTGCCGGAGAATAGCACAGAACAAATACTCCTCATGACACACCTGAGGAATATTATCGTCGTATTCTATTTCTTCCTTTTCTGGACCATATTATGCAGGAGATATCTACAAGGTACGTTTGTAGAACACGAACTTCTAAATTCTAAAATCTGACAGTTTTCCGTAACACGGTGGCAACGCCAACCGGTCTGGATCCGCCCCTTGCATTCTCCACCTCATTAATGAACTCTTTTTGTTATTGATTCGGTCCCACTCAGAAGATGGCTGTTCAGTTATTTGGTCTTGTTCCCAGAGTCACCGTTGAGCCAGCAACAGACATTACTGAGATTTCTGTGATGTACGAGTCAGACCTTCCCAGCCCTGGGACGCTTGACATCGAATATATGCGATGAAGGAGAAAGTGACAGTCAGAGAACGCCAAACCAGATTCGCTTCGACCTGCATTAAAGGTAGATTATAATTCTTCGTATGCCCATCTTGGGGTGATAATTCTTCGTATGGTCCGATTATTTAATGTAAACTTTTCTAGCTTAATTGTAACTTTATCACTTTTTCTTTCCAGGCTTGCGATGCCGATAGATTCCCAAACATCAACTGCTTGTTGCGAATTGCTTGCACCATACCCGTCACTTCTGCTGACAATGAACGTGCCAACAGTACCTTGAAACTTGTGAAGGGTACCTAAGGACTACTATGTCTACGGAGAGATTGTCGGGATTGGCGTTGATGAGCATTCATTACGACAAGCCCATGGATTACGAAGCTGTAGTTCAACGGTTCGCTGAACAGCAACCCCGACGAATGGCGCTCGTCGATCCAGTCTTTGAGAGTCGGAAGATTAACTGATATCTCAGTCAACACAAAACTTTGTCAAGAAATATAATAACTTCACTTATATTAATGAACAAATCTAGAATGATAAAGTATGATTTTCAAAAGAAATTTAGGTTTTGATATTGTGAAATTTTCGTAAACAGTGTTTCTTTAAGACTTATCACAAATTTTGTCTTTCCTTGTATAATTTTCTTCCAAATCAATACATAACTTAGATGTAAAAGCTAATAAACTTGAACAAACACCCCGCAAATTGCTTAAAAACGCGTTTCTGAGAGCCTTGATTTTCAAAATTTTCCGGGGAAGCATGCCCCCGGACATGCTTTGGCGCTCGTACCGAACACCCCTCCAGCAAATCCTGGATCCGCCCCAAAAGTCAATAAAAAACTATATAGGGTTATGGGTTGATTGCTATCAACCTGGCGATCCGATGAAAATTTCCGCCAGATTTAATCGACAAGTGTTTAGTCGACAACAAAGCCCCTACATTAGGCCTTATTGTGAATTGTAATGTAAAGTGCATGACAGGCATGTACAATTTTTCTATAAGGTCGTTGCACCCAAAGCTCCGCCTTTCTACAATTCCCCCCCCCTCTTGGGAAGTCCTAGTTACGGGACTGCAGTACAACTATTTACTACTACCAAAGTAGCCTACATAACTTAAGTTAAGAATATACAGTATTTACAATCCACAAACTATCTCTTTCATTACAGAGGAAATACAAACAAACAAAACATCTTTAATGCGGTTCATTCACAATCCATAGCCACTTAACCTAACATACAAGTACAATCTTACGTATTATACACTGAACTTAATACAGAAATAAGGCCAACAAAGCCACTTAACCTAGCATACTGGCATACTGTTTGATTAATTATCTGACAATTTTATGTATATTGCTATTACATGAGACAACATTAACTGAAAAAGATCATTTGTATACGTAGGAGAAAATAATTGTAGCTTAATGAAAAAATCAGAGAAATTATAAAAATAAAAAAGAGTTTAACAAAAATGCTGATGAATTATGGGAAGCTTAGTTCGGATATGATTTTGTGGAAACTATAGGGGCCTATTTTAAATTATTAATTATACAACAAACAAAACATCTTTGTTGCGGATCATTCACAATCCATAGCCACTTAACCTAACATACAAGTACAATCTTACGTATTATACACTGAACGTAATACAAAAATAAGGCCAACATAGCCACTTAACCGAACATACTGTAACAGAATAAAGTACCGCTAAATATAAATGCGAAACCAACCACCCGAACGCCTAAGATAACCTAAAAGGAATAAGTTATGTGCGGACAACTTTTAAGTGGATTTAGTTGATCGTCTGTTTTGTAAGCGAAAGTATTTTTAAAGTTCTTTAATCCTGAACCTTAAACTGGTAAAATTAAGAAATTTGATTCAGCTTAGAATACGAAAATCCTGTGGCTAACCGATTCCTGGTTAAGGAATCTGTTATTCATATTTCAGTGAAAGGTCTCTTGTTCAAAGAGACCTTTTTATCGCGGAGCTGGAGCTTGGCTTCGCCTGGTGACGCTGCATGCGCTTTGGTTGGCCATCATTGAGTCTAACGCAAACCAGGTTATCGTAGTGCAATAATTAGAGGCATACATCCCTAGCCCCTAGCAATATGAATACTTTAACTTTTTTTTTAGTTTAGATTTATTTATTAGGAAATATGGTAGTGTATAATATGTTTTTCTTTTGAACTTTTGTATTATAGTTAGGTAATAGGATGTGTAGATAAATTGTTATTATTTAACCGTTTCTCTTTTGCCTTGAACGACGTAATTGAGCTTTACAGTAATTTAATAAGTTAGTTGGTGATAAGGATAATCCTCAACTCCCTCAACGGCACCTCTGAACCCGCACATTTAATTAGTAAGCCTGTATAACGGAGCATCTCCTCCGCCTTCCTAGAAGCTTGGCGGCCCCTTCCATGGGGTATACACGGCTCGAGGTAGCACTGGGTGGGAACTGGGTTGAATGTAAGCATTTAGCCTTACCCACACAGTTTCGTTTACAATACAAGTACAAAAATAAGGCCAGCATAGCCATTTAACCCAACATACAAATTCAATCTTATTATAACAACTTAATATGCATAGATAATCTTTGCTACATTACAAAAATAAGATATTGTAAACCAGCAGTTATCTGAACCAAGACTGCCATATAGGTGAGAGGTACACAGTATCTGAAGACAGGACAGTGCACAATAACACATTAGAGCTGTTTTGGACCCTAGTAATGAAATTATATATATTCTTCCGTGTAATAGCTTGGGGTTCGTGACCACGTTAAGTTACTAGGTTTCTAAACAACATATAAAGGCACTTACCGGTGCGTTGAATTAGATATTCTTTCGGGCCTACCTTAGATTTCCTGCGTCCCACAAAGCAGTCTACCTAACTCTCTAACTTTACTAATTTAGAAGCTATAGACATTACCCCTAACTATTATTATTTACTGACAACTTTCTACCCCATTTGTCACCTTAGAAACATCATCAAATTAAACTTAGCACCAACGATTTAGTCAGATATTAATCACCATGCTCTAAGCCAGCCAGAACCGAACGCGTTGCTCTGTTTATCCCTTCGTGTTGCCATTCAGCTTTCTTTGTGATTTTTCCCTTTAGTGACTTTAGACTATATATATATATATATATATATATATATATATATATATATACACGTCACCTCACTCCTCCCCTACAAGTTTAGTTTGTCAGGGAGGTGAGAGACCCTAGACGACCTGCGGAGCGGGGTTGATGTAGTAGGAATAGGTGCAACATGCATAGGCGGGCGAATTGAACCATTTTCCAGAGGATTGGTTCTCTCTTCCGGAAGACTCCGGTCATTCTGCAATTCACGTTCCTATATCTGGTCCTGATGGTGTTTAATAGAACGACCATCTTCTAGTTGGCACGTGAAGGAAACAGGGCCCGTTCTCTCCTGCACAGTTGCAGGAACCCATTTTGGTCCAGCCCCATAGTTGCGAATCATAACTGGATCGTTAGGTTGCGCTTCTATAACTCTCCCTTTTTTAGTGTCGTGGTACAACTTCTGTTTTTCCTGATGGCGTAAAACTCGTTGTTGTAACGTTTCGTTTGGACGTAAGAAATCGAAAACTGAACGAATTCCCCGGCCAATCATAAGTTTAGAAGGAGACACCCCAGTCGTTGTGTGAGGTGTTAGTCGATATTTAAACAAAAATTTATCCAACACCACTTGCATTTCCTCCCCACGAGAATGACGCAAGGCCGACTTGAAAGTACGGACCATGTTTTCCGCGAGACCGTCAGTGGACGGGTGATAAACACTAGACCGGACATGTCTAATGCCATTTAGGTGGACAAAAGAACGAAATTCCTCACTGGTAAAACAAGTACCATTGTCGGGAACCAGGACTACGGGTAAACCCCATCGAGCGAAACACGAACGGAGTAAGCAAATAGTAACACCCGAAGTCGTGGAAGTGGTTGGAAAAATTTCCACCCACTTAGAGTAGGCGTCCACAATGACTAGGAAATAAATATTATTTATAGGACCTGCATAGTCAACATGGATCCTATGCCACGATGAAGTGGACTTTTCCTTTTGAGATCTCTGTTCTCTAGGCAGCTTTGACAGGAACGAACCAATGATTCGAGTTCTCCATCTAAACCAGGCCACCAGAAATAAGCTCTCGCCAGCTCTTTCATTTTTGTTGCAACCATGTGTTCAGCGTGAAGTTCCTTCACTAAATTCGACCTGCCTTCATTCGGAATTATCACTCTGTGGCCCCATAAGAGACAGCCATTTTGGATCGAGAGTCCAGACTGACGTTGATAAAAAGGCTGTAATTCACTCTCAACCTTAGTAGGCCAACCAACTGAGCAGTAATGGATGCCCCTAAACAGAATAGGGTCTGATTTTGTCCACTGCTCTATTTGTACCGCAGATACTGGAGTGGATTCCAAAACCTCCACCAAGTAAACCCATTCTGTAGGTATAGGTACACATTCATTTGGATTTTCTAAAGGCAACCTACTTAGCGCATCAGCCGTACCTAGAAGTTTACCTGACCGTTGTACTAAGTCAAATTTATAGACTTGTAGAATCAGTGCCCATCGTTGAATCCTACCTGAGGCCATAACTGGAATATTTTTATTAGGTGAAAATAAACCTAAAAGAGGCTTATGGTCAGTAATTAGTTTAAATTCATGACCCCATAGATAGAAATGAAATTTTTTTACTGCAAATACTAAGGCTAATGCTTCACGTTCCACTTGTGCATATCGTTTTTCAGTCTCAGTTAGTGTTCTAGAAGCAAAACAGATAGGCCTATCTACACCATCAATGTGGTAAGATAACACTGCCCCAATTCCATAAGAACTGCTGTCTGCTGAAACTACGAGAGGAAGTTTAGGATCATAATGCACTAGGAGAGTGGACTTTAGTAGTACGTCCTTGGAAGCCTCAAATGCTTCCTTTTGAGTTTTCTCCCATCTCCACTGTTCCCCAGATCGTAATAGCTTATTTAGGGGTTCAAGGAAAGTCGATGCATTAGGCAAAAATTTCCTATAAAAGTTTAGGAGACCTAAATAAGCTTGTAACTGTGTGATGTTTTGTGGAGGTGGTGCATTTTTTATTGCTTCTAGTTTATCCATCGTTGGATGAATGCCTGAGGCATCTATGCGAAACCCTAAATATGAAACCTCGTTAGTGACCCATGAACACTTTTCTCTCTTTAGCTTAAGTCCGGCATCCCGGAGTCGTTTTAGAACCGTGGTTAATCTAGTTAGGTGTTCTCTTTTAGACGAACCTGAAATGAGGACATCATCTAGAAAGCAAAGTACCCCTGGAATGTGACCTAGAACTTGGTCCATTGTCCTCTGAAAAATACCCGGAGCCGATGCTATTCCATAGCATAGCCTATTGTACTTATATTGACCTCGGTGCGTATTTATGATAGTTAATTCTTTAGAGTTTTCGTCTAAACTTAGTTGAGCATAGGCTTGGGACATATCGAGTTTTGTGAAATATTTACCCCCAGCAAGAGAGCTAAATAATTCATCAGGCTTGGGTATAGGATAGCAATCTAGAAGGACGGCTCTATTTGCTGTTAAACGGTAATCCCACATAACCGCACGGACTTGTCCGGTTTTAGTACAGGAACTACTCGGGCAGCCCACTTAGCGTGTGTGACTGGTTCAATAATTTTATCTTTTAGCAGCCTGTCAATTTCTAAATCTACCTTCTCCCGCAGTGCATGCGCAATTGAACGAGCCTTACAAAATTTCGGAGTTACATTAGGATCTACTTCTATGCAGACCTGATGGCCTTTTAGGTTGCCTACTTCAGGCCCCAAAACAGAAGAAAACTCCCTTAACAATGAGTCTATGTCAGATGGATATGAGAGTGTATGCACATCTGCCTGACCCTTTGGCAAGATTTTGTCAATTGGCATTTTCAAAGCATCAATCCAATCACGGCCTAGTAGAGTAGACCCTTGCTCATCCACCACTAAAAGGGTTTAGGGATGAGACAAAGTTTTCTGGTTGAGTGTAACTGTGACGTATGCTTCTCCACAAATAGGTATTTGTATGTCCCCATACTTCTTCAAAATCGTTTTAGATGCATGTAGTTTAGGTGTGTTTTTGAAAAGCTTATCAAAAACTGCCTTGGACATGACCGTCCGGGCAGCACCCGTATCCAATTCTAGAGGAACTGTCATTCCATTTAGGCCTACTTCTACAATATTTGGGCCTGTATTTTTCCCACTTTGCTGCTCATAAAATAGGTACTCCACTCCAATGTTCGAAGTATTTCCCTTTTGAGGATTTACACTAGAAATGTTAAAATTAGAATTTTCACCCTTCGTTTTCTTTGAAAAACACACTTTAGTTATGTGGCCTATTTTACCACAGTTTCGGCAAACTGCTTCTTTAAAAGGGCAATCCTTCTTCCAATGGTGTTTTCCACACCCTGTACATGGCTTGGAAGGCTTAGTAGAATTAGTAGGCTTAGTCGTATTCGCCTCATACCTTTTATTTGCCTGTGTAGTAGGCTCATTAGGTCTGCCAGGCCTAGAAGATTTAAAGCTATTTACGTGTTGGGCTTTACTACTGTGATTTCCAAAAGCTCTAACATTTTTAGCAGCTGCTTCTCTAGCCGTAGCTATTTCTACAGCCTGACTAAAAGTTAGGTCCTGTATGGTTAATAGGGCTCTCTGGGTAGACTCCTCTTTGAGACCCATTACAAACCTATCTCTTAGCATTTCATCTAATTTGTCCCCAAATTTACACGTACGGCTATGGCTTTGTATTCCTGCAACAAACTCTGCAATGCTTTCATTTCCCGTCTGATGCCTTGAATAAAATTTGAAACGTTCATAGATGAGAACTACTCTGGGTTTGTAGTGATCGGTTAGGGCCTGTACCAATTCATTATAGGTGCAGGTTTCCGGTGCTTTAGGAGAAACTAGGTCCATAACTAAACCAAACGTTTTAGGGCCTATTATAGTTAAAAAGGTAGGCACTTTCTTAGCATCAGGAATGGAATTTGCCTCGGAAAAACAACCTCACCCTAGTGGCATAAGCTTCGAAGTCCTCACCAGAGTCTTCGTAGGGGCTTATATGGCCAATCACCGACATGCTAGAGCAAAACCGAATTAGGCCAAATCACGTGAAGTAGGTTAGATTAGGTTTAAATTTGATCTAGTTACTCCCCAGTTAGGGCCGAATAGTGAATTGTATTAGAGTTAGGGCTGAGTAGGAATTAGTTTTAGAGTTAGGGCTGAGTAGGAATTAGTTTTAGAGTTAGGGCTGAGTAGGAATTAGTTTTAGAGTTAGGGCTGAGTAGGAATTAGTTTTAGAGTTAGGGCTGAGTAGGAATTAGTTTTAGAGTTAGGCCGGCGGGACCTACGCTATAGTACGGTAGCTTACCCACACAAACAAATCAAATCGGACGACCCACTAGGCTACATCCAATTTTCCAAACAACCACTTGAACCCAATAAGCCAAATTAAACCAATGAGCCAAATTTAACCCAATTAACAAAATTTAATCAAATGAGCCAAATTCAATCCAATGAGCTAAATTAAATCCAATTAGCTTAATTGAATCCCATGAGCTTCATTGAATCCCATGAGCTTAATTGAATCCCATCCTCGTCGCCAAATGTGATAGCGTGGGGTAGACACCCCAGTTAGGTTACTTAGGTTCTAGCAAACAATCAAAAGCACTTACCGGTGCGTGGAATTAGATATTCCTTTGGAAGCCTACCATTAGATTTCTGTGTCCCACAAACGACCTACCTAACTCTCTCTTACATTACCAACTTAGAAGCTATAGACATTACCCCTAACTATACTTAAGTACGGACAACTTTCTACCCCATTTGTCACCTTAGAAACACCACCTAATTACACTCAGCACCAACGATTAGGTCAGATAGGAAAAAACATCTCTAGGCTAGCCCAAAACAATACGAACAGTCGCGTTGGTTCGTTTATGACTTGCTCTTGCCATTCAGCTTAGATTTAGTGATATTTCCCCTTTAGTGACTTTTAGACTATATACAATATATATATATATATATATATATAATATATATATATATATACATACACGTCACCTCACAATTAAGTTTGGTTGTTTAGATACAAGATTGTTGCATCGTGCAATGATGCAGGTTGTGTTGTTGTTGCAAGGTTTAGAAAGAAGACCATAAATAGTGCCCCTTTTGCTTTTTATCTTAATTTTATGCAACTGAGGCCTAAGGTAGGCCCACATCAAGTCAGCAACCCTGAGGTAGGACCTAATAGGACCTCCAAGTCCGTAAGTTTTTAGACTAGCTTAACTTGGACTGTAGGTTAAACTGGCCTTTCAGAGCTTGGCCGTTCACTGCTCAGCTGGGATTCTGAACCCAATAAAATTAAAAAAAATAAAAAATAACAGCCTGCCAGATTTCTGAGTCATTAATTAGTAGCTCCTCAGAGCGTTCTACATTTAGGCATATATTTAGTCTATTCGCTACCCCCCCCCCCCCCCCCGAGACAATTAAATAGGGTTTCATAATGGTTTTTCCACAGTTCTGCAAGGTAAGATTAATATTGTTAATTTTATTAACCTCCTTCCAGAATTCCCTACTGGAAGTATTGCTGTTGCCTAATTTTCTGGCTAGAGATTCTCTTCATGTTTCCTTATAAATCTAAGAGCACCCTTGAATCTAGTACGAGTTCTATTTTTCAGTTGGAAGAGTATCACCTGCCTAGGTTTCCCCATAGCAACCTATTCCACGAATACATTTTTTGCTACATCATACAAATCAACACAGTATTCTGCCCACCCTGGATTGACATTTACTTTTCCCCAGTTTTTATTCTTAAAGCTACTTCCACTCGCAGCCTCAATGGCATGTTCAAGCTCACCGTACTACTTATTTAAGAGATCTATATGTTTTAAATTATCACAGGAGGGATTCCTACAAGCCAAAGCTTCTGCAGGGATCCTCACAAGCCTTAGTAGTGCATCAGTCTGCATTGTATATTACTCTACCTCAGAGTGACTAAAATTTGACCAATTAACCTTATTGTAATTAGCACTATCACGGTCATTGTCTAAGTCAAGTGCTACCATACAATCAGCCCTACTACAAATGGAATATGATCAGATTCAAATCCATCATAAAGTATGGACATGCTATTGATTATATTATAATCATCGTGGGAGGTTATACAATGGTCTAGCCACGAGCGAGTCCTCCAGGCATCGCTAACATATGTAAATGAGTCATTAGGGAGTAGCAATTTACTGGCAAGTTTGTAGTCGCATGCCTCAGAGTAATTGATAAGAAACTTAGCAAAATCCGAACCAGGTTTAGTGATATTGCTGTTAAAATCATCAACCACTACAACACATGAAGAGTCCAGCTCCTCTAGCAGTGTATTTAGTTTACAGAGCCTATCTAAAAATACCTCCTCATTTTCAACACACTCATAACTTCATAAGGCATACAAACATTGAATATATACAGTATTTTGTTGTTAATAGTTAGTTTTATGGCTACAACCCACTCATATTCATAACTAATGGGCTGTATAAACCTATCCAGCTGTGAGTGCCACATTATAGCTACACCTTCCTTCCTATTTTGTCTGGCCACAGTAATAACTTCATTATCATCATTGGGTGAGTTAGCTATTCCCCTGTAGTTAGGCTTAATACTGTTTAAATTTTTGCACTCTTGTTTAGAGAGCCAAGTTTCCTGAAAGCAAGAAATGTCATGTGCAGATGAAAGTTTATTGATCTCACTGTCAGCGTTGACTTTGAGGCCTCTACAGTTATAGCTACTAACGCTGAGTTTGTGAAACTGGGCCATTTTTTTTATACACACTATCACTGTTCTCACTGGGTGTCTCCCTGTGATTGCGTTTGCATGGTGGAGTCTGCTTACGCGTATTTTTGTGGACTGAGTTTTTCCTGAAGTTCATGCTATACCAACTATAGTAAAGTCCTTCAGGCCAGACTCTGGTCCCATAAATACAGAGGGGTTCTCACATTCTGCCTTAGTGTAGAAAGAGCTGTAGGTATCTGGTCGTTTACTGGTTAATTTGGAGCAGGTAGCCCCAATTTTCGTCATTTCACGCAGGTTTTCTTCTAGTTCTGAAGCAGATTGGTCAGGTGTGAAATGAAACGCTCTCCTTTTCTTAGGCTTTAATCAACTTAATTGAACAACATTCCTGTTAATATAAATAACAATAATATAGTTATGGTACACAAAATATATATAATCAATGACACAAGTTATAATAATATAGATATAGTAAACATAGGACATTTATATGAATTGTTTATACTACAGATTAGGATTAATTAAATCGAAGAAAATATCATTACCTTGATATAATAAAATATATCACATCTCATCAGTTTAATTCAGACATTATGGAAAAACTATACGCACTCACAACATGGTATCATATGTGGTACATTTATTTCATAATTAAATATAAATTATTAATTAATTGAATTAAATATCTATACAAAAATGCCTCGGGATTGGCGACATAGCCTATTGGGAATGAAATAATTGCCATACGTACAAAGAACCTGTATGTATGAATCAGCCTCACATAGCAACAAGAAAACTCAATTTATTGTTTAGTCTACCACAAAGAAGTAGACCAAACAAAATTTTGCTAGATCGGCAAATAATAATGAAAATACAAGCGAACCAAGGAACGGCTCTCAGGGCTGTTTGTTACAGCGAAGCTTTAAAGTTCTTAGTGAATTCCTTATAATATAAAACCTAATGACTATAAAAGGATAGGCCTATTCCTTCAGGGGTTTATATAGTGACTGCCTATATTAATTACCTTAAGTAAATTCGCCGCGTAACTCCATCGTGGCGGCCCTACACCGAAAATGATCGTAACGCCCTACATCGAAGCAAACCAAGGACCCAGCAAAATTAAGGTGAGGCAATTTCAGTTTTCATTAACATAAGGCTTCCCAAATCCCGGCGCTAAAATTACCGTAATCACTTAAATATAAAAAGGTCCTTTAACAACCTACATAATTATAACTCTCTAACGAAAAAGCATAGGGCTTTTGTCGGTAACCCTCCACTGAAGTCTGTTGGAAATTTCCAACGGATGAGGGCACAGGCAATCAACCCATAGCCCTATATAGTTTTTTCACATGGTGGCCCTGTGTATGGGGAACTAACCCCTCTACAATTTACACTGACACGCAGTGGCTAGGCTTAGCTCATTAGGCCTAACCCCAATTTCAACCGTAACCCCACTATAGTTTTTTCATATGGTGGCCTAAAACTGGGAACCGATCCCTTTACCTTTACACTAACCGAAAACAAAGGCTTGTTCATTTAACAAGCATAACTCAATTTAGGTCCTATAAAAAAATAGGCCCACAACATTAAGCCTATTTAATAGGTCCTACTCTTCAAACTAAAAACAAAGCCTTGTTAATTTAACAGGCTTAACTCATTTAAGGTCCTATAAAATAATAGGCCCAAACAAAAGCCTATTTGGTAGGCCCAACAAATAGGTCAATATAGTAGGCCCACCTAACTTTACATTACATAATAGGCCCACCTCTTAAAGTAGGCCTTACTCTTTACACTCAAGGCCTATCCTAATTAAAAACACTAAATTTATAATTGAACCTGTGGTGTAGGTTATAAAATTTATTTCAGCAATTTAACTTACTCATAAGACTCATTAACATCACAAAATTCGACTCAGACCTGTAACATCACAAAATTCGACTCAGACCTGTAACATCACAAAATTCGACTCAGACCTGTAACATCACAAAATTCGACTCGAACTGTAACATCACAAAGACCTAAAGCAATTGCACGAATTCAAACCTACACCCACCTAACACCTATTCGTGACCCTATTCCAACCTATTCCAAATCCTATTTGACATATAGGCATACCAAGTCCTATTTGACATATAGGCCCAACCTATTACCTATTCGAAGTCCTATTTGACATAGGCACACCAAACCCTATTTGACATATAGGCATACCAAGTCCTATTTGACATATAGGCCCAACCTATTCCGAAGTCCTATTTGACATATAGGCCCAACCTATTTCAAGTCCTATTTGACATAGGCCCAACCTATTCCGAAGTCCTATTTGACATATAGGCCCAACCTATTTCAAGTCCTATTTGACATATAGGCCCAACCTATTCCGAAGTCCTATTTGACATATAGGCATACCAAGTCCTATTTGACATATAGGCCCAACCTATTCCGAAGTCCTATTTGACATATAGGCCCAACCTATTTCAAGTCCTATTTGACATATAGGCACAACCTATTACAGACAAGGCTTGATATAAGGGTCTCAAATGCAACGTTTGAGGGTCTTTACTCAGCCAAATTGATTAACCTAATCCAAAACCCAAAAATAAAACCCTATAACAAAATACTGTACACATTTACACACACATACGTACGTACGGTACAGTATATAAATATATACATACGACTTCAAACATCCAATTCTTCTTTTAAAAGAAGAAACACAACAGATTTCATTAACAGACACAAACATTCCTCGCAAACAGATTGGATTCCTTCAAAACCCCAAACCTTCCAGACCTACCTGTAGGATACACAACATTTACTCATTCATAACTACGGGTATTAATTTCATTGGAGTGGTGAATCCAAGTTTTGAAGACCAACTGGATTCGGAGGAATGATACACACACACACACACACACACACACACACTACTCTTTCATGTGTCTCAAACACAACAACCTGTCTAAACATAACCAAGGATCGGAGAGTAAAAGCTTTTATTGCTGCGCTCTGATTCTGTGCACATAATTTTGTGCCAAAAATTATATGGTTAGACAGTGACACGTACAAACAAACTACTCTACTCCAAAGGGCCTTGGCCTACCTTGGCCATAGCCCAACAAATTCATCAAAGGGCCTTGGCCTACCTTGGCCATAGCCCAACAAATTCATCAAAGGGCTGATGGCCTACCTTGGCCATAGCCCAACAAATTCATCAAAGGGCTGATGGCCTACCTTGGCCATAGCCCAACAAATTCATCAAACGGCTGATGGCCTACCTTGGCCATAGCCCAACAAATCATCAAAGGGCCTTGGCCTACCTTGGCCATAGCCCAACAAATTCATCAAAGGGCCTTGGCCTACCTTGGCCATAGCCCAACAAATTCATCAAAGGGCTGATGGCCTACCTTGGCCATAGCCCAACAAATTCATCAAAGGGCTTGGCCTACCTTGGCCATAGCCCAACAAATTCATCAAAGGGCTTGGCCTACCTTGGCCATAGCCCAACAAATTCATCAAAGGGCTGATGGCCTACCTTGGCCATAGCCCAACAAATCATCAAAGGGCTGATGGCCTACCTTGGCCATAGCCCAACAAATTCATCAAAGGGCTGATGGCCTACCCTTGGCCATAGCCCAACATATCAAGGGCTGATGGTCCTCACTTGGCCATAGCCCAACATATTCATCAAGGGTCTTGTGGCCTCCTTGGCCAGAGACCAAACAACAAGGGTCTTGTGGCCTCCCTTGGCCAGAGACCAAACAACAAGGGTCTTGTGGCCTCCCTTGGCCAGAGACCAAACAACATTGGTCTTGTGGCCTCCCTTGGCCAGAGACCAAACAACATTGGTCTTGTGGCCTCCCTTGGCCAGAGACCAAACAACAAGGTCTTGTGGCCTCCTTTGGCCAGAGACCAAACAAAAAGGGTCTTGTGGCCTCCCTTGGCCATAGGCCAAACAACACAAAAACAGTACAGGATTCAAAGCCCCAAGCCCTCCAGATCTACCTGTGGAGGAATAAATTTACTCCACTAAAACTACGGGTATTGACTAGTCTGAAGTGGTAGGAGGTTTGAATACAGTACAAACTCTTTCTAATTCTCCTAAATTAAATGAACAAATAACAAAAGACAACAATGGGAACATTGAACCAAACAATTACACGAAAACACTTGGAATGCTTTGGTTTTTAAAACAGAATTCCGAACACGATGACACTCTTTGCACAAAGAGTTATAACTTAAATCCAAATGCCGATACAAAAAGACAAGTGCTTTCAGAATCATCCAAAATTTTCGACCCCATTGGATTATATTTACCAGCAACCATAAGATCCAAAATCCTTTTGCAAGACTTATGGAAAAAGAAAATTGATTGGGATGAACCACTTTCAGTGGAAGACCAACTTCATTGGAAAAAATTAGCCACAGACTTGAACAAAGTTCAAGACATCTACGTACCAAGATGTGCTGGCTACAGATTGAAATCTCAAACACTACACATTTTTACAGATGCCAGCACACAAGCTTACGGGTGTTGTGCCTATTTAACAAGTGAAAATGAAAGTAACTTGGTTTATTCAAAGGCAAAAGTGGCACCCTTAAACCAAAAGAAAACTGTACCACAACTTGAATTATTAGCTGTCTCATTGGGAGTTAAAACAGCAGACTTTCTTTCACAAGTGTATAAAGAAGTTGACATAACAAACATTTACTTAAGGACAGACAGTCAAATTTGTCTAACATGGGTGACCAACACAGATACAACTTCTTGCAAAAATATATTTGTGAAAAACAGACTAACAGAAATCAAAACTGCAAACACAAACCTTGGTATCAAATTTAGGTACATAAAAACAAAAGAGAATCCTGCAGACTTTTTGACAAGAGGGCTCTCTTACAAGCTGTTGAAAACAAATAAAATCTGGTATGAAGAGCCCGAATGGCTAACATGTGAGGATCTTTGGCCAGCCAAAGTAGTTAACCTCACACTCAACTCACAACAACTGAAAAGATCACTGAGGACAAACCTATATTTGACTCTCACCTTTATTCAGACTCAACAAACTCTTGAGAATTACAGTCTATTGCTGCAAGTTTGTCAATAGCTACCTTCTCAAACACTGTCCTCAGAAGGCCTTTTCTAACTTAACAGAAACTGCAACAAAATACTGGCTCCAACAGATACAAGCTTCAAAATTTGACAAGGAGTTGAAGTATCTTAGGTCCAGTAACACATTAAACAAAGGAATTCTTCACTTGTCATGGATCTAAATCTGTACCTGGATACAGAGGGTCTGATAAGGTGTAAAGGAAGGCTTAACAAGTCAACTTTGACTTACAACTCTAAGCACCCAATTCTTCTTCCAAGGAGAAATCACTTCACAAATCTCATCATCAGGGATACCCACAACAAAATACACCACATGGGGGTCCCACAAAACCTGACAGGCCTCAAAGAAAGACTGCTTTGAAAGCCAGAAAACTTTTACAAGAAAAAATTAAAACTGGTGACTAATAAACCTTACACAAATTGAGCAAAGTTAAAATGCTTAATAACCATACTTTAATTCCATAAATTTCCTATACTTAAAGGGAGTCAAACTGATTGACATAACTTTAACTAAACTTGAGAAGTTGGCCTCTTGAACTTTTATATTTAAATAGGTCTTGAGTAACCTCTCTCTTCCTAAATTCCTATTTCATTCTTTTCAATCCATTTCACATGGTTTAAAACACAGTTTATCAAAAAATTTGATCTACAACATACAAATTTTTCTCCCCCCCCCCCCCCAGTATATGGAAAAACTATACGCACTCACAACATGGTATCATATGTGGTACATTTATTTCATAATTAAATATAAATTATTAATTAATTGAATTAAATATCTATACAAAAATGCCTCGGGATTGGCGACATAGCCTATTGGGAATGAAATAATTGCCATACGTACAAAGAACCTGTATGTATGAATCAGCCTCACATAGCAACAAGAAAACTCAATTTATTGTTTAGTCTACCACAAAGAAGTAGACCAAACAAAATTTTGCTAGATCGGCAAATAATAATGAAAATACAAGCGAACCAAGGAACGGCTCTCAGGGCTGTTTATGTTACAGCGAAGCTTTAAAGTTCTTAGTGAATTCCTTATAATATAAAACCTAATGACTATAAAAAGATAGGCCTATTCCTTCAGGGGTTTATATAGTGACTGCCTATATTAATTACCTTAAGTAAATTCGCCGCGTAACTCCATCCTGGCGGCCCTACACCGAAAATGATCGTAACGCCCTACATCGAAGCAAACAAGACCCAGCAAAATAAGGTGAGGCAATTTCAGTTTTCATTAACATAAGGCTTCCCAAATCCCGGCGCTAAAATTACCGTAATCACTTAAATATAAAAAGGTCCTTTAACAACCTACATAATTATAACTCTCTAACGAAAAAGCATAGGGCTTTTGTCGGTAACCCTCCACTGAAGTCTGTTGGAAATTTCCAACGAATGAGGGCACAGGCAATCAACCCATAGCCCTATATAGTTTTTTCACAGACATCATCAGTTTAAATGAATTGAATATAAACACAAATGATTTTACTTAGGTATAACATTCTAATAAAGTCATCATAAACCTGCAAAATAATATTACACTTTTCCCTTCTACTTAGATTGAACAATGTACAGTAGTCCTTAAAATAACTATGCGGACACCAAGTACGCCCTGATCGCCATACCTCAGTCATAGGGGCTTCTGTATTTTGATTATCCTCATCTACTGAAGTATGAGGAACGTTGACTGGTGAGGGATTGGATGGAGCAATGATGGGTGACAAATTTGGGGGCAGGATGGTAGGTTACGGAGGATGGTTGTTTAACACACTATCAGGAAGTGCTTCGTTAGTATTTTCGTATTCTCGAGTTTCGTTTCCCCAGCAGGGGCGAGGTGCTTAAGCGAGACAGTAGTCTCTCGGCCTCCTGAGAGATGAACATGAGCATATTCGGGATTAGCCTCAATGAGTTCTACTTCTTCAACCAGAGGCTCATATTTAGACTGACGTGTATGATATTTCAATAATAGTTTACCCGGGGCGGTAAGCCACGTAGGTATGGAATGGCCATTTGTAGATCGACGATGATAATTAAATAATCTCTCGAGGAGTGCAGTTCGTAGAAGTACATAAGAGATCGTATGCTGTGTAATACATTGGGCAAAACCGTTTCCCAACAGTCAACAGGAAGTTTTCTCGAAGCCAAAGCTAAATTTACTCCTTTCCATATAATTCCGTTATATCTCTCAACGAAACCATTTCCCTGGGGATTATATGGGGTCGTTCTACTAGTGGCCACTCCGCGTGAGTTCAAAAACTGTTTAAGTGTATACGACATAAAGGAGAAACCTCTATCCGAGTGCACATACGCGGGTGCACCAAAGATAGCAAAAAGTTGACTAAGACAATCAACTAGTTTCAGTAGAAGTTTCCGCACATGAAAACGCGAAGGGAAACCTCGAAAATTCGTCTACTATCGTTAGCAGATAACGATTACGGGAATTGGAAGGCAAAGGACCTTTAAAGTCAATATTTAATCTTTCCGAAGGTTGTGTAGCTTTTATTAACTGACCTTGATTACTATTTAAATACTTCGGTTTACACTGGGCGCATACAATGCATTTTGAAATAACGTTTTTTACATCTTCAATTGAATATGGGAGGTTCCGACTTCTAACAAAGTGCACATTCTAGTTACTCCGGGATGGCACAAGGCAATGTGTAACTTTTCTAAATGATGTTTATTAATAGATACTATAAATGCGCGAGAAAGTGTATCTGGAGCTATATTTTCTCTTTTGGGGCGATATACAGTGTCATAACTGAAACTTGATAATTGAAGTCTCCATCTCATGATTTTCTCGTTCTTAACTTTTCCTTTATGCTTAGTGTCAAACATAAAAGCTACTGACCTTTGATCCGTTACTAGTTTAAAGTGTTTACCATGCAGGTAATGCCGCCATTTTCGGATAGATTCAACAATGGTGTATGCTTATTTTTCTATAGAGGAATGATTCCTTTCAGAGGGCGACAGAGTACGGGCGAAAAAGGCGACTGGACATCCAGCTTGACAAAGTTGAGCAGCTATTGCGTAATCAGACGCATCAGTCTCTACTACAAAAGGAATATTATAATCAATAGCAACAACAACAGAATTAATAATGTCACTTTTAAGATTTTTGAAAGCATTAATTAAGTTAAGAGGGAGAGGGCGGCACGTCCTTTTGCTGAACAGGACGTCCTATCCGCGGATAGGATGACAAGTCAACGGATAGGACGCAAAAAGTATATTTGCTATGGTTATATGGCTAAATTATTGGCAGAAATAAATTCAGCATACACGATTTAACTTAAATTCATATTTTAGTAAAGGATATCTATTGCAGATAAATTAGAATTTGTCCTGTTTGTATGTATGCGGGCCAGAGTAACCGTTATTACATTATCATTTGTATAATTTAGGTGTCGGGGGTACGGGGGCGGAGCCCCGTAAAGATCACGCATCACAAATTGATAGCCTTACCGATGCGTGGTAAATAATTATACGCCTCATTACATCCATCAGTAACGACTTCGGGCATTATTTCAACACTCGAATCATTCCCTTGCTTGAGAAAAACTTGCATACTCACATGAAGTCATCACACACAATGAATCTAGATACACCACTCACACGATGGACAAACAACAACTGTGAATCGCTTAACGAAGTCTTCAAACAAGCCATTGACGCAGGCCTAGGCCGTATAGGAGCATCGCTAGCTGCCAAATGACATCAACATACAAACAGGACGAATTCTAATTTATTTGCAATAGATATCCTTTACTAAAATATGAATTTAAGTTAAATCGTGTATGCTGAATCTATTTCTGCCAATAATTTAGCCATATAACCACAGCAAATATACTTTTTGCGTCCTATCCATTAACTTGTCGTCCTGTTCAGAAAAAAGACGCGCCCGGGAGAGGGTATGTTATATTTTCAACCAAAGGTCGTACTTTCTCGGAAAATTTTTCGATCCATTTAGAATAGTGGGCAAACATACCCATTACTCGGCGCATGTCTTTAGCATTATTAGGAGGGGGCATTTCGAGCAGTGGTTTTAACCTCTCAGGATCAGGCTTTAAAAAACCATTACTTATTTTATAACGTAGTGTAATAACGTGGGGTGTTAGACCCCGTTAGGTATTAGGTTATTAAATAGACAATAAAGGTACTTACAGGTGCTTTGATTTAGATCTTCTTTAGGGCCTACCATAAATGCCAGCGTCCCACAAACGACCTACCTAATATTTCTAACTTTACTAATTTAGAAGCTATAGACATTACCCCTAACTGATATAATAATTAGACAACTTCACTTCTTTCCTTTTGCACTTTAGAATCATCACCAAATTAAACTTAGCACGAACGATTTAGTCAGATACAAAAATACATGTTTAGTTCAGCCCAATAAACGAACAGACTGCGTTCCGCTGTTTATCTGTTTGTGTTTCCATTCAGCTTTCTTTTAGTGACTTTTCCCTTTAGTGACTTTTAGACTATATACATATACACGCACACACACACACACACACACGTTACCTCACCTAGTAAATCTATAGATGACTTAGGCGTAGAACTCTTATTTTTGTTAATATGAAGATTACACTTTTTTACAACATTTAAAAATTTTGTCAAATTATCATCATGCTCCTTCTGATCGTGTCCACATAAATGAAAGTATCCTTTAAATCCTCTTTACGAATTATGTCATTGATTACTCTTTGAAAACAGGCTACGCCGTTTGTTACACTAAACGGGATTCTGTTGAAATGAAACAGCTGGCCACAGGTTTCGAAAGCACTGTATGGCTTAGACTCCTCTCTAATAGGGATCAAATGATAGGCGCTCTTAAGATCTATTGTACTAAAGATACTATATTTTGCAATTTCGCCCACCATTTCATTTATATTAGGCAGAGGATAAGCGTCCAACTGCGTGCATCTATTTACTGTTTGAGAATAATCGATAACTAGGCGTTTTTTGAGATTCATTGGCTACCACTAAAACTTGTGCCCGCCAAGGACTTTGACTGGGTTCGGTAATGCCTTCCTTAAGAAGGCGATCTACTTCGGACGAAATAAAACTCATATTTGCCTGACAATATCGGCGTGACTTAACAGCAATGGGTTTGCATTCAGGACTTAAATTATTAAATAAAGATGGAAGTTCCACCTCGGCTGCTGCAAGGTTACACACAGTTAAGAAAGGTTCTCTTCCTCCAAAAGGTATCTCAACTGATTCATGTTTAGACAAAAAATCACGGCCAAGGATAACATTAGTACACAGATTAGGCAGAAGTGATAACTTAACATTTTTATAGGTACAATCCTTGAATGTCAAATCTACACAACAAAACCCAACTTTAGTTATATGAGATAAAATTTTCGGTACAACCTGTATCCACTAGCGCCTTCAAAGACAGACCATTAGCTAAAATAGTAAGAGTTGCCTCTTTCAAAGAATGAGAAATAAAGCCTGATAGAGAAGCTAAAGTATTAACAGAAGCAGAAGCTTTTGAATTAGAGCGACAAACTCTGGCAAAATGGCCTTTAATACCACATTTATGACATAAACTATCTCTTGCAAGACATTTAGCTCGCGGATGCACATTACTTCCACAAAAGAAACATTTGCGAGATCTTGCTGCAGCAGTAGAAGACTCCTCGCAAAGAATTTCATTAGCACCTTGTTTAGCCTTATGTTTTTCTATTGTAATTGTTTCATTTCACAACTAACTGAATTTAGAGGAGTATTAGAACGTATATAAGTATCAGACTGAATCTGAGCCAACTCAAGGCTGCGAGCTTGATCAAAAACGATCTGTAAACTGAGAGATTTGTTTTCAAGCAATTGTTGTCTAATGAAAGGAGCATTCAAACCGTTTATAAAAGCATCTCTTATATACTCATCTCTTTATTTGTAATAGCGTGGTGTTAGTGACCCCGCCAAGTTATTAGGTTTCCAAACAACAACAAAGGCACTTACCGGTGCTTTGATTTAGAGCTTCTTTAGGGCCTAGCATAGATTTCCAGCGTCCAACAAACCGCCTACCTAAATCTCTCACTTTACTAATTTAGAAGCTATAGACATTACCCCTACCTTTATATACTATTTGACAACTTCCTGCTCACATTTTAACAACATCACCAAATTTAACTTAGCACCAACGATTTAGTCAAATATGAATAACCATGCTTCTAGTCCAGCCAAAACAAACGAACAGACCGCGTTCCGCTGTTTATCCTTTTGTGTTGCCATTCAGCTTTCTTTTAGTGACTTTTCCCTTTAGTGACTTTAGACTATATAGTACACACACACACACACACACACACACATCACCTCATTATTGATCTGCAGAGACCGATTGAAAGTTAGTCTTTACTCAGATGCTTTAATGCATTCATGTAATGGTCCAAACTCTCTCCTGACGACGGGTGGCTAATAGGTGACGGGCAAATATTTCATTTTTAGGTTTTATATAAAGTTCATTGAGCAACTTTATAGCATCTTCATAGGTAGTAGTAGTACAATCAACTATGTACTCATAGACTAAAGGAGATACATGGTTTACAAGCAAACTTAGCTTTTGAATCTGAAGATCAGAAGGTAACGCGGCCAGAAAGTTCTGAAATGTCTTGAACCAGTGACTCCAGAGACTAGACGACCTTGAGGATGAGGGATGCCGATCAAATCTTTCCGGCTTCAAAAACTTGTCCATATCCTCTGATCTTGAAATTGATTAAGTTGAAATGAAACGCTCTCCTTTTATTAGGCTTCAGTCAACTTAATTGAACAACATTCCTGCTAATATAAATAACAATAATATAGTTATCGTACACAAAATATATATAATCAATGGCACAAGTTATAATAATATAGATATAGTAAATATAGGACATTTTTATGAATTGTTTACACTACAGATTAGGATTAATTACATCGAAGAAAATATCATTACCTTGATATAATAAAGTATATCACATCTCATCAGTTTAATTCAGACATCATCAGTTTAATTGAATTGAATATAAACACAAATGATTTTACTTAGGTATAACATTCTAATAAAGTCATCATAAACCTGCAAAATAATATTACAAGGTGGGAAACGGGAAGCAAATACATGGGCCTACCGAGATATTTTCACTGCCTTAATTGCTGTATTCGTTGCTACCCCTAGCCATGGTTCTCTTTAGGATGGAAGAGGGTTCCAAGAGTCCTGTTTCTTTTTCTAACGCAAACCCCTTTTACTAACTGTTGTCTACCCATGTCCTACATTCTACTCACCAGGGTGACTAGCTGCCAAGCAGGTTTGAATAGTCCTTGAGGCATGGCGACATTACTAATGGTCTCAGTAGCATTGCCTTATGTTGCAGTTAATTTGTTGTTTGTTTGTGTTGGAGATTCATCATATGTCAGTCTGGGTTTTCGGTCGACTTTGATGGTGATCGGACGTGTTAGCTGAGATCCAGTGAATTGACTTTTGCTCTCTAGTGTTGATATTATTACGTTTGTTTTATTTGTTTATTGCTGTTTAGCTTTCGGTTATTACTTTAGGTTTTGCCCATTTGCACTATTTGTGGTGAGTTGGGCCTCTTCACTGTCAGGCTTTGCCTGTTTTTCTATTGTGAGGTTGGTGGTTGGGTTTAGGCCTGTGGCCTAGGCCCGACTTTTCTCTGCGCGGGTTAGGCATGGGTGATAAGTTGAAAAGCTGTACTTTTGCCAGCAAAAAGCGTAAAAATCAGCATGACCAAAACAGCTCGACTGCACTTGATGGCGACCTAATGGATTTGAGTGAAGTTATCAGTCAGGCAGAGAAAGCTGTTTAAGATTTTCCTAAGGGGGTTCGTGTCTCCTCGTCAGGGAGATGCATCCTCAGGTTCTACGAGTGACTCATCATTGCCTACTACTAAGATTTCTCAATCTACTTTGACTCCTGATCATGTCTCTTACTTGTATGCGGCGAGTAAAGGCTCTACAACCCTTACCGGTCTAAACCCTTTTGGAATTAAAAAATCGATTGAATGTATTTGTGATGGACCTGTAAAGTCTGTCACCTACTGCCGTTCTGGTAGCTTGCTAGTCCATACTTTCAATGCAGCTCAAACTAGGGCTCTTTTGAACGCGACTACTTTTCTTAATAATGTGCCAGTAGAAGTCTCAATTGCGAAAAATCTGAACACTACTCAGGGTATCATTTATGCTCCAGAATTGTTTCACATGAGCACAGATGATCTATTACTAGAAATGAAGTTGGAGAATGCAATTGGCATTCGACGACTAAACAAGGGTAGTGATAAAACTCTTACTAGCCTTTTAGTCCTTACTTTCGGGGGTGCCACTCGTCCTGAATATATTCACTGTGGCTATCTCCGGTACCATGTTGACCCTTATTATCCTAACCCCTTGTAGTGTTTCCATTGCCTCCGTTTTGGACATGGTGTGCGTAATTGCACAAATAACATTTCTTGTGCTAAGTGTGCTGAGTCTCATGACTAGAGACCGGATTTTGCCCTTTTTGCCTTTTTTATTCCCGTTTATAGATTCATAGGCTTCTTTTAGAGAAATCCATTTCGGGACTGTGGGATGTATATAATTAAATGTTGTAGTGCCTATAAACGCCTATTTTGATGGTTAGTGCCTAATTTTAAAATACGTGCCTATATATGCCTTTTTTAATTTTATTGTACTAAGTAAAGCAAAATAACTCGCATTTTTTTTAAATTTGTAGGCCTAAATAAGGCAGGGGATGGAAAAACCGAGGCTAGTCCTGAGGCAACCAGCACAGCCAATCAGATCACAATACGTCAGCCAAATGCAGCCAATCAGATCACAATACGTCATTGTGACGCGTTCGGCCTCGATCATTTTGTTTGGTGCGTGCAACGTGGTCTTTGTTCAAGTGCTTTTGCTAAATAAAATCTCACGTTTGTGCTTACGGCTTTTTTTATAAGTGAGAAAAAATGCCTAAGGACAAGACAGCCAAAAGTGTTCTGTTCAGGCAGTGGATCAAGAAGGACCCAAACTTCACTACAGATGGTAGAGTTATTTTCTGCCAACCTTGTTCCAAAGAGGTACGCTGCAACATTTTTTATTCTCATCCAAAATAACAAACCCTTCGAGGAGACCTGGCCTACATCATGGCCAATTTCGGACGGGTGCCAGGGACCATAACCAAGCTGGAGGAGAGAGGCCTGCCGTTTGTTGAAGCAGTGGAAATAGTTCAAAATTTAAGGAAGGAGCTGAGCCAGGTTCCTGGTAACGTAGGGAAAGAAGTGGTAGCAAAATTTGAAAATGTTCTCAGACGCAATCCTGGTTGGCAAACCATAGTGAACGTTTTAACAGTGTTCAAAGGAGAGTGTCAGGAGGTTCTGGACTTTGAGCCAAGCGAATTAGCATCTTTGAAGTTCGCACCAATTACGTCTTGCGATGTCGAAAGGTCGTTTTCTCGATATAAAAATGTATTGAGTGACAGGCGATGTCAATTTACGCCACAGAACCTTGAAAAATTTTTAATCATCAATTGCCATTTCAATTTATAGTTTAGTTGAGTTTTTGTAAGAAGATAGTTTAAATGTTTGGATTTTACTTTCATGCAAATAAAATGTTTGATGGTTTTTGAGATGCTTAGTTTATTTTTTACAATAAAAATCCTGATATTCATCAGAACTGCAAATGGGTTTACTCTAAGTCAACAATAATAAGAGAAAAGTGTGAAAATAGAAATGCCTATTAAGTGCCTTTTTTAGCTTTTAGTGCCTATTTAAGCGACTTTTTTAGGGCTTCTTTAGTGCCTTTTTGCCTACCTATTATTGATTTTTTAGTGCCTATCAATCCTAACTCTACTCATGACACTCGATCTTGTCAGAAAGACTTGGCTTTGTAAGGATCTTATTTATTATTACAGACCTTTACGTAAATAATTAATTGAATGCCAGGGTCACCAGCGCCCAAATACTAGATTGGCATCCAGCACTGCAGCGCAAAAATAATTTTAATAACAAAGGAAGGATGGATTATAAAAATCGTCAACATGAATTTTGTATTTTATTGACAACAATTAATAAACTATGTGCAACAATTATTTGTAAATGCAAAGAGGATTTTTTTTTACCCGTAACAAGTTTGACTGATATATAAATGCAGAATTAAATAATGGCACCGTTTAGCTAATATATAATCTGCAACTAATACTGATACTAATAGCTGTAACTAATAATAATAATATGTAACAGATACTAAACCAATATGTAACACGTAACTAATAGCCACAATGACAACCTTGTCTGCAAAGAGAGAGACAAGAATACTGTAAGTAATATTCCAGACAAAAAAAATGATACATAAAAATGGTAAAAATTGATAATTAAAATATATATGCTATATAGGCCCAGTAACCTGTGGATGATAAATTACAGTTAATCCTCATTATGGGATTGTGTTAAGTTGAACAGGAAAACTATCTAAGAAAGTATGTAGGCCACAAATGATTAGTAGGCCATCCGCTAAGAAAATAACATGAAACATAATAGGCTTATAAAGTAAAATATACTAAGAAAATTAATGGGCAGGCCTATGCCTCTTCAATATAGTAGGCTGAGGTTAATTATCTAAAACAAAGGCTATGGTAGGCCTCAGCTAGGCTAGAGTAATTTACAATTTGGCTTTTGCATAGATAGGCCTAACTTAGTCTAAGATAATTTATAGTATGAATCTTACAGTACTAATCACAAACAGTATAAGGCTTGTTAATGTCTGCAGTATGCGGTATTGCATACAGATATGCAATAGTAAAAAAATAAACATAAATAAGAAACATACCACGAAGAAACTTGCTTGCTGGCGCCGTGCTTTTAAATTGTATATAAAATGTGGAAAACTTGGCGTCCCTTGTGTTGTCGTTGCAAATAAATTTGTTTCTACTTCACAATTTTATCAACAAGCCAAAATAATCCTTAAAAGCAAACTCACGTCTAGTCACACCATGCCCCCAAAATTTACATTGTTTAAAAGGCACAAAATATATTTTTATATTTGCTTTGAACTTCTTTAATGATTGCACTTTAATTTTTAACTAAATTACTATTCAGTGAATGCTTAAGAATTAAAATTAATCACTGGACATGTTTAACTGAACATTTAATTTGTATTTATTTATTTAGATTTTAAAATATTTCACTCGTGCCAACTTGTGGCAATTTTCACTAATAAAAGATAATCCTGTGGTGCAAGGCACTACAGCTTCATATACCTGTGTTAATTGTAAGGGATCACATTTAGGTTCTTCTAGAGTTTGTAGCCATTGGACACGTGAGAAAGAGATTGCCAAGGTAAAGGTAGATAATCATGTTACATTTACTGAAACCCGTAAGTTATATGCTGCTAAGATGGGTCCATGGTCATCTCAGTCTGTCTCTTATGCTGAGGTGGGTCGAGGGTCTCCTTCACCTTCGAGTAAGATACAGACTTCTGGATTGCCAGCAGCAGCTTCTGGTTCTGTCTAATTCCCAGCCCATAGAAACCAAGTCTTGTGGTACACAATGTTCATTCCTTGATTTTGACCAACCCTCCTCAGACTCTGCTTTGTCACCAGATATAGAACCACTTCATAGTACAGGTAGTGCTGGATTAAAAGGAAAACTTGATTCTAGTAGTGATCGTCCTAGGTCAAAAGGTAGACTTACTGGGATAGCTCATCCTGTGGTCCCTCCTGTAGATGATACCTTACTTTGGAGGTGCTTATTGGAGTTTAAGTCACTCATGGCTAAAAATACAGCTCCACAGACTATGATGGCTCAAAAAATGTCGCAATTCTTTGCAAAGAATGGTTTTCAAAAGACTGCAGTTGATCCTAGGGATGGCTTCCGGATATTATTTAATAGCACAGACTAATGTTCATAGACACTGTTTGCTTTTGCTTCCCCTTATCCTTTTACATCATGGCTTTATCCATCTTCCAGTGGAATGTAAGGAGTTATAGGAGACGATTGCCTTTTATACAGCAGTTACTGTCACGGTATTCCCCTCTCATCCTTACTTTTCAAGAAACTTGGCTGGATTTATCCCATTCTGCAGGTGTCAAAGGTTACAGTTTGCTCCGGAAAGACAGGGGTCCCCATGGGGGTGGTGTCTTACTGGGGATTCACAGTTCCCTTCCTTTTACTCCAGTTCCTCTTGATATTGATATTGAAACAGTTGCAGCAACAATCCACACTTCCTCTTTTGCTGTTACTGTTTGTACTGTATATTTTCCTCCAAGTCCTCCCTTCTCTACGGCTGTATTACACAGACTGCTTCGTCTACTCCCTGCCCCTTTCCTTCTAATAGGAGACTTCAATGGTCATCACCCCCTATGGAGTTCCCCTTCCAGTGACCAGCGGGGCTCCACCATTGCAGATTTCATAGATGCCAATAATCTCTTTCTATTTAATGATGGTTCCCCTACATTCCTCTATAGTTTCAGTGGGTCCTTCTCGCATTTAGATCTATCACTTTCTACTATGGACTTGTCTCATGTATTTGATTGGGAAGTTTTGAGTGACCCTTGTGATTCTGATCATTTTCCCATTCTTCTCACATCTCAGGTACTGTCTGCGGGCTCAAAACGCTCCCTATGGAAACTAACAGAGAAAGGTCTGCATAACTTTCATGCTGCTTTGACTTTGCCACATCCTGGAGATGATACCACTGTGGATGAAGACTGCCATACATTAACTCGCACAATTCACCATGCAGCTCAAGAACATTTCACTCTCACTTCCAGCACATTTAATACTAAATATCATGCAGTGTGATGGAGTGATTTGTGCCAGCGGGCTGTTAGAGTAAGAAAGATGGCTTTTATTTAAACAAAATCCTGTTTTACAGACATATATCCTATACAAAAAGGCTAGAACAATTGCTCGGCGTACAGTTAGATTATTCAAACGTTCTTCTTGACATGCCTTTGTCAGTTCTACCTCTCATCAGACAACTGAGAGTGTGGTCTGAAATAAAATTAAAAGACTGGAGAGAAAACCTCCTGCACATCCTATTGTTTTGCGGGATGGCAGTGATGTCATTTTCCAGCCCCAGCTAGTTGGTAACTCCTTGGCTGCATACTTTGAATCTATCAGTAGTAAATCTCATTATACAGCACAGTTCCTTTCTAGAGCAGCAAAAGCTGAACTCATCCCTATTGATTTTTTTACAAATGTAGCACTCCATTATAATAGTCCTTCTACTCTGCTGGAATTGGATATGGTCCTCTCTAAGCTAAAAAATACCTCCCCTGGGGAGGATATGATAGTGTACCCCTTCCTCACCAATCTTTCATTTTCTAACAGGCAAGTTTTATTGGCCTTTTATAACGAGGTTTGGATGACATGCTCTTTTCCACATGTTTGGACTTCTGCTTTGCTGGTGCCCATCCATAAGTCTGGCAAAGCTCGTACTGCTGCGAGCTCATATCGCCCAATAGCTTTGACTAGTTGTCTGGGTAAAGTACTTGAAAGGATGGTGTTACATCATCATTACTCTATTCTATTTTTCAAACTGGACAGCCTTCAAAGTGGTTTTCGCCCTCACTTTTCCACGATGGACAACCTGGTGAGGCTTGAGGGATCAATCAGAGAGTCTTTTCTTAGAAATGAGTATATTTTAGCAGTATTTCTTGACATTGAGAAGGCCTATGATACTGTCTGGCACTATGGTTTACTCTCTAAGTTGTATCATTTAGGGTTGCGGGGCAATCTACCCATGTTTATCCTAAACTTTCTGCAGCATAGACGCATACGAGTATCAATTGGATCCTCTCTTTCAGATGTTTATCATTTGGATGCTGGAGTTCCACAAGGTAGTATCATCAGTCCCCTTTTATTTAATGTCATTATTAATGACTTATTTCAGGGTATGGACCCTGCTCTTAACTATTCTCTGTATGCAGATGATGGAGCATTGTGGGTATCCCATGTTGACATTCATGTTGCCAAGGCCATTATGCAAAATGCTCTACACAGGATTACTAATTGGTCACAGAATAATGGCTTGCATTTTTCTCCTGCCAAGTCTTCATGTGTCTTTTTAGTAAGCAGCCAGTTCCCCCTTAACTCATTCAACCTCTTGTCTTGCTGACAAGCCAGATTCCTTTTGCCTCCTCTCATAAATTTCTAGGTATTACATTTGACAGAACTTTGACTTGGAATCCCCATATTGCTTCCCTTGTGGAGCATTGTGAGGGTGCCTTTAATATCATGCGGTATTTGTCTAATATAACATGGGGCTCTAAAAGGAAGACGCTATTACAGCTTTACAAATCTCTCATCCGGTCCAAATTAGATTATGCTTCATTCCTCTATGATACAGCATCCCCATCACTACTTGTAAAATTAGACAGAATTCAGTATAGGTATGGAAAAACCACAACATGGTATCATATGTGGTACCTTTATTTCATAATTAAATATAAATTATTAATTAATTGAATTAAATATCTATACAAAATTGGCTCGGGATTGTCGACATAGCCTAATGGGAATGAAATGATTGCCATACATACATAGAAACCGTATGTAGGCGTCGGGTCTGTACAACCACGAGAAACCTTCATTTATATCACGTGAACCAAATTTTCCATTTGCTAACCCATGCAAAATACAAGGGAGAAAGAGTCAACAACCTTTGCAAAATCAGCAATTTATACGAAAATATGAAGATATATTAAAGGAACGGCTCTCAGGACTGTTTATGTTACAGCGAACGCTTTAAACAGGGAAGATGTGTTTTAGTCTTTTCCCTCAAGTTCTGAGTGAATTCCTTATAATAAAATTAATACATAAAATAGGATAGGCCTATCCCCAGCAGTGTCTATATTGTGACAGCCCATATTTATTACAAGACGTTAACTCATTGCGTAACTCCATCGTGGCGGCCCTACACCGAAAAAGATCGTAACGCCCTGCATCGAAGCAAACTAAGATCCATCAAAATTAAGGTGAGGCAATTTCATTTTCATTCTAATATTAGGCGTCTAAAATCCCGACGCTAAAATTACCATAAACAATTACATATAAAGAGGTCCTTTAAAGACTTACATATTCATAACTCTCTAACGAAAATATATAGGGCTTTTGTCGTTCACTCTCCACTGAAATCTGCTGGACATTTCCAACGGATGAGGGTAACAGGCAATCAACCCATAGCTCTATATAGTTTTTCATAATGGTGGCCCGTATGTGGGGAAGGGTTATTTGCTGTGAAAACCTTAACCTTGAATAAAATAACAAAACAGAACTAAAACAAACAAATAATAATAAAATTACGCCTTATCAAACATTTTGACATCTGAACAGAATTTATTCCGTTTGGCTTTTTCACTACATATAAATAATAATAAATTACGAAGCCTACCTCATAAAGTAGACCCTACTCTTTACACTCAAGGCCTATTCTAACTAAAAACACTAAATTTATAATTCAACCTGTGGTGTAGGTTATAAAATTTATTTCAGTAATTTAACTTACTCATAAGCAGGGCCGGATTTTCCAATAGGCAACATAGGCCATTGGCCTAGGGCCCACCAGTAACTGGGGGCCCACTGGGGACCTCCTACAATCCCTTGACACAAACAGTATCATTGACAAATTTGCCATAGAAAAAAGCAGGAAAAAGTCATTTTAAACTTCACATAGTTGTGCTTGCAAAATTTATTATGCTTCAGTTTCATTGTATTTTTCCATTATTCCTATGTGTAAGATGTACATGATATGGAACTTGATTTACTTTGATGTACTTGATATGGAACTAATTTGATTAAAAATTATTAATGTGTAATGTATTACATTATGTTGTAATTCTTATTGCAAAATTTATTATGCTTCAATTTGACTGTATTTTTTTCCATTATTCCTTTGTGTAAGAATAAGTTGTACATGATATAAAACTAATTTGAATAAAATTATTGATGTGTTACATTATGTTGTAATTCTTTTTTTTTTTACATTACAATATTACGATATATATATATATATATATATTATATATAATATTTTGGGGGGGGGGGGCACTGATAAGGTTTGGCCTAGGGCCCACAAGCAAGTAAATCCGGCCCTGCTCATAAGACTCATTAACATCACAAAAATTAAGTGCAGAACTGTAACATCACAAAAATTAAGTGCAGAACTGTAACATCACAAAAATGAAGTGCAGAACTGTAACATCACAAAAATCAAGTGCAGAACTGTAACATCACAAAAATGAAGTGCATAACTGTAACATCACAAAAATGAAGTGCAGAACTGTAACATCACAAAAATGAAGTGCAGAACTGTAACATCACAAAAATGAAGTGCAGAACTGTAACATCACAAAAATTGAAGTGCAGAACTGTAACATCACAAAAATTAAGTGCAGAACTGTAACATCACAAAAATTAAGTGCAGAACTGTAACATCACAAAAATTAAGTGCAGAACTGTAACATCACAAAAATTAAGTGCAGAACTGTAACATCACAAAAATCAAGTGCAGAAACTGTACATCACAAAAATGAAGTGCAGAACTGTACATCACAAAAATGAAGTGCAGAACTGTAACATCACAAAAATGAAGTGCAGAACTGTAACATCACAAAAATGAAGTGCAGAACTGTAACATCACAAAAATGAAGTGCAGAACTGTAACATCACAAAAATGAAGTGCAGAACTGTAACATCACAAAAATGAAGTGCAGAACTGTAACATCACAAAAATGAAGTGCAGAACTGTAACATCACAAAAATTAAGTGCAGAACTGTAACATCACAAAAATTAAGTGCAGAACTGTAACATCACAAAAATTAAGTGCAGAACTGTAACATCACAAAAATTAAGTGCAGAACTGTAACATCACAAAAATTAAGTGCAGAACTGTAACATCACAAAAATTAAGTGCAGAACTGTAACATCACAAAAATTAAGTGCAGAACTGTAACATCACAAAAATGAAGTGCAGAACTGTAACATCACAAAAATGAAGTGCAGAACTGTAACATCACAAAAATGAAGTGCAGAACTGTAACATCACAAAAATGAAGTGCAGAACTGTAACATCACAAAAATGAAGTGCAGAACTGTAACATCACAAAAATGAAGTGCAGAACTGTAACATCACAAAAATGAAGTGCAGAACTGTAACATCACAAAAATGAAGTGCAGAACTGTAACATCACAAAAATGAAGTGCAGAACTGTAACATCACAAAAATGAAGTGCAGAACTGTAACATCACAAAAATGAAGTGCAGAACTGTAACATCACAAAAATGAAGTGCAGAACTGTAACATCACAAAAATGAAGTGCAGAACTGTAACATCACAAAAATGAAGTGCAGAACTGTAACATCACAAAAATGAAGTGCAGAACTGTAACATCACAAAAATTAAGTGCAGAACTGTAACATCACAAAAATGAAGTGCAGAACTGTAACATCACAAAAATTAAGTGCAGAACTGTAACATCACAAAATTAAAATTATACATACAGTATATAAATATATACAAAACAAAGACTGTGTTAATGAAAACAGGGCTGGAGTATTGTAATATTTCCTATGGAAAATAAATTAAATTGCAGCACCCTTTCATTTTGGAAAGAGTGAGGACTTTATAAAATGCTACACACTTTATATTAAAAAGTGAGGAAAAACAAAAATGGAATAACAAATAAAACGTAAATTATAGGTAATCTAAGATGGGTTTTGTGGCCTCCCCTTGCCACAGCCCAAACTATTACAAGGGTTTTGTGGCCTCCCCTTGGCCACAACCCAAACAATTACAAGGGTCTTGTGGCCTTCCTTGGCCACAGACCAAACTATTACAAGGGTTTTGTGGCCTCCCCTTGGCCACAGCCCAAACTATAACAAGGGTCTTGTGGCCTCCCATGGCCACAGACCAAACTATTACAAGGGCTTTGTGGCCTCCCCTTGGCCACAGCCCAAACTATTACAAGGGTTTTGTGGCCTCCCCTTGGCCACAGCCCAAACTATTACAAGGGTCTTGTGGCCTACCTTGGCCACAACCCAAACTATTACAAGGGTTTTGTGGACTCCCCTTGGCCACAACCCAAACTATTACAAGGGTTTTGTGGCCTCCCCTTGGCCACAGCCCAAACTATTACAAGGGTCTTGTGGCCTCCCTTGGCCACAGACCAAACTATTACAAGGGTCTTGTGGCCTCCCCTTGGCCACAGCCCAAACTATTACAAGGGTCTTGTAGCCTACCTTGGCCACAACCCAAACTATTACGAGGGTTTTGTGGCCTCCCCTTGGCCACAGCCCAAACTATTACAAGGGTGTTATGGCCTCCCCTTGGCCACAACCCAAACTATTACGAGGGTTTTGTGGCCTCCCCTTGGCCACAGACCAAACTATTACAAGGGTTTTGTGGCCTCCCCTTGGCCACAACCCAAACTATTACAAGGGTTTTGTGGCCTCCCCTTGGCCACAGCCCAAACTATTACAAGGGTTTTGTGGCCTCCCCTTGGCCACAACCCAAACTATTACAAGGGTTTTGTGGCCTCCCCTTGGCCACAGCCCAAACTATTACAAGGGTTTTGTGGCCTCCCCTTGGCCACAGCCCAAACTATTACAAGGGTTTTATGGCCTCCCATGGCCAGAGACCAAACAACATAAAAACAGTACAGGATTCAAAGCCCCAAGCCCTCCAGATCTACCTGTGGAGGAGTAACATTTACTCCACTAAAACTACGGGTATTGACTAGTCTGAAGTGGTAGGAGGTTTGAATACAGTACAAACTCTTTCAACCAAACAACATAACATGGAAGTACAGTACATTTCAATTAACTCACCAACGTAGAAGTCACTTTAATTAAAACATAAATCATTAACAAAACAAAACATGACGAAACTCCAAAACAACATTAGTAAACCGGCATTTAAAAATTGGTGACATAAAATTTACATCCATTTCACATGGTTTAAAACACACAGTTTATCAAAAAATTTGATCTATAACATACAAATTTTTCTCCGGCCCCCCCCCCCAGTATATGGAAAAACCACAACATGGTATCATATGTGGTACCTTTATTTCATAATTAAATATAAATTATTAATTAATTGAATTAAATATCTATACAAAATTGGCTCGGGATTGTCGACATAGCCTAATGGGAATGAAATGATTGCCATACATACATAGAAACTGTATGTAGGCGTCGGGTCTGTACAACCACGAGAAACCTTCATTTATATCACGTGAACCAAATTTTCCATTTGCTAACCCATGCAAAATACAAGGGAGAAAGAGTCAACAACCTTTGCAAAATCAGCAATTTATACGAAAATATGAAGATATATTAAAGGAACGGCTCTCAGGGCTGTTTATGTTACAGCGAACGCTTTAAACAGGGAAGATGTGTTTTAGTCTTTTCCCTCAAGTTCTGAGTGAATTCCTTATAATAAAATTAATACATAAAATAGGATAGGCCTATCCCCAGCAGTGTCTATATTGTGACAGCCCATATTTATTACAAGACGTTAACTCATTGCGTAACTCCATCGTGGCGGCCCTACACCGAAAAAGATCGTAACGCCCTGCATCGAAGCAAACTAAGATCCATCAAAATTAAGGTGAGGCAATTTCATTTTCATTCTAATATTAGGCGTCTAAAATCCCGACGCTAAAATTACCATAAACAATTAAATATAAAGAGGTCCTTGAAAGACTTACATATTCACAACTCTCTAACGAAAATATATAGGGCTTTTGTCGTTCACTCTCCACTGAAATCTGCTGGACATTTCCAACGGATGAGGGTAACAGGCAATCAACCCATAGCTCTATATAGTTTTCCATAATAGGACTATTCGTCTGGCCATTGGAGCCCTCAAATGCACCAGAGTTGACACCTTAAATGAAGAGGCCTTTCTCCTTCCTCTAAGACCTAAGCCTCCATCGTCAGCAGCTGGGTATCAACTATGGTGCCGAAGTATTGTCATATGACCAGCATCCCATATGGCCTTTCTTTGTAGATTTCTATATTTACCAGTTTTACAGGTTGCGACCCCACCCACTTCCCTTCTTTGGCCGGTTTCAAGATGGATTGACTAAAATGAGTCTTTCTTTAGAGGATATTTCTACAAGTTCCCTATCACTAATTACAAATTGGGTTCCAGTAGATGTCATTTATGACCTTAGATTGTCTTCTGCTTTGAAATCTATAACCTGTGCTAATAACTTTCAGTATGAGTTTCTTTCATTGAAAGCATTATATCTAGATTTAGGTTACAAGGTTCTTTTTACTGATGATTCAAAGTCCCCAACTGGAGTAGCTTGTGCCTTTAGTTTTGAAGGTACCTTGATGGGTTATAAGTTGCCATCTCATTGCTCAGTATTTACAGCTGAACTGTGTGCCCTTTACAAGGCAATTTATTTTGTTTCTGTAAATTCTACACATCATAAGTTTCTCATCTATTGTGATTCTCTCTCAGTTCTACATGCTTTGAAGTCAGGAAATACTTCTCATTTTCTGGTCAATAAAATTATTGTCTTGTTAAGATCTATTCCACATTACAGTTTTGTTCTTTTATGGGTCCTTGGACATGTTGGAATCCTAAGCAATGAGGTGGTGGACTTGGCAGCCAAGTCTGCTGTGCACTCAGGAGAGGCAGTTGGTCTTCGACTCTCCCTGCCTGAGATTCGGAATTTGACAGTCTCTTGTGTGCGCAGCGGGTGGCAGTGTCAATGAAATCATAGCAATAGTTTTCTCAGCGATGTTAAACCCCTTCTTCAGGATTGGGAACATACATACATCAGTAGCCGAAGGGACCAGACTGTCCTAGCCCGGCTCAGACTAGGGGGTGTCTCCTGACGCATGGGCATTATTTTAGTGCCTGTCCCATTCCTTCCTGTTTCCAGTGTAATATGACTCTCACATTGAAACATATTTTTATTGATTGCCAAGTTTTTCTTCACTTCGATCTAATATTCATTCATTTTTCACTGCAGAACAGCTTGATTTCACCCTCTCTACTGTCTTATCTTGCCTTGTGCCTTCTAAGCTCATTTTAGATTTTTTAAAGTCAGTCAATTTGTATTTCTCCATCTAATCTAACAATCAGCCTCTTATGCTCAGCTAGTTTTTCATAAAGTACCAGTACTATCCTTTACTATGACTTCATGCTTCACTAGTTAGTAATACTAACAGGCCTCATCATTACTTTCCTGTGATCTGGAGCCGGCCCCAGATCTGAAGATGGTTTAACTTTTTCCCTTCCCTTTGTAGATAGAATTTCTTTCTTTGCAGGTGTAAATGACCTGAAGTGGTTGAACGCACCATAAACAAACCTATAATAATATGTCAGTCTATGCAGTTCAGGGTAGATACGTACTACCTGCTGCCCACTGTTAGGATGGCTGTTCGTGTTTGTACAAGTTTTTATGTCATTTTACTTTTCTTTCAGAATTTGAGAGTAAAGTATCTTACCGTTTTCTCCCTCCTCTAGTTTGGATATACAGCTCTGCTGAGCTGTGAGAGAAGATGGTGTGAGAATAGGAGCCAAATTTTGGCTGATACCCCAGCAGATGATACAGCACTATAAACAGAATAATCACTCAAAATTCGGTCAGAAGCTCGTCCGGGAGAAGCCTTTCTGGTTGCTCCTCGGAGTTCGGTCAAAGACTTTAGCTACAACTTTTCATTGATACAAAAGCGGTTGATGCGACACGAAATAGTTGGTTGAACATATTACAGAGTTGATTTTATGAAATATTCATTTCGAAATATTCACAAAGTTTTTATTATCTAAGTTTATTCTTTCAAAACTTTTTCAGATATGTGGTTTGAAATAATACCATCATTCGCTATTGTGACAGCAAGTATGGGACTCCCAACTGTCGCTTATTTTATAATTAATAGATTGTTCTTCGATAATGTACGTTGAAATTTTCATACTAGCCTGTACTAATACCAGCCGAGACCTAGCTTTAACTAGCCAAAATTACTGTTCAGGGTGTCTACCGAACCTGGAAAATTTAATTTAGGGCCTGGAAAAATCGGGGAAATAAAAATATGGACCTGGAAAAAATATATGAAGTCAAAATGCAGAGAAGGGAATTTCAGCGTTTGCAGAAGAAATAGAAGAATGAAAGGTTTCCAACTGTGTGTAGTTCTTCGGAGATTTATTTTTGTGGCAAATGTTATGTAATGGCTTATTTTTGGTAATGGTTCAGAATACGGGCGGCACTTAAGCAAAATTTCGAAAAATACCATAGAGACAAAGTTTTCTCTCATTAAAATACGTTGATTGCATGTGTCGCATAGTCAAAAAAATGAAATTATGAAAAACATATTTTTGGGTATGAATCTAGGAAATTTTGAGTTGGTAACCTACTATCGTATCGTTCATTGCAGGGCTGCCAATGCTGGGGGGATGCCCCCAGATCTGGGGGTTTCATAATTTATCTGGGTTGCTGGGTTTTTATTTTGAAAATGGTTAGAAATCTGGGGGGTTTATATCCTAAATGTGTAAACAACTTAAAATAGCTCATTTAAATATTTAAAACGCCATATTTCCATATTAATAATATATATTTTACAATTTAAACTATTGCCTAAAAAAGCCATTAAAAGAATACGTTCCAAACATGTTTGAAACATGTATGGTATATGTTCCTGGTGGAACTCTGCATGCAAATAAGAAAAAGATTTCTCTCAATGATGATGGAGTATTGCTAAGTTAAATGTATTAGACCAAAAGATTGCCCATGATCCCAGCACATCTCCAACGTCAATTATTCCACTAGCTGTTCATTTTCCATCGATTATGCCGGAATCAAAACTGAATGACCTTGATGATGAATGGAGGAGTTTTCGTCTTTCAGCAGATAAATTGCCCATTTCTACAGAAAACATTCCAGGATACTGGCATAAGTTAAAGACCATAAAGGATGGTCTTGATAAATCAAAATATTCAATGTTGTCTGAGTTCATAACAAATCTAACAATTTTGCCGCATTCGTCTGCATGTATTGAACGGATATTTTCCCAAATGAATTGTGTAAAAAATAGAAACATAAATTCATTGAAATCTGAGACTGTCAGAGATAGGTTACTAGCCAAACAATCTATTACTAGAAATAATATGGCATGCACAACGTGAGAACTGGACAAAGAATTAATCAGAGATTTGGAAGAGGGTGCAGTCAGTAAAAGATACCTAGACAGAATGAAATTACAAAGAGAACAAGGAATTAAGTACTCTTTCAAGAGGAATTAGTGAAGAGGATGACTTGTAATTATTCCAATTAATAGGGGTAAGCAAATAATTCATTTTACTATTTATAATTTTTTTTTTCAACTTTTATAACATGTTGTATCTGGGTTTTTTTATTTGATTCTGGGGCTTTTTGAGTGATCTGGGGATTTCCTCAAAATCTCATTGGCAACCCTGGTTCATTGACTTCAGTTTGAAAATGGCTTTGGACTGTGATGGGTGTGTAGTGATGCTAGTAGAGCTCGCATGGTATTCTCCCTTTAAATGTAGTGTCTCCAATTTGTATAATTTAGGTTTGGGGGGGGGGGGGCAATTTTTTAACCATCATTGTTCTTTTCAATTCCCATAATTTATAGATCAATGGATTCGTTATTACACCAGGAATGCCATTTGGATAGTCTCAAGTGAGGGAACTGGCCCAAAACTAAGTTAGGACACGAAGTTTGTTTTGGAGTATATGTGAAAAAATGCCTTAAAATGCTGGTAATTTCTTCAGTAGACTATCTAGGGCGCATTCGCGATGTAAAAATGAATCTATTGATATAAATTATGGAAATTGTAGAAACAGCTAACATGAGTGACCTAAAAGGTATATACATACATTTATATATATATATATATATATATATATATATATATATATATATATATAGTAAAATGAACACTGTATATATTTTTGTATATATTATATATATACCGTAAAACTATACTAACCTAACCTACCTAAGAAAAAAATCACAATATATGTGTGTTCCCCTTCTCCGTTTCTTATCATGCACCGACCTGTGGCAATGAAATGCTTTTCTGTTTTTATTGAACACACACTTATTACCACAAACAATACCTTCCTTGTTTTTCTTAGGGCAAATAAATTATTTTAGCAATACACTGTGTTCTACATAAAAATTAAATGCAGCCTCCTCTTTATCAAAAAATTTGCATGAAGTTAAACATAGTGAATAATTACAACCATCGCAAACTGATGCCATTGTGACACTAAAATCTTATGAGTTCAGGTCAAACCCCCCAATTTTGTTAGCGGTGCCTTCCTAACCTTTGTGGGATCAGCCATTTTATCACTCCCAAAAATATGATCCGCGATTTTATCGCTCAAAAAAATAATTTCTTAACATTAATTTTATAGCTTTAATCAGCATTTGCCTTCATATTGTACTTAATAAAAATTGTTTGAAAAATGTAGAGAGAGTTATGGTAAACTTTATTTTCAGTTTCCAGAGACCGGACTGATAGTAAAAAATTATCCTTGGGGGGTACGGGGGCAGAGCCCCTGTAAAGATCACATATCACAAATTGATTGGTATAGGGTTTTATATTTTAGGTTAGTTAGGTTAGGTTTTCCATGAAACCTAGGTTTTACTCATGGTTTTTGATGTGTTTATAACTTGTTTTTTCCTCCAAAACATGCTAAAACCATTGGTTTCCTATTGTTTAGGATAAATCTGACCATCGCTATTACAGTAAATTATTGCTTATGGGTCATTCTCTGTCAGATCAACCAGTGCCTAACACCCTCATCTCTCAGATTTTGCTGAAATTTGGTTTATAGGGAGTTTGTGGGCCCTGAATCCATTTCTGAAATTATAAGGTCAATCCGACCAACGGTTCAAGAGATATGACCTCGGGAAATTTGAGGTCACTTGCGAGGTCACTAACATTTGGCGACTCATAACTTGGGTAATAATGGTCACAATTATATAAAAGTATATATATTTAGAATCAGAAAATGACAAGGAATCCAAATATGCAAGTTTTAGAACTCTAGGTTGAAAAATAAAAAAGTTACACTGTAACCAAAATTTGAGGTCCCGATTTGACCTCTGGGGTATCAAATGAGAATTATTTTTTTTAAATGTAAAAAATGAAGGCATAGGCATTGGCTATTAGAATCAGCAAAAAAAAGTTTGTTTATGTTAGTATTTTTCATGTAACTAACATATAAGTGAACACCATATTCATAAGTTGTGCGTCAATTCTACCTATTTTTTCACACTTAAGCTCATAATTTGACCTATAGAAATTAAAATTACATTTTTTTATAGATATAAAAACAAAGGCAAAAAATGTAAAATTGTATTTCACTGCTAATCTACACTGGCAATAATAGTTATAATAGTGAAAGGGGAAGACTTACTTAGAGGATTCATGTGTTAGCCTAATACAATTTTTGCATGCTTGATGCTCTCATCAATTTCTTTTTGTGGAAAAATGTATTGAATTCTGCTGCCTCCTCTTAGGGTAGGACAACTCATTACAGTTAATATATGATGTCCTGGTACTGCACATGAATCCTTGTTTGATGGATAATAATATGCACTTGATCCTGATGACCCAGAGGGATGTAGAAAGTTCACAGTGAAATCATCAAACTCTTCACAATATTCCTCCACAATTCCATACCAAACTTGCATGTCATAAATGTAGCCAACATACTCTCCTGGTTTGACACATTTTAGGTTACCAAGCATTGCAGGTTCATTAGTAAAATGACTTTTCCTTATTCTTTTCTTTTCTCCAATGCCACTTGAAATGGGATACACCATCAGTTTTCCTTGTTTAGGGGAACAAATCTATGATATTTCTGAGTTCCAGGAATAGCCCTACTATCCTTGAATCGATGTTCCAACCGTTCTTCTGCATCTTTCAAATCAGCTGTAGTTACAAAGAAAAAATTTATCTTCTTGCTCAAGTTTTCTTCACAAAACTGAAACATGTGTTCTGGTGTAAGAATTTGCCTCTCTGTAGTTCTCTGCAAACTGGCACGAGCAGTAGCTCTTTTCACTGTTCCTCCAATCCCATCACATGCATTTTTGCCATGGGATGTAGCAAAGAAGTGCCATTCACAAGACAGACCAAAATCCTCTTCATGGTAACAGAGATTTGTGAAGTTGTATCTGTTCTTATATTGGCCAGCACATCCATCTGAGAAATAGTGCACCTTCTTCAATTGTGGGCATCTGAATTTAACATATGTCATAAGCTTCAATATGAATGAGTAAACCATTATAGTGTTGTGTTTTAGTGATGCAGATAAGAAACAGACACTAAAATGGCTAAGTTCCTGGTCTGCAGATGATCTATAATAGATGACAAAAGGGTGAACTGTACACTGTGAATTGTCCCAGTGAAACCCTTGGGCAGCATCCTGGACAATGAAAGAATAATTCTCAGAGAAATCACCTACTATAACTACCTCACTCTGAGGTGGTAGTGTTTCTTTCAACTGCTTGAAGTACTGTGATTGTTGCTGAGCAACAAAGTGATGACGAACCATGCAGGATATTTTCATGCTTAGGGATGATAAGTATTCATGAAGTGGCTCCACCTTATCAACCATTGTACAACGGTCAACAGTCACCCATTGCTTGTAAGATATTTCATTTGGAGCTGATTTCACACTGTCAAGTAACTCAAGAAAATCCAGGACACCCTCTTCTCTTGGGCAATCATTGCAAAGTTGCATCATGCAAGTCTCTCTTTCTGTACTGCAGACACTGTAATCCATAAGATCCTTGTATGAAAGACCTCTTTCTCCCAATGCAGCCAGCTGCAATTTTGGATTTTGATGGTATGTGCAGACACAGACAGAATGAGTCCCCCACTACTGGCAAGCACACAATATGATGGCCGTAATTTTGCAAATGTGGAAAATCCTATTTTGGGATTCTTTTCATCATTTTATATAGTTCAAACATCTCTCTCAAATTCCTGAGGACCAATCGTTTTTGCACCTTCAGCACTGATAACTTTCACGCAATCCTTTTGGCCAGGACACATACGACTAACCTCTTCTGACTCATAGTATCTTCTAACTATATCTTTGTGTTCTTCAGATATCACTTTTCCTTTGCTCATTAATGGAATCTTCGGAAGGATTCCATGTTCTGATTTAAGTGAACGGCTTCTTTTCACCATGTATGTTGTAGTTTGAAAGAAACTAGCTGTTTTTTCAATTGTGTATGGTGAGAGTGTCAATATTTGTAGTTTGTGATGGTGACATTTGCTCTCCAGGAATGACTGTTTCAATTCATTCATTAATTTGTCTAGATGTTTTTCAGATTTAGTTTCAGGTTTTGAAGTATCACTTACCTCCTCGGTAATTTGAACACCATAACTGAGTTCTAGCCTCTCCTTCAGGTGTTTCTGAGCAGATGATAGCTTACCACGAGCTATCCATTAGATCCTGAGTTATGACCTTTCAAAATCATGAGGTTACACTGCTGACCCCAAATTTGGGGTGGGGGGGTCATCATTACTCCCAAACTATTTGACCCAAGTGGCTAAAATTTGGTCACGCTTCATTACTCATCATACCGGTAGTGCTGCGGTGGCTGCGTAGGCCGTAGTCCCCAAGTATCTGTTTTATCGAACCACCCAGCACCTTTTCACGTTTCTGGGTTTGGGATAGTCAAGAGACAGGGCAAAGATGTAATCTCCTCTTGTATCTAGGAATGCCTCTCCTGGTCAGTGGTTTATTTCCAGATTATTCAGGTCTGACTCGCACGTTAACTGTAAAGGACTTCCCCTAGTTCAGGTGTCTCAATCTGACTCTCCACCGAGTAGGAGACCCAACCACTCAGGGTCCAAGAAAAGGCTGGAATTCAAAGGTAGACCTAATAGAAGTAAACTACTAATGTTTTTCTCTATTATATCTAAAATAAACAACTATTCAGTGTGACAGTATAAACATAACAAAAGGACTGGCAATGAATCACAATTAACAAAACCTCTGGAACCTCAATAACCCTTAGTGAGATTTGGCAGAAAGGATAGAAAACAAGTGGGAGACAAGTACTAGAAATGACTTGCACAGAATGTTAACCCTTGTCCCAGCCTAGCTACCCTCCAAACTTGACCCCCCCCCCCCCCCTTTATGACCTGAGTTCCAATTTCTTTATTGGCTGGCTGGCTAGTTAGTTGGGTTAGGGTCACAGGCCTGATTTTAGGGCAGATCCAGTGGCCAAAAGTGGTTGACACAAACTGCGTAGCTCTCACTGGATGGGATCCACAATCCAAGCCTGATGAAACTGGACCATGTGAGTTGAATCCCAACTAGTTGCCTAGATAACAAGATTATTAGTTACATGCACCAAGCACCATTAATCACAATAATAACATCACATAACAGGCAATTAACCACAAACATTAACTGGAATCATGACTTAATAATTGATCACTGGAAAACATAATTTATTCATGAAATCAAAGCACATAAATAATAAATAACCAACATAAAAAATAATAACTATAAACATTGACAATTATGGCAAACCTATCTCACATGCGTTAATCAACCTATAATCAGTGCCAAACAAGCATGGGCAAAAACCTGACTCTGGAATAATGACTGGTGACCTATAATAATAATTGGTTCTCTAGCTAGTTACATGACAGGGTGGCTAACCTATCTCTATACTCAGTCAGTTTCAATGACCTATATATATATATATATATATATGTCTACTTTTAATAATAATTAACAATGATGATGGTGAAATACAAATGACAACACCACGATAACTAGGAATAAAGATTATGAACAAATCTTTATTCCTATTGTACTCTAGCCAAGGATTACAAAGACCTCATACCTTTAAAGGCTTTCCACACTTCCTTGGCTTCCAACAGGACACGTCCGTATTAATAATCATAAATAGTCTGGAGGTTACGCTAGGGTTTTTTTTTTTTAAGAATAATACCTAAACTCCTGTGGGGAGAGAGAAACTTGAAGACCCAGATAGGACTTGAAAATTAGGGTGAGGTTTTTTTTTGTGAAAAACTCCTCAACCCCCAAAAGGGGAATTTGAAAATCAAGGAGGGGTTGAGAAACTTCACAATACCTAACTACCACACCAAAAATCATTAAAATCAGTGAGATGACCTGACATAAGGTGTTGTGGAAAATTTGGGAGTGCCAAAATGGAAGACCCACCTAATCTTGGATAAGTCATATTGACATTTAAAAATAATAACAATAAAAGTAAATCAGAAGAACTTGAACTCTTGCTGAGAAAAATTAAAAAGACACCAACCAAGAAACAAATATGGGATGAAAAGAAAAAAGATCCCATAGCTAGAAATGGCAACATGTTTTTTGGAATTAAAAAAAAATTGCCATAATAAGAACAACTAAAGAAGAAGCAGGAATAAAAAGTTCACCATTGGTGTAAAAAAATTAAATTTAAGATTTTATATCATTTCAAGGTAAGAAGTTCATAAACTTCCCTTTGGTTATTAAATTTAGGTTAAATAAGCTGACATTTCAGCTGTAATTGTTTAACAATAAAGTATGGAAGTCCAGTTTATGGACACATAGCTAGACTGGTTCATCTTTAGCCTAGGTCTTCCATCTTCAATGTAGCCTAGGCTGTGTTTAGGCTACTCTAGTTGGAGCAGGACCTATTTTTTCCATAATGTGTACACTTGACATGGAATGCCTCTATTAATGCTTGGCCTATTCAAACTGGTCTGAAATCATAAGATACTATCATTTGGGAACTTGGGAAGCAAATTACGGTAAACTCTCAGTTTTCTGGATTAATTAGTGGGGGGAGTTGTCCAGATTATGCAAAAGTCTGGATTATTGTAAATAAATAGAAAAATATGCATTGCACACCTGTAAATGAAATATAATAAATCTATAAAGTATGGTACACCTTAAAACACTACTGCATTATTATGCTTGTAAATGATTAATAATAAATATAATTGGTGCCTATAACAATACTAGAGGCACTCAATATATTTTGCCCCACCCTTTTTTTTCTTAGCTAAATAATAGGCCATAGGGCTGAAATGTCTTTTGGGCTGTAAGTTTGAAATTTCTGTGCTTCACATAACTGGATTTTTCCAGTTTGAACCTCCCCTCCTTGTATAAAACCACTTTTGAACACCTTTGTATAAGACTGATAGTTAACAGTTTTGAAAATGGTGTCTGACAGTGATGTGCATCGTAAACAGAGAGCTGTTATCAAGTTCTTAACTGCAGAGAAAGAAACAGTTGGAAATATTCACAAATGTCTACAAAATGTTCACAGGGATGCTGCTGTTGATCAAAGCACAGTTGGATGCTGGTCTAAATGTGAGAGATCATCAGAGAGAGGGAGAGCCAGCCTCACTGATGAGCCACGCAGTGGTTGCCTGGCATTGACTATTACATCTCTCACTGTGCAATGTGCTAACAGCACCATTTGATCAAATCAGCATGTCACATATAAGGAGTTAATCCATTTTAAATGGTGCTGATATTGTGATAGTGCATAGTGGTATATCCTTTTTAAAAAAGTAAAAATTGCGGCATATATCAAAAAGTAAATAAAAATTAAGCAAATTAATCTATACAGAATTTTTCCAAGTGTTTCTTTATGAAGAAAATTAGCTGCCTATCAAAATTTCTACAAATACCCCCCCCCCCCCATTATCCCCTGCAGCCACAGTCACGAGCACCAATCGGTAAGAAGTATACAGCGTGCCACATCATCTCCTGGAGTAATGGAGAATATTTTCCCTCACTCAGCTTGAGTCAACCCCCACCCAATACTTCCCATAATGCCTTTTTTGAGTAAATTTTGTGCACCAGTGGCTACCCTCTATCAGTAATATGGAAATGGTAAATAAATTCCTGCAACTCTGTGGTATCTGCAATGATGCAACAAATGAGACAAAAGTGATGAGGTGTGATCTTTGTCAGCTGCTTTTTGATTTTAGATGCCTAGAATGGGAAGATGAAAAATCTTGCTTATAACGAATGTGAAGCAACTTATGGGATAAAATATTTCTGTGAAAACTGCATGACCAAAATAAACTTACAGTATTTAAAGCAGAAAGAGACTGAAGAAAATGAAAGAGGAAAGTGTGAATAAAGAATGGAGGAAAACAGAAGAAATGAAGAAAGGTGAAGTAGAAAAAAATCAAATACCATCACATAATGAGGCTGAAACCATGCAGGCAAAAGAGAGTATAAGGGCAACGAAGGACATTAGCACAAATAGGAAAAGACAAGAGGGCAATCAAGAAAACAGAGTGAAACTGTCCCCCAATAAAAAGCAAAAAAAAAAGGCCCTGAGTAAATATGGGGAAGGAATTATATATGCAGATATTATATAAAGGATAATTTCAGATTTTAAAGAGGACAATGTATATATGAACATCCCCCAATATACAATTTCTTTTATAATAATGGTCATTGTAAATTTGGAGATGGATGCAAATTCTACCAACCAGACATCTGCAGGACTTACGCAAAATATGGAACATGCAAATATGGGAAAAATTTGCTACTATCAACATCTCCTGATGGACCCAAAGGACAAAGGTTAAATGACAATAGGAATACAATAAGCAAGCAAAAATTTTTTTTTCAACATTGTAGACATGATATGGCTGTTAATGTCATCCAACACATGCAGTTGACACAGCTAGAAACCCCTGAGCCAAACCACTTCTGGGCAAGAAGCTACCAGAACAGGTAGGTGGAAATGGATCTCTCTTGGAGGATCATAGGGCAATGAAACAAGCAATACCAAAGGAAAAAAATGCACAAGGGGCAATGAAAAACAAAGAACATAAATATTGTCCTAGCTAATATTCAAGGAATAAGACCAAACCAATCACTCAACAAAGTTTCGTACCTGAAAGGATTTATGGATGAAACAAGGGTGGACATTGCATGCCTCACAGAAACTCACCTTAAGGATTGCCAAAGAAATTGTGAAAACTGCAAACATTGTATTGATAAGAAAGAGATAAATATAGAGGGCTTCAACTTACTGAGAGCAGATAGAATAATGAGATATAAAGGTGGCTGTACTATATACGGTATGTATGGTACATGAAGGTCATATGAGAGATGATGATAAGTAAATCAAACAGCTTTGTGGAACTCTTAGCACTAAAAATAGAAAAACTAAACGTGATACTAATAGTCATCTAATAGACCTCCAAACACCCCAACCAAAAAATTCTGAGGCTATTGATGACATTAGAAAGCTAATAAAGGCCATAAACCCTCCAATTTAGGGTGGAGTGTATTTTTATGAAAATAAATATTTAAAAAATCAGGGGTGCTAGATAGTTGTCAAATGTCTGAAAATGAATATTGGTAGTGGTTTTGGGTGGTTGCAAGTGATACTGTATCAGCAACCACACCCTATATGTACCACATCCATATGCAACTGTGAAAAAACCCTGTATTTTGCCTATTTTGGGTTCTATAATAGGTAGAAACACAATGTAAAAACTGTTTCTTATAATTTTTTTTTATGCTGAGACTGATATTATTTCCAAAAGTGTGAAACGGAGTTTTAACACATTTTCATGAAAAAGTAATGCATATTGACTATATATTACAAATTTACACTAAAAATTTCATCAAATAAATGTAGAATCTAAACAAATTCTTGCTTTGTATTAAACTTTTTTATCAGTTTATGGGATTTTATACACTGCTGGATCATGCCATCTCTTCTATTGAACCCAATGACAGCTGCAGATGCCTCAGTCACAAGCTTGATATGGCGTTCTACCACTTGATTGTGGCATGGCTGTTTGAACTTCAAAGGATTTTTTCTAATGTTTGCAAGTTCAGTTGATGTAAGATGGGTAACTATTTGAGGCTCTGCTGTCAAGTTATCAAGGTTACTCATCTTGTCATACGATTTAGCATTTTCATTGATTATAGGCACCTTAAATTTCCTGAGTGTGTGGTCTCTTGTATAACTCAAACTGTCATAATCATCATCATCATTCACATCCTAGCCTTTTTATAAGAGATGGGGTGCATTTTAATGAAATAGGTAATGCTAGGCTAGGTAGGTTAATAGCCAAAAACGTGCGCAAGCTGTATAGGTCAAAGCCGCCTTTAAATGTTGTAGGTCCGGGAAACGCGGGCCTGATGTGATAAATAGTTTGAAACGCAGGCCCGTGGTAAAAAATAACTTAAATGTCTTTTATTGTAATGCGCATAGTATTAGAAATAAATTGAATTTAAGGTGGTAATTTATTCTGGCAACTATGATATAGTTGCTATCACTGAAACTTGGTTGAATACTGTGACTCGGGACTTGTTGGGGGAACTTGATATACTGGGTTTTAAGCTCTTTACTAATGATAGGTTACATAGGTTTGGCAGAGGCATTTTGCTGTACATTCGTAATTCCCTTAGGGTTATTGAGGTTAAGTTAGATTTTCCGGCAGCAATTAATGCGATATGTGTTGGTTAGGGCGCGTAGTATTAGTTTTAAGTTTTTTGTTGTTTATAGACCTCCCGTTCAACCCCTCGATACAGATACTAGATTTTACTCACTTCTTGGTAATTTTATTGACAATCGGAATAGTATAATTGTCGGAGACTTTAACTGCCCTAATGTTAATTACGAGAATTTTATGGGTAATGAGGAGGGTTTGAGATTTGTTGAGTTTATGGATGATAACTTTTTACGACAGATAGTTACCGAACCAACGCGCGGTGATAATATTTTAGATTTGGTGATGACGAATGGCGAGAATATAGTCGAAGGTTTAGAAGTAGGTGAGAGTTTAGGATGTAGTGATCATCAAATTCTTAGGTTTAAGTTATTGATAGAAAACACTCAGGATAGTAATGTAATAGAAGTCCCTGATTTTTGTAGGGCTAATTTTGATAGTTTTGCGGATAGGATGAGAGTAGTGGACTGGGATAACTTATTTATGGGTAATGACACAAATTTGCGTTGGGTGGCGTTTAAAGAAAGTTTTAGGAATATTGAAAGGGAGTTTATTCCTCGTAGGCCCAAGCGCGTTAGAAATTGTGGTAGGCTGAAGTGGTGGACTAGGGAAATAGGCGAGTTCATAAACGAGCGTAATAGAGCGTATAAACTTAATAAGCGCAATGGCATGGCAGCTAACTTTAATAGATATATCGAGCTAGGACGTCAGGTTAAAAGATCAGTTAGGAATGCTAAGCGTAATTTAGAGATACTTATAGCTGCGGATAGTAAACATAATCCAAAAACGTTTTTTGAATACGTAAATAATCATAAGCCGGTAAAAGATAACATAGGCCCTCTAGTGGATGTTAATGGCGCTTTGGCTTCTGACCCTCAGGCGATGGCGGGTATTTTCAATAACGTTTTTGCGACAGTTTTTACCGTAGAAGACGTAAATAATGTCCCCGATGTGGACGATATTGTTCCATTTAGTAGCGAGACTATTTTGGATGAAATAACTGTTTACGAGGCTGAGATTGCGCATTATATCAATAGGCTAAAAGTTAGCAAGGCTCCAGGCCCTGATGCTTTTTATCCCAGACATTTGAAAGATTTGAAAGACGTTATCGTAGGCCCCTTAACGAAGATTTTTAATCAGTCACTTGAAACGGCAATTATTCCTGAAGACTTCAAATTAGCTAACATCACGCCTATTTTTAAGAAATGCGACCGCGCAGTAGCTAGCAATTATAGGCCCATTAGCTTAACGTCAATTGTCGGTAAACTTTTGGAATCCGTAGTTAGGGATCGTATCATCAATCACTTAGAAAGTAGAGATTTGATTAATAGTAGTCAGCATGGGTTTCGATGCCATAGGTCTTGTTTAACTAATTTGTTAGAATTTTATAACGAAATAGTGCGTGAATACGATAGGCATAGAGCAGCTGACTTTATTTATTTAGATTTTAAAAAGGCGTTTGATACAGTTCCGCATAGGAGACTAATTGCGAAGGTTAAAGCGCACGGTATACGCGGTCAGGTAGCTAACTGGTTAGAAGAATGGCTTCGTGCTAGGAGACGGGGGGTCGTAGTTAATGGTAGTGAATCGGGGTGGTTAGATGTAGGTAGCGGTGTCCCACAGGGTTCAGTGTTAGGCCCATTGCTATTCGTAATTTACATTAACAACATAGATGTAGGATTGACTAGTAACGTTTCAAAATTCGCGGATGATACTAAAATAGGTGGTAAGGTTGTTAACGAGGACGATAGTAATAGGATACAAGACGATGTAAATAGGATTATGGAGTGGACAGATAAGTGGCAGATGCAATTTAACATAGACAAATGTAAAGTTTTGCATATAGGTTCTCGCAACAATAAGCGTACACGATGGATGATAGGGAGTTAGCGAGCGTTGACGAGGAAGTAGATTTAGGCGTACGTGTATCTAAGGATTTAAAGGTTAGGAACCAGTACCTGGATTCTTGCGCAAAAGCTAATAGGATGTTAGGCTTCATAGCGTGTAATTTCGAATTTAAATCAAAGGATATTATATTGCCCCTTTACAAGTCCCTAGTCAGGCCTCATTTAGAATATGCCATTCAGTTTTGGTGCCCGTACTTGCGTGAGGATATTGATAGGTTAGAAAGAGTTCAGCGTTGTGCCACGAAACTTATTCCGTCATTGCGCAGTAAGCCTTATGAAGATAGGATTAAAGAGTTAGACCTGTATTCACTCGAAAGTAGGAGATTAAGGGGGGAGCTTATTGAAGTTTTCAAAATCGTTAATAACATTGATAACGTAAATTTTGACAAATTGTTCACTTTCAATAATAGTAATACTCGCAATAACGGATTTAAGTTGTGTGGCAGACGTTTCATTACTAATATCGCTAAAAACTTCTTTATGTTTAAAGTAATTGATAAATGGAATAATCTTCCCGCATCAGTCGTTCATTCTACCAGTGTTAATATGTTTAAGAACCATCTTGACAGACATTTTAAAAGTATAAACGTTGTTTAATTTAAAAAAACAAAGTTAGCAACAGGAGCTCTGGTGGTGGTGCTCAAGGATGAGTCTGTTGACGATGAATGCTAGCTTGTGACATGCCAGTGTGTGATGCCAGCAATAAAATTCTAAAAAAAAAAATAAATAAAAAAATTTAGATTAACACGAACGTAGATGTAGCTCGTAGTGTAAACTAACCCACTTTTTGTTTAACTTTACCTACCCTTCTCCTATTTTCTCCGACTATTTTTCTGACTTGTCGGCAGTGGTCGGTGGATGATGATGGTGAGACTTTTCCCCATTTTTCTGAATGAATGTTAACCCATAAATGATAGGTGTTGCTCCTTACTTAACCCCTTATCCTCTTCTCTTCACCCCCTACTCTTTCCTTTTTCTCGGGCTAATCTTAGAGTGGATCTTAGGGTCTTTGTTAGCTTTAGCATCTGTAGATCTGTAGATCCTCAACTTCCAAATCTCTGCCAGTGAAATCCATTTTGACTCTGATGTCCTGGGTTGTTTTCTCTACTTCACCCCTCAATGCCAGGATCTTATTTACTGCAGTCTTTCTTCTCTCCCTGTCCTCATCACTAAGCATTGATATTATAATGTTTTCGGGGTGAGCAAAAACAACATTCCTTCTTAGGGTTTTTAGGGCAATGTCTTTTACTTTCTTTTTAAGAAACTTGGAGATTCTGCTCAGCATTTGAAAAGAAGTTTCTTGAACCATCGGTCATTGATTGATTCTTCTTGATTTCAAACCAGCTGGGGAAATACACTTTTAAACAGAACTCAGCAACAGTTATCAATACTGAACTTGGCTTTTTCTGTGAAACATAGAATCTGAGTATTCTACAACCTAATGTCAGCCATCTTGAGTGATTTAATGGCCCAACTTCTAAAAGCTCAAGGTCCTTTTCAATAGTCCCTAGCATGACTGCCATGCATATTCTATAAGTATAGTATTGATCACGACTGAGATCATCAATTACATCTTTGGGCAATATAGCGAAATTCTGATTTCTGATTGGCTTAAATTTGACATCCCATTCAGAAACCATACCACCTAGCTGTTTTCCTATTGGCCCTGAAAAACTATCAGGGCTCTTTGTAGTCCCATCGAGCTCCATGAAAACATGAAGAGGTAGCTTGTTACAATGTAAGAGGCATATGATCCTTTGCAGTGGTCTTCCAATAAGCTCTTCAAAGACTCTGATTGCCCCTGAATTATGTCATCACTGCAGTTCCATCTGACCCCATGACTTGCAGGTTGTTTTCCAGATCAGTGTCCTTCACTGCTTCATAGAGACTTAGTGCAATTGATACACCATTTCCATTCTCTGGGGTAATATGTGTCAGATAATGTCCTCCTGAAACATTTTAAACAAAATTTAAGGAAATAATAAATGTATTTGAGATCAGTAGATTACCAGGTATGACCAATGAACATATATAACTATCGCATAGTTCTTACTCCTTAATGTTACTAAGACCAAATTTATGCTATCCACTAAAAATTTAAAACATACCATACAGAAAACAGTGGCTTACCCGGTTCTCTGACTAACATAGTGCTCTTCTACTTTGGTTTGTTGATAATGTCACCCCTCTAACTCTGTAATTGTCACAGTACCATCCTGTCAGCCATCAACATAAATGCTGTCCACTAAACCAAAGAATAATACTTCCTCAGCTCTGATCTGTTCACGGTACTTACACCGTTGCCTTTGTAGTTTACTCCTGTATTAATGAAAATTGTTTACAAATTTATAAGGCTGGAGATAGCACTGATAAACAGGAATATGTACAGTAAAATTCGATTAGCACGGTTTATAAATTGACACCAAATCCCGAATAACACGGTCAAACTTCAATTAGCACGGTAATATTTTTTCAAATGTTGCGTGCAAAGTTGCTGTCTTCTGCTGTGTTCTCAAACATTTTTAAATGTCAAATTACGTACTATATTGCGTCATGTTAAATGTGGTATCATTGTAAGCCTTCTGTTTGTGTGTAGTGGCAACGCTGTCCTGTGTTGACAAAGAACTACACATTACATAATCTACCCTCAATAACTATGAATAAAAGAAAGACTGACAAGAAAAGTGTTGGTGTTAAGAAGTGGAATGTGCTACAGGCAGATGCATGCAGAGAAGAAAGAAAGAAAAAAAGAGAAGGGAAGGCGGTTCAAATGATCCTAGATAAATATTTTTCAAGGAAGTAGATTTGTACTGTATAGAATATTTTTCACTTTTTTATGTGCAGTACCTATAATAATGTTTCATTTCTAATAAACTGTTGGTTAGTGAAGACATTTTGACTAGCCTTTACTATTATATTAGGTTGAAATACAGTAAAAAAAATGCTTTTTAAAAAGTTGGCAAAAATTTTGAAAGTCCTGGAACCAATTACTGCATTTCCTATGTATTATATGTTCGATTAGCATGGTTTCAAATAGCATGGCATTTTCACAGAATGAATTAACTGTGCTAATCGGGGTTTTGCTGTACAACAGGAAACAATGAACAGTGATGGGCTAAATACACTGACTTTTATGCCTGAGCCCAATATATTTGAAATTTATTTTTCCATGTTACAATGTATAACATGTATAATTAAATAAAATTACTTTACTTCTTCTTAGTAGTAGTAATTGTAATTTTGTTAAAAAAGCTTAGGAAATGTGGATGAAAATGTAATGATGATTTTGAAATCTTACCTGTCAATGACGTTAGTGTTGTCATCATCAGTGATAATGCCAAAATCTTTTAAAACTGCTGATGCTACTGCTGCACCTGCTCTGTCAGAAATTTGAATACCTGTAAGATTATATTTTGAAGTTGAGAAAAATGATATCCATTTTAAGTCTACCAAAATGACATGGCACATACAACTAAGTACAGTTATTAAAGAACAATCACAATTCACAAGTGCTAATTTACCTATCAACAGCTCTGCACAGGTTCTCCAGATCTTGGTAATTACAATGAGAGGAACCAGCAGGCTGTGGATCATCTCGAGAGTCTTCTGATGGAGTTTCGCTAGAGCTACCAGTAGTGTCTGGACTGTCTGGTTGAGGTTGTGATGTACTTGCCTCTTCTCTCTGGCTTCATTCACTGAACAATTAGTATGACTAGATTTACTATGCCTATATATATATATATATATATATATATATATATATAATATATATATATAAAAAAAAACAAGGTTTAATTAAAATGGTTCAAGTCATGATGTACACTCTGACTAACCATAATTCCACTCGTTGTTTGTCAATTAATTATTCTTCTGTATCTAACATCTGCCTCTGTGAGCTTTTCCTCAAATCTTGAACAGTATCCTAGCCTCATAGATTTTTGATCCTCATAGAAGGAGAAATCATCCTGAGTCATCCTCAGTTTAAACTCCTCCCATTTTCATTGTTGAGAAAGATCCTCAGAAAAAATATCAAAAACAATCAAGCTCTTTGACAAACGATTCTAGTTTTGCCAAATAGGTTGAACCTCTCTTTGTGACAGAGTATTGATGAAACCTGTTGATGCATTTTCAAAGTTGAAATATTAAAAAATCTATTATTTTCTTAATTAAAAATTGTGGTCACAAATCGCTTAAATATTTTTTAGTTTAGAAATTTTGGCTGAAATACATAGATAAATTAATTCACAGGTTTACAGAGCACATCACAACAAAATTATATTTAAAATAAAAAATTTACTATTGGCTAAGAAGACATTCTTGTAATTAATTTAGTACTACCCAGGATAGAAAGTTATGATGACTTACCATGAAAAGTCTGCTGCTAGTTTGTCCACCTTCGTCTCAATGGTGGGCAAGGATAGTGGATAAACATTACACCAAATACATTGTTTCCTCAACTTATCTGCAACTTTTGTGATGTTTTCCTTGGTTTTCCAGTTTGGCTCCTTAAGTAGACACTGAACAACTTGTCCAGCGGTAGGTAATTTTCCATTAGGAAAACTGTCAATGGATGGAAAAATATGGCCACTGTGTAAGGCTTTTGTTGTCTGACTTCTACGTTTCATAAGTAACAAAATCTTGAAGATGTTAAACTAGTGTTAATTGAATAGGTTATAAAAATTCTGAAAAATAGAAGTAAATATAAAGTAGGTTGGACAAAAACAGCTACTGATTTTAATTTAACTCTCAAAAAATATGTTTATACATCAATGTACACTTTTGAAAATAATTGTTGTTCTGAGCATCAAAAAATCATAAGATGCACTTTTTAGATTGTGCTTCTAGCTATTACAGAGCCCCAAATAGGCAAAATAAAGGTTTTTTTTGAGTCGCATGTGGGTGTGGCACGTATATAGTGTGGTTGCTGATGCGATATCACCAGCAACCACCAAAAACCACCACCAATGCTCATTTTTAGACATTTGACAACTATTTAACACCCCTGATTTTTGAAACTAAACAATCACCCCCCTACCCTCCATCCCCAAATATAATGATCTGTGGAAACTTTAACTTCCCATTTATAAAATACAAAAAGGTGGATAGGAAAAATATATATATATATACAGGGTGGGTGGAAAGTAGCTCCCTATTTTGGATTGGTAAAAAAATACGTATATTATCCATTTATTTCAGAAGAAATAATATGAAAAGGTAGGCATACATGGTAGGTTTTCTCTAAAATTCAATGTGGGCTCCAACTCTTTCCACCAGCTTCTGGAGCCGCCCAGGAATGGCGTCCACTGACTTTAGCAGGAACTCCGGCGGGATGGAGGACATGACTTCCCGAATTCGGTCCTCCAGTTCTTCCAATGTCCTCGGTTTGGTGCGGTAGACTTTTTCCTTTACCCACCCCCAAAGAAAGAAGTCGCACGGTGTCAAGTCGGGGCTCCTGGCTGGCCATTGATGTGGACCACGATGACCCATCCAACGCCCAGGGAAGTGGGCATCCAGCCACTCACGGACAACAAGAGCGAAGTGCGGAGGGGCGCCATCTTGCATAAATATCAGATCGTCGATGTTCTCCCATGTGCTGACAACCGGCCAGACCTCGTTTCGCAACATAGCAAGGTACCGCTCAGCATTCATGGTGTTGCGCAGAAGGAACGGGCCCACAACCTGATCTGAGGTCATACCACACCACACCGTTACACTGAACCGATTCTGCCGTTTTTCAGCGGTAACCGTGCGACTTCTTTCTTTAGGGGTGGGTAAAGGAAGAAGTCTACCGCACCAAACCGAGGACATTGGAAGAACTGGAGGACCGAATTCGGGAAGTCATGTCCTCCATCCCGCCGGAGTTCCTGCTAAAGTCAGTGGACGCCATTCCTGGGCGGCTCCAGAAGCTGGTGGAAAGAGTTGGAGCCCACATTGAATTTTAGAGAAAACCTACCATGTATGCCTACCTTTTCATATTATTTCTTCTGAAATAAATGGATAATATACATATTTTTTTACCAATCCAAAATAGGGAGCTACTTTCCGCCCACCCTGTATATATTAGGGTGTTTCATACCTATAGGGTAAAATAAAAATGAGCTTGGAGTTTTAATCCACACGTTTCTCCGTATTCTAAAGAACAAGAAAACACGTTTGTGCAAGTTTGAACCAGATCGCGCTGCATTTAGAGGTCCCCAACTTTGACGACTTTTTGTCAGTTCATTTCTCGCCTGCCTGCAGTGAAGACGGTTTTCTTCGTCACTTGAGCGGTTCGTGTTGTATAGCCTATTGGACAACTATGGAGGTAATTATATATGCTACTAATTATCTCATTTTACTGTGGTATTGAAATTTATTATTATTTAATTTCTGTCATTTTACTGTGGTAGTGATATTTATTATTAATATTACATGAAATTAATTAGTCTGTTGCATATTGGACAACTAAGCTGGTAATTATTTATGATACTAATTAATGTAATTTTACTGCGGTATTGAAATTTATTTAATTAATGAATTGTCAAAGAGAACGTAGTGTACACGTATCAGTTTTATAAATAAAGAAAAGCAGTAACTGGGACTCGAACCAGTGTCATAGCCGTTTGGCGGCATCGCGTACACAGCACGCTATCCACTCCCTAGATGGTGTAGTGGATAGCGTGCTGTGTACGCCGACTTGAGCGATGCCGCCAAACGGCTATGACTGGTTCGAGTCCCAGTTACTGCTTTTCTTTATTTAATTAATGAAATTAATTACGATGTGAAATTATTTCTGTGGAATTATTTAGTTTGTTTTCTTTTCCAGGTGTCTACCAGAGCGAAAACAGAAGTGTTTCTTATTGGCCAGACGGATGCGAACATCACATCAAGTGGCCTTCCAACTCAGTTGCAAGTACTCAAAAAGTACTTTTACCACCAAAAGGAGCAAAAATTTGGACGTACTAAATGCCTGAACCTGTGCCTGGATGCCTGTCTCATATTTTGGGAGAGAGCGAGAATCCCCATGATGCGTCGAGATTCGGCCTTGAGGAAGATGGAATCCCTTCTCAAGGAATACGACCGGCTTGTGAAGCACAAGTCACATAAAGCAGAGTCCTTCCGAGTGAAGGAGGCAATAGCGAAGGAGATCATGGACATTGCTCATTCACAGGCTAAGGAAATGATGAAGAATCAGGAGGACATCCACTTTCTCGACATGCAGCGTGAAGATCCAAATTCCTGCAGCATGGGCCCTGTTGACATGAAGCTTCACTATAAGGAGATTAGGAAAAGGAAGAGGCTGGACAAGATTAAGGAACAACAGGAGAAGGCCAGGAAGGAACAAGGAGCTGCAGAAGATACGGGGGCTTTAGTGATTTCAACTTCGTCAGAGACTGACTCAGATGTCGTTGACCCAACCGTGGAAGTTTTTCCATCCTCCTCCAAGGGAAATACCAAGAAGCGACGCAGGAATCTGATCTCACAGGATGTGACGACTACCTACGATCGGCTGAATATTTCGTACCGCGATTCAGCTATGTCGTACGCTGCAGCGGCTAAATCACTAGGTTTTGACTTGGATGAACTGTCCATTTCTGCCAGTACCATGTACCGCACACGCAAGGCTCTCAGGAAGGTGGCTGCTGAAAGTTATCAATCCGACGAAGTTTGTCCTGGTCAGCCTCTTGTCTTGCATTGGGACGGTAAGCTCCTACCTGACAATGAGCAATGGAAGGAGAGCGTTGACCGGATCGCCGTCCTCGTCTCTGCGACAGCAAGGAGAAGTTGCTCGGCGTTCCTAAGGTGACATCCGGAACCGGCGAGAAGATAGCGCGAGTTTGCTTGGATTTGGTCAAGGAACACAGGATGGAAGAGTGCGTGCGGGGACTGTCTTTCGACACGACAGGTCGAACACGGGATCATATCGGGGCCTGCATCCTGATTGAGAAAGGTCTTGGCGGAGAGAAACTCATGTACTTCCCCTGTTGGCATCACATCTATGAAGTCATCCTCAGCTCCGTCTTCAAGCGGCCCCGATATACCTGTTTTCAAGAGGTTTCAGGCACAATGGAAGTTCATCGACTGGTTGGACGTGCGGCCGAACGATTTTGCTCAAGTCAATGACTCTATGAGGGAACTGAGGGAGAAGTCAGTCCTGCTGGTGAGAGGGATGGTGAGCACGTCGCATCAGCGTGATGACTACAAGGAACTGCTACAGTTGGTTCTCATCTTCCTGGGAGAAGCAAAAGTGGTGGATTTCCCTCTCAGAGCCCCTGGCGCTTACCATCACGCTCGATGGATGGCGATAGCCATCTACTCCTTGAAAGTAATTCTACTGAAGAAGCAGTTCAAGATGTCGAGTCACGAGTTGGAAGCTCTGACAGCTGTAGGTCTCTTCGTGTCCCTCATCTACATCCGAGGTTGGACTCATGCTGCAACCTCAAGCAAGGCTGCTGCAGTTGATCTGGAATTTCTGCGTGATGCGGAAGCCTTTGCCATGTCGGGATATTCGTGTGTTAACGCTGCGCAAGAAGCCATGTCTCGACACCTATGGTACATCTCTGAGACTCTTATTGCCATGGCGTTCTTCGACGCAGATGTGGCAGATGAAGAAAAGGCTCAGATGGTCGTCAGTTTGGGTAAGCCACATCGAAAAAAAGGAACTCAAGCGACCCCAAGGGAAGAACGTCAGGAATCTTGCCTCGAAACACCTGGCGGAGTTCGTGACAGGAAGACGATGGCTTTCTTCCATGCATTCGACTTGGACACAGAATTCTTGAAAAAGCCAGTTGCGGAGTGGACTGAAGTAGAGGGCTTCAAGCAAGCAGCGCAACTGTTAACAAATCTGTGTCATCAACGATCGAGCGGAAAGAGCCATCGCGCTCACCAAAGAGTTCAACTGTTCTCTGACGAAGAACGAAGAGCAGAAGCAGTATTTGCTCAAAACTGTGATGCAGCATAGGGCGAAATACCCGAATAAAACCAAGAAGGATTTCATGGACAAATGATTCGCAGAAGTGGTTGTTTTTTGTATCTTTGTGAAAATGTGTAGTGAAATGGTACTTGTTTGTTGAATAAAAAATTCATTGACAGATTTTTGTTTAATTTTTTCCATTTATTTTGATCTGCCAGAGCATCAAACTGGGGACCCGTAAACTTTAAACTATTGAATTAATACTTCGGTTTATCAGTCTCCTCAGCAAATGGAACAAGGGGATCCATGTGGATTAAAATTTTTCCAAACTTTTAATTTATGAAACACCCTAATATATATATATATATATATATATATATATATACAGGGTGGGTGGAAAGTAGCTCCCTAATTTAAATTACATATAAATTATGTATAAATTGTGATTGTATTGTTATATTGTTATGGTTTGTTCTCTAAAGTGGTACAATTGTAACGGTAATCTTTTTTTCTCTAAAGTGTTCTCTGTGTTCTCTAAAGTGGTACAATTGTAACGTTCATTTTTTTTTTTTCATTTCAGATTGAAGGGTAACATGGCTGAGCGTTTAACACTGCAGGAGCGTGCCCAGTTGGCGGCACAGTACGAAGTTTGGCAATCTGTCGTTCGAGTTCAAAGATGGTGGCGGGCCATTCATGGACCACGTGCCCAAGTGGACCCGAAAACAATCAAGAACTGCCACTCGAAGCTCATGACCACGGGGTCTGTGGCAGATGTTCGAAGATGTGGTCGCCCTTCGACATCCAGGGCCCAGGAGACGGTGCAGGCAGTTCAGGAAATGTTCGCACGGAGTCCACGAAAGTCAACTCGCCAGGCAGCTCGGGAAAGTGGACTCTCCCGCTACTCAGTGCGAACTGTGCTGAAGAAGGAGCTGAACTGGCGTGCGTGGAAGCCGCATTACTGCCAATCTCTCTCGGACGAGGACTGCGACATTCGCATGGAGTTCGGGGAAATCATACTGGCTTGGCATGAAGACTGGCCCCCATCTCTTCCGCAACATCCTCTGGAGCGACGAGGCGGTGTTCCACGTCGGAGGCTTTGTCAACCACCACAATTGCCACTACTGGGCATGAGAGGATCCCATGGTTACCGCTGAAAAATGGCAGAATTGGTTCAGTGTAACGGTGTGGTGTGGTATGACCTCAGATCAGGTTGTGGGCCCATTCCTTCTGCGCAACACCATGAATGCTGAGTGGTACCTTGCTATGTTGCGAAACGAGGTCTGGCCAGTTGTCGCACATGGGAGAACATCGACGATCTGATATTTATGCAAGATGGCGCCCCTCCGCACTTCGCTCTTGTTGTCTGTGAGTGGCTGGATGCCCACTTCCCTGGGCGTTGGATGGGTTGTCGTGGTCCACATCAATGGCCAGCCAGGAGCCCTGACTTGACACCGTGCGACTTCTTTCTTTTGGGGTGGGTAAAGGAAGAAGTCTACCGCACCAAACCGAGGACATTGGAAGAACTGGAGGACCGAATTCGGGAAGTCATGTCCTCCATCCCGCCGGAGTTCATGCTAAAGTCAGTGGACGCCATTCCTGGGCGGCTCCAGAAGCTGGTGGAAAGAGTTGGAGCCCACATTGAATTTTAGAGAAAACCTACCATGTATGCCTACCTTTTCATATTATTTCTTCTGAAATAAATGGATAATATACGTATTTTTTTACCAATCCAAAATAGGGAGCTACTTTCCGCCCACCCTGTATATATATATATATATATATTTTAAACATTTTATTGGTTGTTTAACCTCCTCTGCAACATCTAAGGTCATATGATGGAGGGAACCTACAGCTTTACGTGGGAATGTATATATATATATATATTAGGGTGTGACCGTTGCCCTCCAAAAATCAAAAAATGGTCCTACAATGCTGTTCAAAGTTTTAGTATTGTGTATTTATCTAGGAAACACCCCTGTAAATTTTCTTGGAGATCGGTGCATGTTTGAGCTAGCACCGTCGTACCAGCAAGTATTGCTATTTCAGCTTATGAACTTCATAAATAAGTGTGAAAATAGCACATTTTTTCAGATTTTCATTTCCGGGTCTGGAACGCTGACCCACAAATTTTCCACGTATTATTTTATTGCATTTAATTTTAATGATGCTCTTTTCTTTTCCCTTGACAGTGATTTGATGTGAATAGAGAATTTAATCATGGATACACGGCAAGATGATGAGTATGTCAGAATGTTATTGGGCACCGTACCCTGAGAAGAAGAAAAGGAAATAAAGGGCTGCAAACTGCCAACTAATAGGCAGGTCTTACTATGTCTGTTAGCAAACCTTCGGGATATGCATTGGGACCAGGCTTTATCTGCCACCATTGACAATGTGCTTTTGCATTACCAGAAGGCGAATGTCCCGACCATTACAGGCAGGAACAATATTGGCCGAGTGATTAAAACTTACTATGACAAAGACTACATGATGCTTATGAAAAAGAATGAGGATAGAAGACGGGCTGATGATCCTGGAATTATGAAGTTTAAATCAGAATTGAGCCTGACGATGAAATTTTATAAGAACACAGTGTTGAAAGACATGGCAGCTGCGAAAAAGGGGAAAACTCAGGCCGAACAAGATGCCATTGATACTGACATACTCTTTATGAAAAGCATGCTAAGTGACAGAGTAGCTACCTACTCTGGGGTAAACAAAGTACTCACAGAAAAGGTTCAGAAGCGACAGAAAAGGCAGATGCGAGAAGAGAAGCGACAAGAGAGAGAGCAATGTGATCATGCTGAGAATGTACAGGCTGATATTGATTCACCTATTAGCTCTGATGAGGACGATGACATTGATGAGGCCAGCACTGCTGAACCAAAGAGAAAACATTGGAGAACAGTGAAAGAGGGAGTTTCAATTTTTGTGCCCCATGATATTCTGAAGTCGGCAGAACTTGTTTCATGCAGTGTTCGAAACAACATCTCGCCGACCCAGCTGAGTGCAATTGTGTACTCCCTTGTATCTGCATGTGGTGGAGATACATCAAAGCTGAGTCTAAATGCAAGGACGGCCCACCGATACTGAGCTTCCATCGTGTCAGAAATAAGTTTAAAAATCATGGATGAATGGCAATCATCAGACAAAGTACTGGTGCACTGGGATGGTAAACTTATGGACACGCTGGATTCCAAAGGCACTGATGACCGCCTGCCCATTCTTGTGTCTGGTATCAATGGCACAAAGCTTCTTGGAGTCCCACCTCTTCCGCATTTGACTAAAAAAGCTGGCATGGTTCAAGGAGACTTGATATCAACAGCAACCAAACAACTTCTGGTCGATTGGGAGTGTGAACAAAATGTCGTTGGTATGGTTTTTGACACAACTTCATCCAATACAGCTAAACCTATTTCAAACATCAGCGTGAATTTATCACGACATTAATACCAAAATACAGTGAATGATTTAACAGAAATCTGCAAAAAGCACGTGCCTGAAATGGTAGCCTTAAACTACAATTACATTTTTTTTCAGGACAAAAAACAGCTGCTTGCGTCTCCCTCCAAAAGGAATTAAAGCGTGCCGTATTCTGGTGCGCCTGTCGCAGGCATATGGGCGAAGTCATCCTAGGTGTTTGCTGGGATTGCTTGAAAGTGGAGGGCTCTTCAAGTCCAAACATAATGGTTTTCCAGAGGTGAGTCATAAGCTTTACAAAATAACAAGGAATATTATTATCTAATGAACAAATTTAGTGGAATTTCTTTTATTAGACTTATAAGATATACTAACACCAAGCAAATGATCGATCATATCAATCTTAATACCCCTAAAACAATATTATAGATTAGTACGAAATACAATAATCCCAATAATTGCATTTCTAGGTTCAAGAACCATTTCCCTCAACTGGCGTACAATGAGAAAAAGAAATACTACTACACCGCAATGCCTGGAGTGTTTGAGGAGCGCCAGCAGGAGATGGCTGACTTCTTCCGTGAATCTCTAGCCCAACCATTTACACGTGGCGACTACAAGGAGCTGGTAGAGCTTTGTCTGCTGCTTGTAACTAAAGGATCCGAGCCAGTGAACTTCACAATGGTCTACCCCGGCGCACTTCACAAAGCAAGGTGGATGGCTAAACTGCTCTATACCCTCAAGATTGTTCTTTTGTCAGGCCAGATCAAAGAGCAGTTTCCCAAAGCCGAGGTTGTGACTAAAAGTCAAATCAGCAGTTAGAACGGTTTGCTGTGTTCACAGTCGCTGTTTATGTCCCATGGTGGATTGTTTGCCCCGTTCCAGCAAGTGCGCCACTGAATGACTTGAATTTGGTCGAAACCTTGGCTGAATTTGCCCATATGACGCCACAATAGTTGACAAAGCACGTGTGGCACTCCGTAGACACACTTGGTACCTAACTGAGGAGTTGGCCCCACTGGCTTTGTTCTCATCCCAAGTACAAGAAAGGACAAAAGAGGAGATGAGGAAGGCCCTTCTTTGCCATGAAGGCACTGAAGTTACTAAGAGAGTGGGGCTCAATCATGGGGGCTATGGAAAGCCATATCTTCCCCCTGTCCCAGAAAGTGGCACTGCCCTGGTGGACCTAATTGGGCCTGACTCAAGCCGGTTCTTCACCATTTTAGGCATGCCCTATCAGTTTCTCCACAGTCCAGCCAGTGAATGGGCGGATCATGACGACTACCTGAACATGAAACGGGTTGTGGACAAGCTTCAGGTCGTCAATGAGGCTGCAGAGCGTGGTGTAAAACTTTGCCATGACTTTCTTAATGTTGCCAGGGATGAGGAGCGCTTTCAAGAAGTCCTTCAAGTAGTTGAAAATGACAGACTCCGCGTTCCTAATCAGCGCAAACGATCATCTGTTTCCGAACAGAAATCATGGTTTCTTGCTCTAGAGAAATAATACCTTGTGAATATATGATAAAACCCCTTAATGTACCATGAGAGAATAAGAATGATTAACTTTTTTGTGTTAGTGATAACAGCTTTTAATTAAGACAGGCAAATGATTTGTGTTAATATCCCTTATGATGGTTGTGTAATCTCATATATAGGCGCGTATGCCGTATAAGCAAAATTGCTATTTTTCAAATTGCTGGTGCTCACTCGAATATGCATGAATCTTCAAAACATTGCACGTGGGTATTTTTTATGTCAATATGCAACACCAAAATTTTGAACAGCATTGTAGGACAAAGTTGGGGCAACTGTCACACCCTAATATATATATATATATATATATATATATATATATATATATATATATATATACTACCGGTGTGTATATATATATATCACACACACACACACACACTAGGATAAAGGAGGGCACAAGAGAAGACCAGGAGCAAGCAAAAAGGTTGATGGCTCTCACAGATGAGTTTATGCTGACACAAGAGAACAGAAAATACCAGAAAAAATAACTGCCAAGATCTGGTATTCATGAATAACACAAACTTGATTGCGGATATAAAAATAACCCCAACCATTATCTCAGATGACAACTTAATCGAGATAACAAATATGACAACAACTGAGAAATTTCAGCTCTTGAGATATGGTAGAAAAGAGAAACTTAAACTGCATATTATGCTCCAGATAGACAGGAAATTCAGAGAAGCATGAAAGCGATCAATCTCGGGGTAATAATGACCAATGATGCAAAACACAAAATCAGATAGCGATAAATAAAGCAAAAAGAGTCATGGGACAGGTACTAAGAATGTTCAAAAGAAGGGACAGGACAGTAATGATTCCTCTGCTGAAAACACTGATTATACCAAAACTTGAATCCTGCTCAGTTTTGACATCCCCATATAAAAAGGAAGACGCTAATAAATTAGAAGAAAGAGACATTTCACAGCCAAGATTGATGGATGCAAAGTAGTTCACTACTGGGAAAGACTATGTAAACTAAATCTGTACTCCATGGAAAGAAGAAGAAGAAGAGAGGTACACCATAATCTACATATGGAAAATGATTGAAAAACTGATACCAAACAAAACTAAACCCAATTACCATTCAAATAACACTGGAAAATAGGAAAGGCAGTGTGTGTTGTGTTCCTAAATTAAAGGCCTGACAAGGGACCACCTCAACACTGAAGGAAAATAGCTTGGTGGTCAGGGAGCCAAGACTTTAACCAGCTTCCAAAGGACCTCAGAAATGTTACAGGGGTCAAAGTTGAAGTCTTCAAGAGAAGATGATGCCTGGCTCAGGACAGTACCAGATGAGCTGGGTGTACCTGGCTATGTACAGTGGAGAGTGCAAGAAAGCAACTCACTCCTCCACCAAGCCAGACCTAGAGATGGGGCCACCAGCTTGACCTTTGTGTGAAGAGAGACCAATGCACGGAACAGCAACAAGGTTAACGAAGTTACAATAATTCAGCAACTGGGATACTCAAAAGTGTGTTCATGGTTTGTTCCTCATGAACTGACTGAAGATCACAAAACTCGAAGAAAAGAAATTGCTTCTGAGTCATTGGTTTGATACGAGACAGAAGGGGATGACTTCCTTTCACAAATTGTGACTGGGGATGAGACTTGGTCCCCATGCAAGAAAAAGTTCAAAATGGCTCCCTCTGCAGGAAAGATTATGGCGACCATCTTCTGGGACATGAAAGGGGTGATTCTGGTGGACATTATGAAGAAAGGACAAACAATCAACTCAGAGGCATATATTGCTACCCTACAGAGACTTCAGAGATGTATTAAAGTGAGTTTGACCAGAGAAAAAACTGGAAGATGTCCTTCTTTTGCATGATAATGCAAGACCACACAACAGTTTGCAAACAAGAGGGGTTATCAGAAAAATGCACTCGACTGTGTTACCCCACCCTCCATACAGCCTGGATCTGGCACCTTCAGACTTCCATTTGTTTGGGCTAATGAAGGGTGCTCTTTGCGGAAGAAAGTTTGTGTGATGATGAAGTTGTTGAGGAGGTTAAGAGGTGGCTCCAGCGGAAGCCAGTGGACTTTTACCAGCAAGGAATAAAGGCCCTTGTTTTGAGGTAGAGGAAAGCTGTAGAAAAGGATGGAGACTGTGTGGAAAAATAAAAACTTGTAAAAAAGGTATGTAACTACTTGGTGTACAAAATTTCTGGAGCTTACAAGGAAACTTGGAAAGAAAAAAAAAAGGTTGGGCAAAATATATTGAGTGGCCCTCATATAATACAGTTACAGGTACAGTTTGTTTTGATATTGCTGCGTAGGTGGTAGTCCCAAGTATCTGTATTGTCGAACCACCCAGCACCTTTTCACGTTTCTGGGTTCGGGTTAGTCAAGAGACTAGGCAAAGATGTAATTTCCTCTGGTATCTAGGAATGCCTCTCTTGTCTGGTTTATTTCCAGGAGATTAGTCAGGTCTGACTTGCATGTTAACTGTAAAGGACTTCCCCCAGTTCAGGTGTCTAAATCTCTCTCTCCAATGAGTAGGAGAACCAACCACTCAGAGTCCAAGAAAGGGCTGGAATTCAAAGGTGGACCTAATAGAAGTAAACTACTCTGTTTTCGCTTTATTATATCTGAAATAAAGAATTATTTAGCATGATGGTATAAACATAACAAAAAGACTGGCAATGAATCACAATTAACAAAACCTCTGGAAAACCAGTAACACTTAGTGAGATTTGGTAGAAAGAATAGAAAGCAAGTGGGAGACAAGTACCGGAAAAGTCTTGCACAGAATGTTAACCCCTGTCCCAGCCTAGCTACCCTCCAAACTTGATCACCCCTGATTCCAGAACAAATCGCAGTGGCCAACAGTGGTTGACACAACCTCAATGGACTGTGTAGCTCCCAATGGATTGGATCCACAATCCAAGCCTGATGAAGCTGGACCATGCGAGTTGAATCCCAACTGGTTTCCTAGATGACACAAGATTATTAGTTACATGCACCAGGCACCATTAATCACAATAACAACATAACATAACAGGCAATTAATCTACAAACATTAACTGGAATCATGACTTCATAATTGATCACTGGAAAACATAATTTACTCATGAAATCAAAGCACATAAATAATAAATAACCAACATAAAAAATAATAACTATAAACATTGACAATTATGGCAAACCTATCTCACGAGTTAATCAACCTGTAATCAGTGCCAAACAAGCATAGGCAAAAACCTAACTCTGGAATAATATGACTGGTGACCTATAATAATCAGTTCTCTAGCTAGTTACATGACAGGGTCACAAACCTATCTATACTCAGTCACAGTTTCAACAACCTATATATATGTCTACTTTTAATAATAATAATAATTAATAATGATAATGATGGTGAAATACAAATGACAACACCACAATAGCTAGGAATAAGGATTATGAACAAGTCTTTATTCTTATTGTACACTGGCCAAGGATTACAAGCTAGAGCACTTAACATCATACCTTTTAAAGGCTTTCTAAACTCCCTTGGCTTCCAACATTCTATTCCGGTTTCATAGCCTTTTCATAGGCTTCCCAGATCACAGTCTGGATGTTACCCTCTCGGGTTTTACAACTTTACAGGCTTACTAACTAGACTCCTGTGGGGAGAGAAAAACTTGTGAAGAACCAGATAGGACTTGAAAATTAGGGTGAGGTTTTTGTGAAAACTCCACAACCCCAAAAGGGGGATTTGAAAAATGGGGGGGGGGGGGTGAGAAACTTCACAATATGCCAAAGTCAGCAGTGACCTTTGTTCCATCCATGCTACTTTCTATTATTTTTAATTTTTTTATAATAGTTATAGATGTACATTTTCTTTTGTTTGAAGCCATTTTTCACTGTATTACACTGTCTGAATAAATAAAAGGCACAAGGTAAATAAAGTAAAGAAATTTAGAAGACACTTTCACAGTGATGCACACAGCTTGCCAGCTAAATACCAACTGATGCCTCACCACCTGGCAGTGTGGATAAGTCCAGACCATGCAATGTCTGAACCACTGGGGTCGGGTTTTTATTTAATGCTACTATCAAATATTATGAAGGAAATTTCACTGTAACAAAGGCGGAGATTTTTGAAATCTGCAGTGTGCTACATTGGTAGTTCCCACAATACAGGCAAGCTCTCTCCCCTGCCCAACACATGGTCTCCCACCATCCCCGCAACACACTTTTGCAGCATCAGTGTTCATTGTGCATTCTCACGTGTTGCACATTCGTAATGAAAGTGACGTTCTACGAAGTGTTATTGTTACTATTTTGTAACCCCAGGATATAGCATGGCATCAAAATTCATCAGCCAGACTCTGTACTGAACAGACACATTTCCTGAGCTCTCCGATATTGCTTCTACTTTTGCATAGTGCTAATAATTTTACTTTTGGAAAGTTTTCCATTTTATATACGGTACTTGTTTATATTCACATTGTTATAGTTAAGTAATTGAATATTAGTGGTTTTTAGCAATTCAGAAGTTTTCATAGCGTGCCAGCTTAATTTAACTTTAACTTAAACTTATGATGGCTATAAACTAATTTTAACTGTGTGATGCCATCACAGAAAGTGTCGTGTGTTAGGTGTGGGGTAAACCAGTGGTATTTGGATTTTAAAGATTATAACTGGTCCTATGCCGATTACGCAGTGTATGTGAGGTAATGGAAAGACTTGCAATGCTTGATGAGGGCAGGGGTAGGGCTATGGTTGATGAAAGCCAAACCAATACTAACGTTGAAGATGTTAGTAATTTGAAGGGTGAGGTGCGTAACCTAGTTTCTAGTTTAGGTAGCTTATCAGGAAGGTTGGGTAGAGTTGAGGAAGGGGTTAAGGTTGGTCCGAGATTAGTAGATGGTGAGGGATTTAGAGAATTTAAGGGTGGAGCTAGGCTGTGTACGTTAGGTGATAGGAATCCCCCCCTATCGAGGTTTCGAACCCTTTCACCCATTTGGAAAGGGATGCGAATGAGGGGGAAACTATTTTAAATGGGGACTCTTTAGTGCGCCATATGGACACAGAGTTCGTTGAATGGCATCCAACCAAGAGGAGGAGGGTCTGTCTCCCAGGGGCCAGGGTTGACAGAGTTAGAGATGAAGTGGATAGGATTGATGTTGCCTCCCATCACTCGATGAAGGTAGAGGGCAACAACTCGTATAGGCCTGATACGAGAGTGCCAGACCTTTTGGAGAGATATAGGGGGTTAATTAGGTCTCTAAAGGCGAGGTCAGATAGGTCTTTAGTTCTAGGTATTACCCCTAGGCATGGTTTGGTTCTTAGGATTACGTCTAAAATGATATTTTTAAATACTAAATTAGAAGAGATTTGTGCTGAAGAAAATGTACCCTTCATAAAGCTGTGGTCAGAATTCAGTGATCCTAGCCTTTTTATAAAAGATGGGGTGCATTTTAATGAAATAGGTAATGCTAGGCCTAGGTAGGTTAATTGATGAAAATGTACGAAAGATGTATAGGTCGAAGCCGCCTTTAAATGTTGTGGGTCCAGGGAACAGGGGCCCGATGTGAAAAAGTTTAAAATGCTGGCCAATGGTAAAAAATAACTTAAACGTCTTTTATTGTAATGCACGTAGTATTAGAAATAAATTAAATGAATTTAAGGCGATAATTTATTGCAGCAACTACGATATAGTTGCTATCACTGAAATGTGGTTAAATACTGTGACTCAGGACTTGTTGGGGGAGTTTGATGTACCGGGTTTTAAACTCTCTACTAATGATAGGCTACATAGGATTGATGGCAGGGTTTTGCTGTACATTTGTAATTCCCTTAGGGCTATTGAGGTTAAGATAGATTTTCCAGCAGCAATTAATGCGATATGCATTGAAGTTAGGGTGCGTAGTATTAGTTTTAATTTTGTTGTTTATAGACCTCCCTTTCAACTCCTCGATACTGATACTAGATTTTACTCACTTCTTGGTAACTTTATTGACACTCAGAATAGTATAATTGTCAGAGACTTTAACTGCCCTAATGTTAATTACGAGACTTTTACTGATAATGAGGAGGGTTTCAGATTGATTGAGTTCATGGAAGATAATTTTTTGATAGATAGTTACTGAACCAATGCGCGGTGACAATATTTTAGATTTGGTGATGATGATTGGCGAAAATATAGTCGAAGGTTTAGAAGTAGGTGAGAGTTTAGGATGTAGTGATCACGAAATTCTTAAGTGTAAGTTATTGATAGAAAATACTGAGGATAGTAACATAATAGAAGTCCTAGCTAATTTTGATAGTTTTGCGGATAGGATGAGAGTAGTGGACTGGGATAACTTATTTATGGGTAATGACACAAATTTGCATTGGGAGGCGTTTAAAGAAGTTTTATGAATATTGAAAGGGAGTTTACTCCTCGTAGGCTCAAGCATGCTAGAAATCATGGTAGGCTCAAGTGGTGGACTAGGGAAATAGGCGAGTTCATAAATGAGCGTAACAGTGTGTATAGACTTAATAAGCGCAATGGCACGGCAGCTAACTTTAATAGATATATCGAGCTTAGATGTCAGGTTAAAAGATCAGTTAGGAATGCTAAGTGTAATTTAAAGATACTTATAGCTGTGGATAGTAAACATAATCCAAAAGTTTTTTTGAATGTCAATAATCCTAAGCCAATAAAAGATAACATAGGCCCTCTAGTGGATGTTAATGGCGCTTTGGCTTCTAATGCTCTGGTGATGGTGGGTATTTTCAATAACTTTTTGCGACAGTTTTTACCATGGAAGACGTAAATAATGTCCCTGACATGGATGATATCATTCCACATAGTAGCGAGACTATTTTGGATGAAATAACTTTGAGGGTGAGATTGTGCATTATATCGATAGGCTAAAAGTTAGCAAGGCTCCAGGCCCTGATGCTTTTTATCCCAGAAACTTGAAAGACGTTATTGTAGGCCTCTTAATGAAGATTTTTAACCAGTCACTCGAAACAGGGATTATTCTTGATGACTTCAAATTAGCTAATGTCATGCCAATTTTTAAAAAAGTGGACTGCACAGTAGCTAGCAATCATAGGCCCATTAGCTTAATGTCAATTGTCAGTAAATTTTTGCAAACTGTAGTTAGGGATCGTATCATCGATCACTTAGAAAGTAGAGATTTGATTAATAGTAGTCAGCATGGGTTTTGACGCCATAGATTTTGTTTATCTAATTTGTTAGAATTTTATAACGAAATAGTGCACGAATAAGATAGGCAGAATGGCTGACATTATTTAGTTTTTAAAAAGGCATTTGATACAGTTCCGCATAGAAGATTAATTGCGAAGGTTAAAGCACATGGTATACATGGTCAGGTAGCTAACTGGTTAGAGGAATGGCTTCGTGCTAGGAGACAGAGGGTTGTTGTTAATGGTAGTGAATCGGGGTGGTTGGATGTAGGTAGCGGTCTCCCACAGGGTTCAGTGTTAGGCCCATTGCTATTTGTAATTTACATTAATGACGTAGATGTAGTATTAACTAGTAACATGTCAAAATTTGTGGATGATACTAAAATAAGTGGTAAGGTTGTTAACAAGGATGATAGAAATAGGATACAAGACTATGTAAATAGGATTATGGAGTGGATGGATAAGTGGCAGATGCAATTTAACATCGACAAATGTAAAGTTTTGCATATAGGTTCTTGTAACAATAATTACACGTACATGATGGATGATAGAGAGTTAGCGAGCGTTGATGAGGAAGTAGATTTAGGCGTACATGTATCTAAGGATTTAAAGTTAGGAACCAGTGCCGGGAGTCTTGCGCAAAAGCTAATAGGATGTTGGGCTTCATAGCGCGTAATTTTGAATTTAAATCAAAGGATATTATATTGCCCCTTTACAAGTCCCTAGTCAGGCCTCATTTAGAATATGCCATTCAATTTTGGTGCCTGTATTTGCGTGAGGATATTGATAGGTTAGAAAGGGTTCAGCATCATGCCACGAAATTGATTCCATCATTGCGCAACAAGCCTTATGAAGATAGGATTAAAGAGTTAGACTTGCATTCACTTGAAACTAGGAGATTAAGGGGGGAGCTTATTGAAGTGTTCATAATCATTAATAACATCATTAACATAAATTTTGACAAACTGTTTACTTTCAATAATAGCAATACTCGTAATAACAGATTTAAGTTGTGTGGCAGACGTTTCATTACTAATATCGCTAAAAACTTCTTTACATTTAAAGTAATTGATAAATGGAATAATCTTCCCATGCCCATTGTGAATTAATTCTACCAGCATTAATGTGTTTAAAAACTGTCTAGATAGGCATTTTAAAAATATTAACGTTTAAAATAAAAAAAACAATTGGCAACAGGAGCTCTGGGGGTGGTAATCGGGGATGAGTCTGTTGATGTTTAATGCCAGCGTGTGATATGCCAGCAAAAAAAAAAAAATTAGACTAACACAAACTTAGTTGTAGCTAGTGATGAGTCGTTTTTTTTTTGTTTAAAATGAAGATAGTCTGTTTTTTTTGTTTTTTATTGTTTTAAATTTATTCTATATTTTTCTTCCTTTACTCTAATAAGTATATTAGTATTACCTATAATTTACTATACTACCATGCTTATACAGTTATACCTAGTATATATAGTCATCTTTTAGAAAAACTGAATCACGCATTAATGTGTTTAAAAACTGTCTAGATAGGCATTTTAAAAATATTAACGTTTAAAATAAAAAAAACAATTGGCAACAGGAGCTCTGGGGGTGGTAATCGGGGATGAGTCTGTTGATGTCTAATGCCAGCGTGTGATATGCCAGCAAAAAAAAAAAAATTAGACTAACACAAACTTAGTTGTAGCTAGTGATGAGTCGTTTTTTTTGTTTAAAATGAAGATAGTCTGTTTTTTTTGTTTTTTATTGTTTTAAATTTATTCTATATTTTTCTTCCTTTACTCTAATAAGTATATTAGTATTACCTATAATTTACTATACTACCATGCTTATACAGTTATACCTAGTATATATAGTCATCTTTTAGAAAAACTGAATCACGCAAAAAGTATATAATAGAAAGGAAAAACAAACCCTCATTTTTTATATGTATATATATTTTTTAACTAGAACATAAAACATTCTTCCTCGTTTCAAACAATATACATAATTGTGATTGGCAAGAGTACCAGTATATATATTCCAGATAGAAAAAAAAAAATATTCACCTTTTTTTTTAATCTTTGTTAACCTAATGTTGTTTAACCTTCATTTCCATGGAAGAATCATCACTAGATTGGGTAGAGCATATATGCTAGTTTCAATATCACAGGTACTGGTATAATATACATAATAAAAAATATATAATACTGGTATAAAACAATATACAGGGCTATTCAAAATGATTCACCTGATTTTAAATGAGAATATTTTTTAATGTTACAAATACAGTATGATTTGTGATACATCAACCAAAAGAAAAACTGTCCAAATTTTGTCTCTCACCTCATAAATGCTCTGTGTGACTTCCCCTAGTTACATGAGCAACGTCGACATGATAGTCGAATTCCTCCCATACTCGCTCCAGCATGTCCATTGTCACTGACTCTATGGCAGTAACTGCCTCGAACTGCCGATACCACCAATGGATGCTCTGAGCACCCGGTGGATCTGTTCTGTAACGTCGACGAAACTCATGCTGCACTGTGACTACCGATTTACAGCTTGAAAACTGCAACACACAAAATGCCTTCTGCTGTGCGGATGCCATTTTCACACTGACTGTTTGTTGCTAGGCTAGGCCACAGTGTGACTTTGGAGCCCTCTCGCGGTGATCTTATAAAACTCGGAGATTTCCTCTTTCATGTGGTGTATGCCCAGTTGATGCACGGTTGATAGGTACAGAAGTATTCTCAGTTGAAATTGGATGAATCATTTTGAATAGCCCTGTATATAATTGTGATTGGCAAGAATACCAGTGTATATATATATATATATATATATATATATACAGTGCCCGCGAAAAGTATCCGATCACTCAAGAAAATACAATATTTTCCCTTGATATTCAGAGACACGTAATTCACTTTCTATTTGTTCTAGCGACATCTGGTAACTTTGAGGTTGCTCACTGATATGAGCGCTATCCAACGCATTCTCAAATTAGTGTTCTGGTAGCCTTCGTTGCGGGTGGCTGTGTCTCAAATTTGTCAGATTTCACTGTTTGTGTAAATTTCTTGATATTTTTTTTTTTTTTTACAGAAAGTGGTGTAAATAAAATTTATATATAATGTGTGCTAAAAAACAACTTAAGAGTGATTGTCGAGGTGCTATTGTTGCTTTGCATGCATGTGGGAAATCACAGAGACAGATAGCTAAGGAATTAAACATATCCCAAAGTACCGTTAATTTATGGGTTTCACGGGCTAAGAACAATGGTGGCCTAACCACGCCAGTCCCTAAAAAATGATCTGGCAGACCGAGAAAAACAAATTCGCGAACAGACAAACTTATGAAACGTTTAGTATTGAAAAACCCAACAATAACTGCGAAAGAAATAAAATTTAATATGAATAATTTGTTATCTGGTGTTTCTGAACGAACTATCCAGGAGCGGCTCCAAAAAGAACTCGGATTACCATCTCGCCATGCTGCTAAGAAACCGTTCATTAATGAAAAAATGCGTAAAAAACGTGTCGCATTTTGTAAAAAATACATTCATTGGACTGTTGATGACTGGAAGAAGGTTTTATTTAGCGATGAGTCGACATTTTTGACATTCAGAAGTTGTCCAAAAAGGTTCGCCGGCCTATTGGCTCAAATAGGATGGACCCTAAATACACCCTAAAGACAATGAAACACCCTCCAAGTGTGATGGTTTGGGGTTGTTTCGGTTACTATGGGCGTGGAAACTTATATTTTCTTCCGAAGAACACAACTATGAATGGTGCACGGTATTTAGCAATGCTACAGGATAAACTTCCAATGGCAATGGCAATCCAAAGGACAAAAACATACATGCATGATGGTGCACCATGTCACAGGGCCAAAATAGTGACAAAATGGATTACTGACAATAAATTTGATATTTTGGATTGGCCTGGTAATAGTCCAGATCTCAATCCGATAGAAAATCTGTGGCTAATAATAAAAAATAAGGTTGAATGCCACGACACTGGCTCAGTCGAAAAATTACAAGAGGCCATCAAAAAGGTATGGTGCAAGGAAATATCAGTGGAAGTTTGTCAAAACTTGATTAAATCCATGCCAAAACGTCTAGAACAAGTCATCCAAACCAAAGGACAGATGACAAAATACTAATATAAGGTTAGTATACATTTAAACATTGTTTTTTATGTAAAAAATACAAATTTCAAGGGTGATCGGATACTTTTCGCGGCACTGTATATACCGGGTGCGGCAAAAGTAACGCCCTTTTAATAATTGTATCTTTATAGTTTTATACAGTATAATTTTTTAGTTTTATATTGTATAATTTTGTTATTTTTTAGTTTTTACTGAGAAAGTACTTATTATTTTTCTTAAAATGCTGTATTTTTCTTAAAAACCTTATTATTTCTCTTAAAATGCTGTAATTGATTTATTTCCTTCAATAAAAGAGAATAAACTAAAAAGGGCATTATTTTTGCCGCACCCGTATATATATATATATATATATATATATTCCAAAAAAAAAAAAAAAAATTCATCTCTTTCTTTAACCTTTGTGTTAACCTAATGCTGTTTAACTTTCATTATCTGATTCTATTTCCATTGAAGAATCATTATCACTAGATTGATTAGAACATATAGTTTCAATATCACAGGTACTGGTACTTATTGCAGATTTGGATGTTGATGAAGCCAATGTAGCACCATGTTTTACTTCACTTTCTTGGAATTTTTGCATTTTGGGATATAAATACTAGCTTTGCTGCTCTGCCTGTGCTTAATTGGTTTCTTTTGGCTGTATGGATATTACTGTACGTGCTAAATGATCTTGGAGGTAATGAAAGGGCGAAATAGAGGTGTATGAGTTTGTGTAGGTATATATGTGAGTATGCGTGCGTATGTATCTGGAATTCTGGATGTATGCGTGTGTATGGGGTATATAATAGATATAAATATATGTATATAAGTATTTATGTATATATTGGTATATATGTATATGGGTGTGTGTATGTATATATATATATATATATATGGATGGTCTCGGGGGGGGGGGGGGGGGGGATGTCATCGCTGGTCTAAAGGATAGTTAAGTGGGAGATTCAAAATCCGAGGCATGGATGGGAGAGTCCTGGAAAGGTTGGACAATGGGCAGTCAGCTCCCAGCCAGTGTTCTCGCAAGTTTAATGGATCTCAAGATATAAGACTTTCAGTGCAAGAAAGAGGCCAGTTTTTTTCTGTAAATAGGCTGAAAAGGACATTCTATACTGGTACCATATGGCCTATTTTATTTTTTATTTATTTATTTTTATAATATATATCATTGCAAAAGTATACCTTATAATTAAATTGGCAATATCTATATTAATTATTCAAAAAGAAACGATAAAAAACAAAAAAATGACAAAAAAAAAAACATGGGCATAAAAAAACCCATTTCTTAACATCACTAGTTGTAGCTTGTTGAGTAAATTAACCCACTTTTTGTTATTCTTTATACTCTTTTCTTATTTGCATGTCTGTAGTTTGCATGGTATGATAGTGTTTGAGTTAAGAATGTGTTGCATGGTTTGTAATGCATTCTTATTTTACTTCTTTTCATCTTTCATGCCTTTCCAGCCTAGTGGGCTGCATCCTCTACCTCCCTATGGAGTGGAGGATCGGTCTGCAACAGTTGGAAGTATGTGTTGCTTTGAGTTAAGAATGTATTGCATGGTTTGTAAGCATTCTTATTTTACTTTTCATCTTTCACCCCTTTCCGGCAGAGTGGGCTCTACCTCCCTATGGAGTAGAGGACCATTCTGCAATCTTTCCTATTTTTCTGACTTGTCAGCAGTGGCCAGCGGATGATGGTGTCTTTTTTCTCTTTTTCCAAATGAATGTTAACCCACAAGTGATAGGTGTTGCTATTTACTTAACCCCTTATTCTCTTCTCTTAACCCCCCTAGTCTTTCCTTTCTCTGGCTAACCTTAGAGTGGATTTTGGGGTCTTTGTTAGCCTTGGCTTCTGTAGATTCTGGGGCATTCCAGGACAAATCACCCAAAAATTTAAAAACTTGTCACCACTCCAACCTGGATTTTAATGAAAATTGACATGTGGGGTTCTTCCGGGTGCTGAATTCACTGGTTCAAATAAAGAAGTTCTATGACCCATAGTTTTTGAGATATGGGCCTCCAAAATCTTGGGGTCCCTACTTTACCAACTAACTTTAATGGGCAATAACTCCCAAACATCTTACCGTAGACCTATAAAACTATACATTTTAGAATCAGTCTGAAGAGATCTATTAAATGATACCACATTCAAATGTGTAGAACAATAATGAAAATTTTCCCCCCTTTTTTATTTTTATTTTTGACCCCCAACCCCCCTAGACAGCAAAATCCAAAAAAAAAATTTTCATTTTTTAAACTTCCATTAATTATTAAAAGATACAAACAATAAAAAATGTGGGTATTAAGTTGCAAGATATTTTAAAAATTATTGAAAAAATATGTACATTGTACATTGACATTTGTACATTGTACATTGAAATTCTGACATTTTTACGCAGACTAAAATTGAAAACTACAAATGATATATTTACATCCTATGTATAACTCATATTCACGCCATCTCTCTCTCTCAAATGTTTGTTAATTATGCTTATTTTTATTACAGATGTGCTTATTTTGAGTCAAATCATATCTTATTTTTGAGATTTACAATTGTGTATTTTTAGTAATGAAAAATGGTTAGATACTGTGAATGATCCTTTACAAAAACATAAGAAAAACATAAGAAAAAGATACACAAGGATATAAGAACCATCAGCTAATCACTTTATGATCAATGTAAATGGAAACTACAAAGGAATACTGTACTATGTAGCAACTGTAGAAAATTATTGACCCAGAGACCAGAGTTGCTATCAACATCACAAAGTGAAGAGTCTGATCACAATCAGTCTTCTGAGAATGTTACTTCAGAAGTGATGAATATGATCCAAGTATATCAAGTAATGCCAAAGAAGAGGTTTCTGAAGTTCTAGAAAGTCTTGCTGTGACTCCAGTGAAGAAGTGTAAGTATTTAATGATAGGTACTTTTTATATTTATAATTTTTGTATTTATATTATTTATTTATAATGCATTTACTGTCAAGACAGTTTTTCAACAGTTGCTGAAAAACTTAATGAAATTAATATGTTGACATATTAATTAATTATTATTGTCCATATATATCAAATGGAGTCAAACATTTATTAATTAAAAAATTTCAGATTGTTTGGGTTCCTCAAGTGTTTACTATTACTTTCCACAAATTAGAGATACATGCCACATATCAAGAGATAAAGTTTTAGGTTTATTAAGCACACCAACTTTAAAACCAGGAATAATGTGTAGGTATTCAATATGTTTTCCCAGAAAATGAGTTGAAAAAACTTGTGTAATTATGAATCAACTTGATATAATGTGTGTTCAATTTGTATTTTTGCTGTTTATTTTCATCCATGTGAATATATAATTTGTAGTTCTCTATTTTAGCCTGAAGGTGTAAAAATGTCAAAATTTCACAATGTACATATTTTTTCAATAATTTTTAAAATATCTTGCAACTTGATACTCACATTTTTTATTGTTTGTATCTTTTAACAATTAATGGAAGTTTAATAAATGAAAAATTTTGTTTTGGATTTCACTGCCTAGGGGGGGTGGGGGTCAAAAATAAAAAAGGGGGGAAAATTTTTATTATTGTTCTACACATTTGAATGTGGTATCATTTAATAGATCTCTTCATGCTGATTCTAAAAATGTATAGTTTTATAGGTCTATAGTAAGATGTTTGGGAGTTATTGCCCATTAAAGTTAGGTGGTAAAGTGGGGCCCCCCAAGATTTTGGGGGGGCATATCTCAAAAACTGTGGGTCATAGAACTTTTTTATTTTGACCAGTGAAATCAGCACCCGGAAGAACCCCATATGTCAATTTTCATCAAAATCTGAGTCGGATGAAGAAGAGGAAAGCAATAATGATAGAAATGAAGCTTGTATTATTATTATGTAAAGTAGATAATTTTGGTGAACTTTACCCACTCTCCTTATATTAGGCTCTCAAAAAATGTGCTAGGAACAAAACTGAGTTTTTCCCATATAAAACAATAGAAAATTAGATCCTGCTTAACAAATTTTCATATTAATGAAGGCTTTTTAGGAATGTAACCCCTTCATTAAGCAAAGGATGACTGTATTGATAAATTGTTACTTGTCAATTTTTACTTTTGATAATCCACAATTTTGTGGATTAAACTAAACCATAATTTAAAATTAAAACACAATTTTGTGCAGATACTTGACATTTGTGGATAGTTAGCATGCAGATTGTAAGAGGTCTACTAATAGGTAGACTGGTCACTTGCATTGATGATGATGGCATGGTGACCACTGGTGCCACTCCTTGAAAAATTTTACTGGATCTTGAAAGATAAACAGCCTGTTTTGCAAAAATTGTACCATGTTTTTTATTTTAATTTAAAGTTCTAATGAAAATAATCAGGCAGTAGCAGATTAGCAGTACGGTACCTTCAAAAAATTTATCCATCTAGAAAAAAATCTCGTGCGTGTCTTGAAATTTTTTTTCATGAGTGGCAACACTGATGGTGACTATGTATTTCCTTGAAGTTTTCCTGATGCTTTCAGTTGATCTTCAATGGAAGACCATACTACAACTTCTGTGGATGAGATGGTGGCTATGCACGCTCCTGTGGACCATATCATTAACTGGAAGCCATGTTTGAGCTTCAAAGATGGCACTTTGGAATTTGCCAAGTTGTTTCTGCTGTGAAAATAAGCACAATTTTAATAAATACTTTTCAGAAAAGCCTTTCCAGTTTCTTGGTTTAAAATTTCCAGCTTCTAGTATACCTATACTGCGTTCGCAATTATTAAGCAGATTACATTTTCTCCAATGTTTTCAAAAGTTTTTCCCTGATTTCAATGAAATTTGTAGCAAATAATCACTATATATAGCAGCATTGATGGTATTCATTTCGATAAAATTTTGATAATTAAAATAATTATCTCATTTTATTGAAAAATATGTAAAATATTGTGTTCTGAATTATTAAGCAAGTATTCTATTTACGGATCTAAATGGTGAAAATGGATAAGAAGAAGGATTTAACATTAACTGAGAAAAGAAAAATAGTAAAGTTACTCGCTGAAAATATAAAATCTATTGAAATTGCGAAGCAGTTTGGCAGAGCTTATCGAACTGTAAACAAGTTTGTAGCGGAGGGTACCAAACTGAGGCAGCGAAGTGATAAAGGAGCTATAAGAAAAGTGACAAGGCGGCAGATATCTGTAATCAAGCGCAAATTGCAAAGCATCCATTGTCCTCAAGTAAAGAGGTTTTTGAGCAGGCTGGCATACATAATGTACCAAGAACATCTCGATGTGGAATCCTCCAAACAATTGGCAAGACGTGTAAACCTACGATTCAGTCACCATTAACACCCAGGTACAAGAAGCAGCGTGTTGAATGGGCGCATCAGTACGTGAAAACAGATTTTAATACTGTATTGTTCACCGATGAATGAAAAGCAACCCTTGAGGGAATTGATGTTTGGCCAAGAAGATGGATTGCTCAGAGCCAATTTCCACCATCGAGATTAAGATGCCAACAAGGTGGAGGTAGTGTCATGTTTTGGGTAGGATTGATAGGCAATGAAGTAGCTGTCCCACACAGAGTGCCTGATGGTGTAAAAATGAATGCCCAGTCTTACACAAACTTTCTAAAAGAAAACCTCATTCCATGGTAGAGATTGACCCTTAGCAATCCATCTTCTTGACCAACCATCAGATCCCTCAAGGGTTGCTCTTCATTCATCGGTTAACAATACAGTATTAAAATCTGTTTTCACGTACTGATGTGCCCATTCAACACGCTGCTTCTTGTACCTGGGTGTTAATGGTGACTGAATCGTAGGTTTACACGTCTTGACAATTGTTTGGAGGATTCCACATTGAGATGTTCTTGGTACATTATGTATGCCAGCCTGCTCAAAAACCTCTCTACTTGAGGACAATGGATGCTTTGCAATTTGCGCTTGATTACAGTTATCTGCCGCCTTGTCACTTTTCTTATAGCTCCTTTATCACTTTGCTGCCTCAGTTTGGTACCCTCCGCTACAAACTTGTTTACAGTTCGATAAGCTCTGCCAAACTGCTTCGCAATTTCAATAGATTTTATATTTTCAGTGAGTAACTTTACTATTTTTCTTTTCTCAGTTAATGTTAAATCCTTCTTCTTATCCATTTTCACCATTTAGATCCGTAAATAGAATACTTGCTTAATAATTCAGAACACAATATTTTACATATTTTTCAATAAAATGAGATAATTATTTTAATTATCAAAATATTTTATCGAAATGAATACCATCAATGCTGCTATATATAGTGATTATTTGCTACAAATTTCATTGAAATTGGGGAAAATCTTTTGAAAACATTGGAGAAAATGTAATCTGCTTAATAAGTGCGAACGCAGTGTAAACTAAAGTTTGATATTTGCTGTAGAATGTCTGTGAATAGTTTCTTCATCAGTTACATAGAGATATTGAAGGTCAAGTGTTGAGAGTGGCAACCATTGGTACAGGGGTGGTGACAACTGATTTTTCTGTACATAAATCCACCACCCACAAAAATGTTAAATAAAATAGAAAAAGGAGCGGGTACAAAAGATAATAATCAAAAGAAAGGACAATTATATCTGGATAGTTTAGCAGTAAGGAGGGGATCCTATCATTACAACTTTTGGAGATATTTTACTTTGAAAAAAAAATTACCCTAGTAAAAGTGGAGAGTACTTGGGTGTTTACCCTGAGTCCTACAGTGGTGCAGCACATTAGTTAACTGTACGTAATTAGGTTATGTTAACTCATTGAATTTAATCATTTTTTTCTTAATTATAGAATTATCAAAGAAGAGTAAAAGGACATGATTACAAAATATTTTACTTGAGAGATCAAAGACTAACAGGAAAAGGATTCAAATGTGCAGTAAGTTGCTGATTAGTACAGAAATTTCCTTTTATATTTTTTTATTAGTTAAGGTTATTTACCATGTATTTTTATTATATATGAAGCCCTCTTAGGAAGCAATGGCTAAGCTACAAAACTAAAAAAATACCAAGAAATGCAGTTAAAGTTGTACCAAATTTGAAAGTGCTGTAACTTTTGAGCTTTTGAAGATACTGTATTTCTTAGAAATATCTTAAAGTTCAAAGTTAAATGGTGTTTTCAAATTGGTACTCTACAACTTTAACTGTTTACTGGCATGTTTTACTTTTGTCATGTGGCCACTTCTTAGGAGGGCCTCATATATACTGTGTGTGTGTGTGTATGTATGTATGTACGTACGTACATGTACACTAAAACCTCACTAATTCATGATGCTCTAGGCTCTGGCCTAATTAAATTACTGAAAATCATTAATTATTCCAACAACAAACTTTTCTCAATCCCCCCCCCCCAACCTCCCTTCGCTATAGTATCATGAAAAATTTGAGAATTGTGGAAATCTCGGATTATTGCACCAAAGTCATGATTATTGTGGGGTGCCTGATATAGTGCTCGCGAAATGTAATGTAGTACCATAGTACACATACTGTATATAGTATAGTATATATGTAATATATGTGTGTGTGTGTATATATATACAGGATGTCCCAGGAGGAAATGTCAAGAATGCACCATTTCACTCTGGTTATTTCTAAGTAGAAAGTATTATATTGATATGGGTCTGATTCCCAACTGTTACTGAGATACAGGCCTCTACATTTGGGTAATTAAAACATAATAAAAAGGCGATCTTAGATACTATTTAATGACACTTGTGGTTTACAAAAAGTACAAACATACAATACACTATTGCACTTATTGCAGAATGGTTTCAAAGTGACCCCCTCCTTCTTCAATGCACGTGGCGAGCCTCCGATCCATCGAGTCTTGCCAAGGAAAATGCAGAAGTTCATTTCTGAGGTTTATGAATGCATCCTGTATACGTGCAACCAACTGCTCCCTAGTTTTGGGCTTACCCCGCTGATAAACGTTACTCTTCAAGAACCCCCAGACAAAAAAATGATGTAAATAAATAATGTGAGGATCTGCACAGTTGCCAATGTATCATTAAATGTCATTGAATATTATCTGAGATTGGCTTTTTATTATGTTTTGTTTTAGTTACCCAAATGTAAAGGCCTGTATCTCGGTAATGGTTGGGAATCAGGCACATGTCAATATAATACTTTCTACTTAGAAATACCCAAAGAGTGAAATGGTGCATTCTTGACATTTCCTCCTGGGACACCCTGTATAGTAAATTTTTTTTGCAGAAACAGCCACAATGGCACTGGGATACCCAAGGTTGGGGGATGCAGTGAAAAAGAGAGTAGAGAAACAGTGATAAATGAAAGAAAGAGCCGATAGAGAATAAATAGAGATATAGTAAAGTAGAAAGAAGCGTAAATAATGAAGAAAATTAAATAATAAGGGTGAATACTACATCTGGTGGCTAGCGGTCCTCTTACATCATATTTTGTGAGGCTTACCCACGTGTCTATTATTTCGATTAAAATTCTTCAAACCCGGTATATTAGCCAATAGTGTTAATGAATATTTTATTTCAATTATTAAAATATCTAAATGCAAAGTTTATCCCGTTTGCAGGCAAATTTAGATTTTCATTCCTTAAAAATTCATTGTGAATGAAATTTCAAAATGGCGCGTCGCGTTCGACATCCTTATAGCGTCCTTTACAAACTTCGCACCTAAAAATTTAATTTTTTTTTCCTTTCTTTTCGTGGGAGTTTGTTGATTCTGAAATGTTTGTTTGTTCCATTTATATCGTACGGTTTCGTTGCTTTTCGTAGTCTAGTGACTCAAAAACTTATTTTAGTCGTTAGAGTTGGTAGAAAAACTTGTCCGACTCAATATTGCGAGTCATTATTACGTTAAATTTCGTTCATTCGGTCGGAGAGGACATAGTTTTGAAAATTATCGTGCTGCCTGAAGACTCAATTTTTCTTTTTTTTCATCTCTTCCACTGTGATGCCTGTTTCAGCTTACCTTTTAAGAATAATGATTAATAAATAAATTTTACTGGATTTGTACGTAAGTCAAGTATGTTAGTTTAAATACAGTATGATACACATTTTATATGGTCCTTTCAAAATGTTTCAGCGAAAATTGTACCGCATTTCTAGGTATATATACATATATAGTAAAACATTTCATGAACATGAAAAATTTTCTGGGTTTCATTAGCAGATTTTTGATTATATTTCGATTGCTTGTATATAATAATAGGATTATTTTGTTTATATAGATTTACGGGCTTTTTGCTTCGCTCGCTTCGCGCTATATAGGTTAAGTTACAGTTAATTGACAGTCGAAAGGTAATCTTAAACATATTAAATTTGTCAGATTATAAGTCGCCGTATAGGATTGTGTTAAATTTCAAAATAAGCAGAATTCGTTTAACTGAAATAGAGAAATTGTGTTGTGAAATTTTCTATAAGTTTTTTTTGGATTTTTTATATACTCATTAATTATATACTTACTTATTAACTTATACGTATTTATTAGTTATATATATAATTATATATATTTATATACTCATAAAATTTGGTAGGTACGCTGATTATCTATTTTTTTTCCTCTCTGTTCCTTTCGTTCATTTCACGACAATTCCGACATATTTGGTAAAATGGCTATTGTATTGTACTAAAGAAAGATTTCTTGTAGGCCTATCGTAAAATATTGTTCGGAGATTAACCGTTACTACGGTATCTGTCTATTGAGTAGTAAATTCTTAGTTATTTAACAAAATTTTAATTGGTTTAACATAAATAAGCATAGGATTTTTCTTTAATAAGCACAAATGTTATGCATAAAATTCTAAATTGTTTTTCCGCGCATAACATTGAATTTATTAATTATACGTCTAAAAGTGCGCAGTAAATTTTATTTTTATTTTGGGAACCTATGTGAGTTAAGGTATACATATTTTACTAAATCTCGATATTATAATTTTTTTTGAATTACAGAAATTTGTGTAGGAAATTCTTTTCATATATTTTCTTTACGTTTTATAAATTCATTCAATAATCAATTTTATTTGTATAGGTAGGCCGATTTTTATTTTTCTTTCCAGTTCAATGACAATGGTAAAATTTTTAGTTCAAATTTAGATTGTATTCTAAAAAGGATGTTTTAATTTGATATTTTAATTTGGGTATTAGAAATGAAAAATGTCCTTTTTTTTTTAGTTCGAGCGTTTGCATGGAAAATATTACGAAATTATGTTAGGATATAATGCAAGTTCATTCGGTTAGGGATATAGAGGTTCGCTTACAAACAAAGCGACCGCTCTTAATTATGCAATGTTTTGTTTTTTGTTTACAGTAGGTTGTGTATTTGAGTGCATATTATCTATTCTTATTTAGTATAATGCAAATTTGTAGTTTCACTTGGAAACGATAAATTGCTGGGATTTTTGTGATTTGCAAACCATACTGGGGTTTCTGTTGAAGGAGAGAGTTGTATCTCAGATGTAATTTGCTAATTGCGAGTTCAATTCGTATGAAATTTGACGTTTCAAGTTGGAATTACTGTATTAACATGATTTTTGGTAGTAATATTTAAATTTTTTTTACTTTTTAATAACTGTTTAGAAAATTATTATTGTTTAAACCTTCAGTCGGAGTTAACTAATGCATTTGAAACATTGACTCAAGTGTACACTCGGAAATGGAGCCTTCTAGATAGCCAGTAACGTTTTTGTGGCGTCTTTGTGTGCTCCTCCTCAAAGCAAGAGGGTTCATGATTGTCAGAGAATGGATGACATGAAGTTTCTGGGGTTCATTTTTGTCTTTTGTATTTAGAGGTATTGAGGTGATTTCTGACGATAGTTTGAACAATAATAATTCTTAAATTATACTAACAGTTACTATGTATGGGCGCTTTTATATTTATACTGTACAATTTTGTTTAGCGTTTTATGACTTTTTTTATCTTCTCCGCTGTAACTGCCATAAGTGACCTTATTGGTAGCTAGATTTGATTAAATTTTTGCGAAATTTTGAGATGTGTAATTTTTTTTTTCCGTGAATTTGGCCAGAGCAAATGTGTAGTTAGTTTTCGAAGTGAACTGTCGAGAAAATTCGATAAATTAAATATGAAATGATAAGCAGTGCAGAAACACGTTTCGAATAAACTTTTTTTTTCAAAATTTCAAAGGCTCGGTTTGGGGTCAACCAAGTTGAATCCGAGTTCCATCAAGTGAGTTTAGTCGACCGGATAGGTGATCGATCACCAATGAGAGAGAGAGAGAGAGAGAGAGAACCCAGACTGCGCAGGGACTTGGCGCAGGATGGTTTCGGAAGAGAAGAGAGAGAACCGAATGCGCAGAGTTGGCGCAGGACAGTTTCGGAAGAGAAGAGAAATTTACGTGTGCAGGGTCTTGGCACACGAAAGTTTCGATCGAAGATGGTCTACTGGTATTTTTCGGGCAGTAGCTGGTCACGCTGCTCGAATGCTTCGCTAAATATGTGTTGTAGCACGCGGTAGACAAGCCACACGAGCTTGAATGGGTGCCTATGACTGTACTGTCCATACAGACATACAGTAGGTTTGTTGGGAAATGGCCTACGGCGGAGTCATCATTTGATTGTTGCCAGTAGAAGAGTCTTTCAGCTGGACGTAGGAAGAGCAGCGTTCACCGACAAAAGTGGAGATGAGACAAGGCGAGTTTCTTCATCGACTTCTAGAATTGCAAATTTCGTCCAATTCCAGCGCGTGGTCCCACTTTCAGATATCTCCCCCCCTGATCCTTTTAGAATTGGATGTCTTTTTTTTTTTCCGCCATTGGAGAGAGAGCACATTATAGCGTGCTGCCCTGTTGCATGTTGATTGATGCAATCCCTTGCATTCTAGCGAAGTGAGCAGGAGAGCTGCGATTGAAAATTGAAGTCCGTTGTCAGCGTGTGGAGTGTCATCTAAACAATGTCCAGCAAATTAATGTACTGATTATTATGTAATGAAATTATAAGTGAAAGGGTGCTATTATTGCCCATATTTGTTGTGTTTTCGTGAAGTAGTATGTGCGCTCTTGGTCAGTATTTTATGTAAACTTTTTCTTATATTTTTTCTATGTTGCCCTGATAGTAACTGTATAACTATACAAATAACTGTTTCAAATGTAAAGCGATCGTTGATGAGGAATCGCGGGAATAGATTGTGAACTTGAGATTTGTGTAGCCACTGTAAGAAAATTTTCCGTTATTTTTTTGGCATGTATAGATTAGTTACAGGTTGTAATTTAATTATTAGAGTGAAATGTTATTTTATGCAAATGTGAAAATTATAAAGTTTTCGGTTTTTATAATATGATACAAAATATGTGTGGAAATTGTCATTCTAATTATTTCTTGTCTATCTCAACTCTGAATTGTTAAAGAAAAAAAAAAAAAAAAAAATGAAAAAAATATAAATTTGTTGAATAAATTTATTAACATTGTTCAACGATATTAATAAGTTTTACTAATGGAAAAACTTATTTTCAAGGGGGTGATGCGAGTGTAGTAATGCTTAGTTAAGAATATTAATTTGTTTAATTAAATAAGAATGCTTAATGTAAATCATTTACTAATAATTATGAAATTACAAAAAAGTATGTTTGTTAAATTTAAATTGTTTAAAATGGTTAGAGTTGGCAGTCCTGAATAGGGGCCGAAAAAGAGTGGGCTACCCATAAGTCAGTCTTGAGGCAGGCGCGTTACGCGTAAGTTGACAAAATGTAACGTAAAATTAATTAATTGTGTGTTCCTCTCCGACCTAAATTATTATAATAGAAATTTCATACTCGCATCCCCTAAATTAACTAAACCATTTTCGGAATCAATAAAACCTTCACAAGTGTTAAAATAGAGTATTAATAAACCCCCCTTCCCCGTTTGTTTTGTAACGGTTTTCAGTCTCGGCGTAGCTACCATGATATTTATAAAATGCAGTGAAAAAGAGAGTAGAGAAACAAAGTGATAAATGAAAGAAAGAGCCGATAGAGAATAAATAGAGAGCAGAAAGTAGAGTAAATAATGAAGAAAATAAATTAATAAAGGTGTACACTACACAATCATACAGGAACTGTCCTGTCTTCATTACCATGTGGGTCATTGTGATTTTTAGACTAATTCATGATTTTTGTTCAATCTTGCAAAATCTATTTTTGCAAAAAAAAAAATCATGAATTAGCCCAACATAACTCTTTATAAATCACAAAATAGTGGGAGTTTAGTGTATTTGTTTTGAAAGTTTATTTCCTTCAAAAAAGAACAGCATCTCTTTTGCTCGATGTGTTAAAGATATTTTGATATTTTAATACTGATTATATTCCATCTCAGTTGTCACCTTGGAAGCTTAAGCTTCCATATTTACTTTTTGATAACTGGGATGAAAAGCCAAAATTTTATAATTTCAATAATGTTGTGGTTGGATATTGTAACTTATTTCTGTATTGTCATTCAAGTTGTTTATTCATTTCATATCAAATCCCACAAATATAAAAAAAAAAAAATTACCTTTTTGTATTTAATTAAAGTATGTATGCAAGTCATATCATTTAATATATTTTTTCTTTTCAGAAAATGAGTGACTGGAAGGAACTGGATGATTAAGTGGAAATTTTATTGTACATAGTGAATGTATATTTGTAGTTATTACGCAAAAATTAACTTTTTCTTTTAATTTCTCCTAGCTTTTAAATTTGTTTGATGGCAAGATCCCCCTCCCAAAATATCTTTGAACTGAATAAACTTTGAATCCTTAGATAAGTTTATGGTCACTCGCTATTTATTCTCTCCATTCATTTGTGTACTGTTTAAGGTCCTTGTATATTTATACGTATATACAATATATTATTATTCAAATAAATATATCTTGTTTTGTACTCTATTTACCAGGTTCATTTTTGGCAAAATATTGACTCAAACTTAAATAGTTTAAAGTAGATTATATGAAACCTGAGTGATGTGCATTTTTCCTTCTTGTCATCAATATTACTAAGAAATGTGCATCTTTTAAGTATTCTATGCTATGATCATTTTTGAGAAAGAAAAATGGGGTTAGAATAATCCAGAACAAATAATGGCATTTTAAAATTTCAGCTAATTTTGATAATTTTTGAGATTTTTACGATTAGGAATCATATAGAGCGCGCTTCATATAAGAACATGTGAAGCAAAGGGATAAATCAAAGCTACCTGGCTTCTCTAGGTTATTCCTCTTATGGGATTTATATCCTGCCAACAAAGCTTATAATTAGCAAAATAAGAATCAAACCACCCCAAATACATACTGTAATGTTTCTATATGAGAATCTTGGAAAATATGTAATTTCCACAGAAAAGGTGGGTATAAATTATGAATTGTTCAGTCAAGGACAATATTTTGTTTCTTCCAAAGTCTGCCAAATCAGAGGAAGGAAAAATATTTTTCACCTGAAATACAGTACTATATGTAAATATATGATGGTTGGATGTGGAAGCAAAGATTTCTTATGGCAGAACATTAAACAAATCAAGAAACTAGTTTGCAAATACTTGCTGAGCGTGCGAGAGTTCTGGGATACTACATAAAATAATATGCTAATACCCTAGTAATAGACTCAGATTCCCTCCTGTTCTCTTTACTTTAAAATTTTCACTTTATCTTTAAATCTCTCTCCTTTCAATCTCTGCTTTGCTGTAAAACTTTCACTCATCTTTAAATTTCCTTACATCTTTTAACCTTCATTCTTAAACATCCTCATAGGGACCAGCTGATCTGTTGGTGTTTGTTGTCCTTTGTATTCCTTTGTAATCAGTTAAGGTTATATTTTTAGGTTTATTGCTGTCCTAGTGTCTTCCAAAAGAAAGAAAAAGAAAGGTCTTGACAAGTTTTTCAACAAGTTCATTAGGTAATCATCATTTTGAGCAAGATACCATTCCTGTAAAATTGAAAAGACACTCCACTGGTACACTTGATGGCAACTTTAACTGCATTTTTTGCCAGTTTTTACTTTTGTCACTTAGCCACTTTCTAGGAGAGCTTCGTATATACTGTGTATGTATTGTACAGGGTGTCTCAGAAATCTGGACTTGTAGGGAAAATAGACATTATATTTTTGAAGTGAAACAAATGCATTTCTAATGTCAGTTTTACGTATTTCAGGAAAGAAAATACTCTGATGACTCAGTATACCAATTGAGAGAAGGTGGAACTGGTATTACTACACATTTCCAAAAAAAACCAGAGGGAGGCATGTCTGAAATAACTGGCATTCCTCCCTCTGGCTTTTTCCAGAAATGTGTAGCAATACCAGTTCCACCTTCTCTTGATTTGTATACTGAGCCATCAGGGTATTTTCTTCCCAGAAATATGTAGAACTGACATTACAAATGTGTGTGTTGCTTTAAAAATGTTTATTTTCCCTATGAGTCCAGACTTCCTGGACACCCTGTCAGTGGCGGATTTAAGGTGCGCGGGGCCCTAGGCCGGTTGGAGTGCGGGGCCCCAAACTACGCAAAGCTAGCTTAATTAACTGAAATTAAGATTTACACCCCCATCCCCCAGTGGTGACCTTACGGGGCCCTCAAATCAATGGCGAGCGAAGCGTTAAAATAAATTTACTTTTTAAACAATATTCAATTTATTGATAATTAATTAGCCAAATGACCATTTCATAGTTGAACATTACACATTTGTTTTTTTGAAGCTTAACAATAAAAAATAACTATAATAATACACCATTAACAAAAAATAACTATAATAATATACCATTAACAAAAAATAACTATAATAATATACCATTAACAAAAAATAACTATAATAATACACCATTAACAAAAAATAACTATAATAATACACCATTAACTAAAGAGAATACCACTTGACTGACATGCAAATGATGCAATGAGTGGGTTTTGTTTATTGCAGGCAATTTGTACAGTACACTTAACTATTTCTCAGTCAAAAAAGATTTTTTTCTAGCCTTCTTACTTGCAAACTGTTTGATGACATCAGTAAAATCAAGCACCCTTAATTTCTCATGCTCAATGCTCAACAGGGTGAGTGAAGACAAACGGTCCTGCCCCATGGTGTTTCTTAGATAATTCTTGACTAGTTTCATCTTGGAGAATGATCACTCCCCAGTGCAGTTTGTGACAAACATGCAGAGATAGAGTCGTAATACAATTTCAACATTAGCAAATGTTTCTACCATGTCATGTCTGTGAATTATCTCATACATTTCTAGTTCAGGACTTTTTGCAGCCTTTGCACCACCTGATGAAGGAGCACTTTCAGGTGAATCTCTTGGAATAGATTTCATAAGGTGTGCAAACTGCAAAAGCTCCGACTCCAATCCAGCCTCCAAGTCCTTAGGATATGAAGACACAAGCTTTTCAGCAGATGCTTTAAGCTCAGTGTTCGTTTTGTTTGAGATTTCTGATAAAAACCCAAATTTCTCTGAAGGTCGCTGTAAGCAGCAATGCGTTGTTGTAGGGCAGCACAGAGCTTGTCAATGATGGGCAAGAATGCAGTCACTCTAAACTTCTCTCCCTGTCAGCATAACATCCTCCGCGGAGTCTAGTTCATCATGGTGACGCTTGCGCTTCCTAATACGCTGCGTGTCGGCGTAGTATGCATCATTACTCGTCACATCACAGGGATCACACTTAGCCATAGCTTTTGCTTCAAAGTCATCGAACTGGGATCTCAGGTCTTTAGCAAATTGTAAGAGAGACTCTAGCAGTGTGACAGCTGTGTTGAGGGAGAGCCCAGATTTTTGCAGCTGGATACTGCTACTCTGAAACCTTTCCAATACTGTATCCCAAACTTCAAGAAGAATCACTGTTTCAAGTTTTTTCAAACCTTTGAGAAGACCACTTGCTTCAGCTCTTGTTTCAGCTGGCTGATTCTGATCTGAGAATAACTCTTCCAGAACAATGATGTTTTCTTTGTGTGCTCTACTGAGAGCAGCTACAGCATCTGCTCGTGCTGACCAAGAGTGTCTGAAAGTATTTTATCAACTTTCAACTTCTTATCTTTATTAGTCTCTAGTACCTCACGGTGTCTCCTCCAATGATAAGTAGATGCAACAAGAAAGGAGTACATATTTTGTACCAGAGCAAACAATGACACTGCAGCAGGACAGCTTTCTGCAGCACACTTAGCCACCAAGTTTAAGGAATGAGCCATACATGGTATGTACTCAGCTTCACTACACTCATTCTTGATTATCTGTTGGGTCCCCAGATATTTACCAGACATGTTGCTGGCATTGTCATAGGACTGTCCTCGGCAGTCGATAACTGGAATGTTCTTCTCTCTAAGAAAATCAAGAACAGTTGTAGCAATATCTCTGCCAGTGTGGCTTAGCATGGGAATAAACTGCAAAAACCTTTCAACTGGACCTGTAGTAGGCAGTACATAGCGGATTGTAAAAGTAAGTTGATCCATGTGTGAAATATCAGGTGTGGAGTCAACAGAAATTGAGAAGTACTTTGCTGTTTTTACTTCATCTGTTATTGAGGACATAACCTTTTCTGCCATTATTCCAATGACTTCCTCAGAAATGACATGGGACAAGTAGGAAGTATGACCACTACCTTTGTTTGCGTATTTCTTGATATGTGCTGCCAAGAAACTGTCGTATGTGCTCAGCAGCTCTAGAATCCCAAGATAGTTTCCATTGTGTACTGATCCAATTACTTCATCTTTACCTCGAATGGCTAGCCCGCGTTCGCAAAGTAGCTTTAAAACATCTACACACCACCTCAATACTGCTTGCCAATACTCGCATTCACTTTCATATTGTTGTACTAGATTAGAGTCAATACGGGCACCCGCAGTCTTTCGATATATCATTTCGACCATACTTTTCCTGTGCTGATCTGACCTACTGTGAGATTCTATGACATACCTAGCGTTCTTCCAACCATTGAAGCCAGTTGTGAATGAGCTTTCCACCTTTGACATAAGCTTGCAAGCAAAACAATACACTTTACCAGTTGTTTTAGAGTAACAGAGCCATTTAAGATTAATTTCTTGGCCAGATAATGAATGAGTTTGAGTGAATAATGTCTTTGTACAATGATGGGTTCTGTTTAGCTCTTTCACAGCTGACCCTTTGAAGTCACCATCACAGTGTCGACATTCTGCGCTTCCCTTTTTCAACCAATAGTCACACACATTTTCAGTAATTATTTTAGGCCATAATCCAAGATCCATTTCAAATCCTTGTTCAGTACCGGTATTCATAACTTTCACTTCCTCTTGTGTCTCCTCACTGTCACTGTGTTCAGGTTCAATTGCGCTAACTACACTAGGTTCAGTACTAGTTGTGGCTTCTCCAGTTGTTTCAGGCGTAATTGGTGTCTCTACTGATTCAGATTCAGTTTGAGTTTGTGATTTTGCAGATTCAGATACTGTTGGATATGTCAACCATTGAGTTATTTTTGGTAGTTTTTTTACTCTGGTTTACGTCTGCCTTTTCTTGTCGTTTAACAGAGCCAGCTTTATACTTCCTCCCTTGATCACGATCACGACTTATTGATTTCTCCATTGTGCCTCAGTGCAGCCTCACTGCCTTATCCTGAAACATAAAAACATAAAAAACAAACTATTTACACTTGACCCTCGGTTTAGTATTAATTAATAGTTTAATTAATTAATTAAATACAGACACTAAACAGTTGTTCGGGTGAAAAAGTTGCTTTATGGGAAAAGTCGCCAGCCCCCACCAGTGGTGACTTTTTCCTTAAATATGTATAAAATGTATTTATTATGAAATCTAAGCTAAACTGACCTAACCTAGCCTAAGTATGTTTCATATAAAAAAATTAATTACATTAATTTAACATTTTTCAACTTACTTGTTTATTATAAAGCTGACTAAAACTCCCCCATCCCCATTTATTGACTGGCGACTTTTTTGAGATACGACTTTTACCATTACTTACCACTAAACACACTCACATGTGCACTCCACAGCGGCCTGAATAGAACTAAACTCCCGCCAGCAAAGAGAGTGATACCATAATTATCACTAATCATTAATCAATTGTATTATTTATAGTGGAATCCAACATTATAATTATATGTGAGGGCGCGGGGCCGTAGGCCATGGCCTACTCGGCCCCCCCCTAAATCCGCCACTGCACCCTGTATTGTATTATATTTGTAGGAGTATTTTATTGTATTTAAGAAAACTGATCTCACTTGATGGGTAGTTTTAACATTTTTTTGCTTTTAAATGACCTTTATAAGTAAGACACAGAAAGTAGTGTAATGATGGCATTGTTTAACCACCTTCACGTCTAAGATCGTATGATGGAGGGGACCTACGTCTTGACATGGAATCTGAACCATGGGTTGCTACATATCTGAATGCGGAGGAAGGTCTCGCATCCAACTACTTTTCAGACCCACTACTGTTTAACTTTGCTGATCAATGGGAAACACTGTTACAACACTGGCCAAGACATAACCTGAAGCAGAAAGTAATAAAGTACATTAATCCTCTTGTTGCTGCGGTTGATTGAAATTCTGTATCATGATTAAGGTTTTGTTAAGAAAATACATATTCTGTATGAAGTTCAGCCAAGAAACCATCTAACCCAAGTCTGAGAAATGGCAAAATGAACTGGTGAAGAACCTACGTTGTCTGCATTTTTGCTCAATTATGGTCATCAGTCATTTGTGCCATTGCCTATGTATGCCAGCATTCATACCTCATTGAAGGCACTGGGGTCGGAAATTCAAACCCCAATGATGCTGGTAATAATAATAATAACGTAGTGCCAGTTTCCAGTCCTGACTGATTACTAAAACCTATGTAGAGGTTATCCAGTCTACGCTGACATTAAATCATTTGAAAATTTCATACAGCATAACAAATGTTTTAGATTTTACGCATGTAAAATTTTAATAGGTTAGAAGAATGGATTGAATATGCATATGTAGCTTTACCTTGTTTCATGAATTATGGCCAAACAAGAGTTTAGTTACACAGTGATGTTATAGTTCAATTAAAATGCGCGTCAAGTCACCACACAAAAAAAGGCAGAATTCGGAACTAGCCTGTGGCATATTGAAGGATCAACACAGCCTTTATCTTGCTGGTTGTTTTTTCATTTAACTATTTCTTGTGTTGAGTAAAATATATTTAAAATTTTCCAGGAAATTATAACTAATACCGCTTTGGTGATGCAGTTGTTAGCACCACTGACTATGAATACACTGGTACTGAGTTCAATTCCCTGTGCTAGCAGGCAGCATTTGGCTCACTCACCTGTTTGTCTTTACATACAGAAAAAATTGGTTGGTAGATAAATGGTACTTCTTATTGCCGCTGCATATCTATATAATCCAGGACATTAACACTTTGACTTCCATGTTGGTCATGCTTGTCTAACATGGCTGGTAAATAATGTGTATGAAATATATGTGGCAGTCAAAGTGTTAATAGTAGGTAAGGGGTTCTATTATTATTATTTATTACTTATTTATTATTACTTATTAATTATTATTACTAATGCCTGCGTTAGGTAAGTTCTTTTTTGACCTCACAATGTTCATAAGTTATTTTCAATCCAATGGTGTAAATTTTCTGCATGTGCAATAAAAATTTGAAGGATGTTTCTAAACTAGGAATTTACCATTTGACTATTTTACTTAATTTGTCCATTAAGCTTTAGGCTTTACTGGGCTCTTAATTAAAAATAAAAGTTATTGTTAATTATTAATATTGCATAAATCTTGAATAAAAATTATTAATTACAGTATATGAAAATAAAAACCCACTCTAATAGAGTTTATTTCCCCAACAGTTCTGATGCCCACTGGCATCCTCCTCGGGTGGATACAGAAAAATGAATTATTCGTTTTTCTGTATCCACCCGAGGAGGATGCCAGTGGGCATCGAAACTGTTGTGGAAATAAACTCTGTCTATTAGAGTGGGTTTTTATTTTCATATTTTGACCTTCAAGTAGAAAAAAGAAGTTTTTTGCATTAGCTAATTACAGTATGTATTAACCCTTTAAGTCCTGAATGTTTTGTAGGGTTAAGTTATAAATGCGTGTATTTGAAATGTTAGCAATTTGTACCGTCAGTCCTTAAAGGGTTAATATTAAGTTATTATTATTATTATTTATTATTATTATTATTATAATAAAACAAATGGTCATTATTGAAAGTGTGATGTCAATCGGGCATGGAATAATTGTAATTAATTACATTTTTTAAAGTAATTGTTGTGTAATTGTAATTGACTAACTAAAAATGTAATTGTAATTGAAATAAATTACATTTACAGTGACAATGAGAATGAACATTGAACAATTTACCTGATATTACAGTGACTGCTAATTGAACTGTGATTTAAATGCGTGTTCAGATAGGGTAATAATCACACGATGGGTATAGAAATAAAAAAGTTAACTTTATAAATTAATGGTAGACTTCTTTCATTTATATTGTTTCTATGAAAAGTAATTAATAATTGAAATTAATCACATTTACCAACTGCAGCAATTCTGCCATGGAGAATGACACCTGGAATCCCATGCCAGTCCCAAGCCCGGCTGAAAGATGAGGGTTGCAATGATAGGCCTAGCAAGCTGGTGGTGTAAAAACCTTATTGCTCAAGAAATTCAAGAACCAGCCTCGGAACCAGGATTGATAAACAGATCACTGACAAGGAAACGAAACTGGACACAAAAAATGGACACACACAGGATTAGATGTGGAACGATTAACATAGCAACTTATAGGGGGAAAGAAGATGAAATTCTGGACATTATGAGAGAAAGGAAAATCAACATCTTAGAAATGGCAGAAACAAGGCATATGGGTGGAGAACTGGGAAGGGACTTGGGGCAGGGTTGGCATAATTGCCCACTTTATTGAAAAAAAACCAGCCAACCCGGGTTTTTTTTTCAATAAACTGGACAAAATTGGGGAAAATTGGGTTTTTTCAAAAGTATGTTGTTATGAGTCTCCAATACAATAATAATTAATGTTACTCATCTTTTTATACCTGCTAAATGGTTTAGAGGTATAAGATGATAAAAACATTTATAAAAGGAATACAGTTGACACAATAAAATACACCTGTATTTAATTTATAAAATAAAATATTTCTCTACTCATGTACTGTATTTTAGATAAACAACTCATTTAGCAAACTCAGCAACCCCTGACAGCAGACATGTTCAAACAGATTTCCACCCAATTACCAAAGGGTGACAATTCATGGGCGTGATCTGTGTAACTTGTTTGAACATGTTGTGCTCTGTTCATACTTCAGGGTTAGTCAGCAGTGATGGGCACGCGCAACGATTTTTGTAGCGCCGCAACCGCAACTCTGCTGAAATAGTTGCGCCGCATGCGCAAGCGCAACCCTTTTCAAAAAGTTGCGCTGCAAGCGCAAGCACAACCAAAAATGTTGTGCCGCAACTGCCCACCTTTGTTAGTCAGTAAGGATCAAATAATGCAATGTACAGTATTCAGGTGGTTCCCAGTAGTGAGAAAAAGAGTTTGTTAACAAATAGTGTCAGGCATCAGCACTTGACACACTTGATTGTAACTATTATTTAAATACTGTACACTAGGGTGTGACAGTTGCCCCAACTTTGTCCTACAATGCTGTTCAAAATTTTGGTGTTGCATATTGACATAAAAAATACCCACGTGCAATTTTTTGAAGATTCATGCATATTCGAGTGAGCACCAGCAATTTGAAAAATAGCGATTTTGCTTATACGGCATACGCGCCTATATATGAGATTACACAACCATCATAAGGGATATTAACACAAATCATTTGCCTGTCTTAATTAAAAGCTGTTATCACTAACACAAAAAAGTTAATCATTCTTATTCTCTCATGGTACATTAAGGGGTTTTATCATATATTCACAAGGTATTATTTCTCTAGAGCAAGAAACCATGATTTCTGTTCGGAAACAGATGATCGTTTGCGCTGATTAGGAACGCGGAGTCTGTCATTTTCAACTACTTGAAGGACTTCTTGAAAGCGCTCCTCATCCCTGGCAACATTAAGAAAGTCATGGCAAAGTTTTACACCATGCTCTGCAGCCTCATTGATGACCTGAAGCTTGTCCACAACCCGTTTCATGTTCAGGTAGTCGTCATGATCCGCCTATTCACTGGCTGGACTGTGGAGAAACTGATAGGGCATGCCTAAAATGGAGAAGAACCGGCTTGAGTCAGGCCCAATTAGGTCCACCAGGGCAGTGCCACTTTCTGGGACAGGGGGAAGATATGGCTTTCCATAGCCCCATGATTGAGCCCCACTCTCTTAGTAACTTTAGTGCCTTCATGGCAAAGAAGGGCCTTCCTCATCTCCTCTTTTGTCCTTTCTTGTACTTGGGACGAGAACAAAGCCACTGGGGCCAACTCCTCAGTTAGGTACCAAGTGTGTCTACCGAGTGCCACACGTGCTTTGTCAACTATTGTGGCATCATATGGGGCAAATTCAGCCAAGGTTTCGACCAAATTCAAGTCATTCAGTGGCGCACTTGCTGGAACGGGGCAAACAATCCACCATGGGACATAAACAACGACTGTGAACACAGCAAACCGTTCTAACTTGCTGATTTGACTTTGTCACAACCTCGGCTTTGGGAAACTGCTCTTTGATCTGGCCTGACAAAAGAACAATCTTGAGGGTATAGAGCAGTTTAGCCATCCACCTTGCTTTGTGAAGTGCGCCGGGGTAGACCATTGTGAAGTTCACTGGCTCGGATCCTTTAGTTACAAGCAGCAGACAAAGCTCTACCAGCTCCTTGTAGTCGCCACGTGTAAATGGTTGGGCTAGAGATTCACGGAAGAAGTCAGCCATCTCCTGCTGGCGCTCCTCAAACACTCCAGGCATTGCGGGGTAGTAGTATTTCTTTTTTCATTGTACGCCAGTTGAGAGAAATGGTTCTTGAACCTAGAAATGCAATTATTGGGATTATTGTATTTCGTACTAATCTATAATATTGTTTTAGGGGTATTAAGATTGATATGATCGATCATTTGCTTGGTGTTAGTATATCTTATAAGTCTAATAAAAGAAATTCCACTAAATTTGTTCATTAGATAATAATATTCCTTGTTATTTTGTAAAGCTTATGACTCACCTCTGGAAAACCATTATGTTTGTACTTGAAGAGCCCTCCACTTTCAAGCAATCCCAGCAAACACCTAGGATGACTTCGCCCACATGCCTGCGACAGGCGCACCAGAATACGGCACGCTCTAATTCCTTTTGGAGGGAGACGCAAGCAGCTGTTTTTTGTCCTGAAAAAAAAATGTAATTGTAGTTTAAGGCCACCATTTCAGGCACGTGCTTTTTGCAGATTTCTGTTAAATCATTCACTGTATTTTGGTATTTATGTCGTGATAAATTCACGCTGATGTTTGAAATAGGTTTACCTGTATTGGATGAAGTTGTGTCGAAAACCATACCAACGACATTCTGTTCACACTCCCAATCGACCAGAAGTTGTTTGGTTGCTGTTGATATCAAGTCTCCTTGAACCAGGCCAGCTTTTTGAGTCAAATGCGGAAGAGGTGGGACTCCAAGAAGCTTTGTGCCATTGACACCAGACACAAGAATGGGCAGGCGGTCATCAGTGCCTTTGGAATCCAGCGTGTCCATAAGTTTACCATCCCAGTGCACCAGTACTTTGTCTGATGGTTGCCATTCATCCATGATTTTTAAACTTATTTCTGACACGATGGAAGCTCGGTATCGGTGGGCCGTCCTTGCATTTAGACTCAGCTTTGATGTATCTCCACCACATGCAGATACAAGGGAGTACACAATTGCACTCAGCTGGGTCGGCGAGATGTTGTTTCGAACACTGCATGAAACAAGTTCTGCCGACTTCAGAATATCATGGGGCACAAAAATTGAAACTCCCTCTTTCACTGTTCTCCGATGTTTTCTCTTTGGTTCAGCAGTGCTGGCCTCATCAATGTCATCGTCCTCATCAGAGCTAATAGGTGAATCAATATCAGCCTGTACATTCTCAGCATGATCACATTGCTCTCTCTCTCATCGCTTCTCTTCTCGCATCTGCCTTTTCTGTGAGTACTTTGTTTACCCCAGAGAAGGTAGCTACTCTGTCACTTAGCATGCTTTTCATAAAGAGTATGTCAGTATCGATGGCATCTTGTTCGGACTGAGTTTTCCCCTTTTTCGCAGCCGCCATGTCTTTCAACACTGTGTTCTTATAAAATTTCATCGTCAGGCTCAATTCTGATTTAAACTTCATAATTCCAGGATCATCAGCCCATCTTCTATCCTCATTCTTTTTCATAAGCATCATGTAGTGTTTGTCATAGTAAGTTTTAATCACTCGGCCAATATTGTCCCTGCCTGTAATGGTCGGGACATTCGCCTTCTGGTAATGCAAAAGCACATTGTCAATGGTGGCAGATAAAGCCTGGTCCCAATGAATATCCCGAAGGTTTGCTAACAGACATAGTAAGACCTGCCTATTAGTTGGCAGTTTGCAGCCCTTTATTTCCTTTTCTTCTTCTCGGGGTACGGTGCCCAATAACATTCTGACATACTCATCATCTTGCCGTGTATCCATGATTAAATTATCTATTCACATCAAATCACTGTCAAGGGAAAAGAAAAGAGCATCATTAAAATTAAATGCAATAAAATAATACGTGGAAAATTTGTGGGTCAGCGTTCCAGACCCGGAAATGAAAATCTGATAAAATGTGCTATTTTTACACTTATTTATGAAGTTCATAAGCTGAAATAGCAATACTTGCTGGTACGACGGTGCTAGCTCAAACATGCACCGATCTCCAAGAAAATTTACAGGGGTGTTTCCTAGATAAATACACAACACTAAAACTTTGAACAGCATTGTAGGACCATTTTTTGATTTTTGGAGGGCAACGGTCACACCCTACTGTACACTACAGTAAACTTTATTTGATAGCTGTCAGCTATAATTATTAATATTTTTGTGTAAGATTGAATGTAAAATAATTTTATAGCGTATTATATACCGGTACACATATATATAAATAATTATATATATATAATTATAGTGTATTATATATATATATATATATATAATTATAGTATTATATATATATATAAAATTATATTAATTAAAAAAAATCTTTATTTTAATTAATGAATAGACTATACGTCTAGTTACAATATAAAATTGAACATATTATTTACAAAGAAAAATGCCACGTGTAGCAGGTGCAGGAAGAAAAAGTAAGCGTGAATGGAATGGAATGAAGTGTTAAGTGTAGAAGGAATAAATAGTTATATGTAAGTATTGTAACACTGAAATAAGTGGTAAAATTGAACGGATAAAAGCCCATTTAAATAAATGCCCTAAACGAGTTACATCATTTGGCTATGAAAACCCTTCACCTAAGCCTTCTGTGTCATCAAGCCATTCAGATGAAGTGCATGAAGAATTGATGCTTTCTGATGATGAAACAAACACAAGTACAACATCAGCTGCTTCGGTACTAGCATTCAAAACACCACAGAAAAGAAAGCAAAGTCAGTTCAAGAATGGGTACATAGCCACCACAGAACTGTACAGCCAAAAATAAGAGATTTTTCAATTGTAACAACTCCAGCACGGAAGAAGCGATAGACAGCAATTGCAAGATTTTTTTATGCTAGCAGTCTTTCTTTCCTGACTGCTGAAGAGAAATATTTTAAAGAAATGAGGAATATTGCAAGACCAGGTTAGAAGACTCCATCACACAAGGATCTAGCAGGGCATTTGTTGGATGAAGTTTACAATGATGTAGAGAATAGTCTGAAAGAACAGTTGAGTGCAGCCGATTGTACATTGACATTATGCATGGATGGATGGTCATCTGTGAAGAATAACCCTATATTAGCCTCATCAGTGCACACAGGTCAAACACCATTTCTACTTAAAGCCGTTGATTCAGGATCTGCAAAGAAAACTTAAGAATATTGTCTGCAAGAAGTTAAATCAGCAGTGGAAGAAATCGAAGAAAAGTACAACAAAAAGGTGAGCTTTTACATTGATATTGATTCCATAAATTGCACAATTTTATATTGTCTTTGATTATTGAAAAAATAAGTTTTAATATACATCTGGGAACAGGAACTTGTGTAAAATACAGTAGTTATCAATAATTAAATTGTATTTAATACTATTAATTATAAAAAAAAAATTTCTTCATATTATTTTTGAAACTGAAAACAATCATTGACGTCCTTACAAAATAATTTGAAATAAAATATTGCAAAATATTGTAATACTGGTACTGAGTTTATTGTACAGACAGTCGGAGATTTGGTTCCTAGATATAGTATATAATGAAATATATAATTTAATCTGTTTTACTTTAACTAATTTTAAATGTTTTATATGTAAATTTTGGATTTTTTTTAGAACATAACCAAGTTTCTGATGGAACTTATTCCTGTACTCAATCTGTAAATTTGGTATAAAATGTTACAATAAAATGTGTGTTCTACAACAGGTTTTTGCAATATGCACAGACAGAGGCTAAAATGGAACGAATGAAGGAATTGATGAAAGAGGACGAACAAGTGGACCACATCATTGCATATGGCTGCTCAGCCCACGATCTTAATTTGCTGGAAAAAGTAGTTACACCTCAAACTGTTATGAAACATGTAGTTGAAGTTCAAAAATATTTCAGAAACCATCATCAGCCTCATGTATGTATCATGGTAGCTACAGTATTATGAAATTTAATTAAAATTACCAAATTAGTTTGATAAAGTATCTATTTATTCTAATATGAAACATGGCTCGAGTTTTAATTTTTACTTTCTTGTACAGTAGTAACTTGTATTGAATGAATTATATACTTATAAATAGGAATTAATATAACTTCTTTTTGTATTCATAGGGATGCTCCAAAAAAAGGGAGGAATGATGCCACAAATACCTAATGACACACGGTGGAATAGTCAAAAAGCTTGTACTGAAACATTCATAAAAAACTTTTATAAATATGTTGAGATATCCAATGAACATAAGATCGATGACAATATAGCAAAAGTCTTGGCCAACACTCATCTGTACAAAGAGAGAGTAGACCTTCAAAAGCAAATTACAAAAGTAGCTGAAGCTCTCAATATGGTAAATAAATAGAAATAAACATGTATTATTCACATAATTTTACATGTACATATGTAGCACATTCACATCTGTAAGTACTTTTATATATTATATAGCCATAGAATATGAAAACAAAAATATTTCATTATAGCTCTAAAGTGATTCAGCAACATTGTCCACTGCAACTGATGTTTGGATAAGTCTACTTCAAAGTGAAGCACTGGAACCTTACAGATCAAGCATCAAGTCAAGAATGGATGAAGCAATTGAACCTTTCTTCTATATTGCCAACTTGATGGATCCTTCTGCATTAGGTATTTATTTACCCTATGCTAGATTAGACATGCACTGTGGTTGTATTTTGCTCAAGATTTTTAGTTCAAATAGGTGGTATGTAGTGTACATGTTAAAATATCTAGTAATGTACAATACTTAAATAGGTGTGTAACTGTGTATATGATCTTTAGCTAACTACTATATAGTAGTTTTTTTTATTGAGCTCCTATAATATCTATTTAGAAATAAATAAAAATTAATCAATTATTCCTCCCAGATTGACATTGTTCTCGTATTCATATTCTTGTGTTTATTTAATACAGTAGCGAAACTGAGTGCTGAGCAAGATGATGAAGCAGAAGAGTGGATAACAACTCGCAAGTCTTGAGTTTCTCCCACAGTTCATGGCTTTTAGGATTAAAGATGATGGAATATTTCCAGCTTCAATGTTTCAACCACAAGTTCTTGCCATGTATAAAGATAGACCTGCAAAATGGTGGCAGCTTATGGAAAATCGCACAGAAAAAAAAAAAAAAACACTGCCAGCTGATTTTTGTCAATATTTTAAACATTTGCTTAGTTGTCCCCCAAGTTCTGCATCCATTGAGAGAATATTCTCTACTTTTGGTTTGGTCTGGATAAAATTAAGAAACAGGCTAGGTGTAGATAAGACCACAAAATTAGTTAAGATACACAGGTACTTGCGCTTAGCAACTCCACCTCTAGAGGTAGATTCTGATTATATGGTCATGGAGACAATGGAGTAATTATAAAATGTTTATGAGCCATACTGTCTTATAGTTTTATAACAATTTAATAGTTAAATACTGGAATTTGCTATTTGGTTTTGGATCATTTCACACACACTGACACTATTTTAATTTTGTTTTTCAATGAGTTTCAGAACCTACTGTTCAATGCTGCAATACAAATGTAAACTTATTGATTAAACTTTTTAATGTCCTACATAGATTGAATAACCTGTTTAGTTTATAGAGCATTAGTTAGTAATTATAAATAATATAACGAATGGTATTCCTATTTTAATGAAGAAATAGATAAATATAAAAAATGGCAACTTTTGAAAAAACACACTTGGGTGGGTAAAATAGCAGGTTTTTTCAAGTGGGTTTAAAAAAAATTAAAAAATCAGGTGGGGAAAAACGGGTTACCCACTTCTGTGCCAACCCTGACTTGGGGGGGATATGTGCTCATGTACAGAGGAGTGGAGGAAGGTCGGAGGAGGATGCATGGAGTGGCAGTGATTACACTGCCCAACACCAATTTTGCTGATTTAATTCTAGCACCTGTTTTTAGGTAACTTTGGTGTGCTGATTTAAAAAATCACCTTAATTTTTGCCTATCACGTCAGGTTTTCGAGCAATCAAATACAAATATTTTGGAGATATCGCATTTTGGCAGGGTTATGCCCAATTTTTTTTTTTTTTACATACTCGGAATCAGCATGGAAAAGTAAACAATTGTGCAGGGAGTGAACTTTAATATACAATGGTAATATTGACACACAAAGTGATTAAAAGTGTTTAAATAAGCAAAAAATGAATCCATATTAAAGCAAGCACGGGACCAGTTTTCTTAACATTCTTTTTCTTGTTTTCTTACTTTTCAGTGCTGATAAATTTTCTCTCATAGGACTTCCTAGAATGAGAGATGTCAAGACAATCTCTCTGCAGGCTCACTAACATCATCAAGATTTTCTGGAAATTTATCCAGATGACTGTTGAGATAGTTAACTTTAATGCTCATGTTGCAACCCAACTGCTGAAAGTTTACAAGTAACGTCACTAGCGGAACCGGCTGCTCTCACCGCCAATGGGAAATCTCTCAGATCATGACGTCACGCTCACACCTGGGGAAATCAGATACCCAAGATTTTAATATGTTGTACATGACCTTTAGATTTAATGCACAGATTTGCGTATTCCACAGATAAAATTTTAACAGCAAAACAGCTGTTAACAGGTCTCAAAAATCATCAATTTTGATAATTGCCCTTCATGGATCACCCAAAATAGGCATATTGCATTGCACGAAAACCTGATGTGATGGACAAAATCTAAGGTGATTTTTGAAATCAGCACATCAATATTATCCAGAAACAGGTCTTAGAATTAAATCAGCAGCAAAAATTTTTTTTTGTTGGGCAGTGTTATTGGTCCGAGATTGTCCCCAAACATACAGACTAGAATTAATAAGCGAAAGACTAATGAAATGTAAGTTGAGAATTAGGAATAAAACATACAGGGTGTCCGAGAATTATCTGTACAATTTTTGGCTGTTATTAAAAGTCAACCATGAAGTGTAGAAATTCCAGTGTTGTCCCATTTTACAGAGAATCTCATTAAGTTTTTTCTGATAAGTTTTGACAAGTTTTTTAGAAATTCCAGTGGGTCCGAACATTATCTGTACAATTTCATCTTTTAATAAAATTCTTGATAACACACAAAATTCTTAAACAAGATTATTTAGAACTGTATTTTCAAAAGTTTCTTTTATTAAAGTAACATTGTTACAAACATTCGATATGTGCACCATTAGTGATTCGCAAAACATCCAATTGATACTCCAAATGTTGCCATGTACGCTGCAGCATATCCACAACAATTCGCTCAATAGCAGCTGTGATTCTTGCTTTTAAATCATCAATGTCTGTCACCCGCGTACATTTCTAAAGAACTTGTCAAAACGTGGTATCAGAAAAACTTAATGAGATTCTCTGTAAAATGGGACAACACTGGAATTTCTACACTTCATGGTTGACTTTTAATAACAGCCAAAACATTGTACAGATAATTCTCGGACACCCTGTATATTCTCTACTAGGTTTATGCGCTACAACAGGGGCATAGTGAAGAGGAGAAGGCCAACTTCATGGGACTATTAGATGACAATTATGAAGTGGGAGGAGAGGAGGTGGGACCAGGGTTGCCACTAGGGCTTTAAAAACTTTAAAAAGCTTTAAATTTCAGATTTTACAAAAAAGGCTTTAAAAGGGCTTTAATTGGTCATGTGAGCTTTAAAAGGGCTTTATTGAGATTTTACTGTTGTGTTTAACGATATATTTGGAAATACTATGCATTTTATTATTCTATTTACAGTGTTTAGTATGAGAAATAAGTTGTGGTTACAATAGGCCTATGATCAGTAATTCTATTGTCGCGTTGTCTCTAGATTCAAAATTTTGAAATTGAAGTTATAAGATGACAATGTGGATCATTGCATTTGTAATTAATTTTGAAATAATTTAATTTTTTATCTAAAGAGTATAAGGAGTAAGTTAACTTCAATTTCATCCGACCTGTTGGTAGGGGTTTATAAAAAATATCAAAAAATGATTCAATATATTAATATTTTTGCATATATACACGTTTTAATATAGGTATATATTGAATGAAACTAGGGCTTTAAAAAGCTTTATTTTTGTGAGAATTTTGGCTTTATTTCAAAATTTTAGAGTGGCAACCCTGAGTGGGACTGCTTATGGGAGATTTCAATGGTAGAGTGGGAATGGAGAGGGAGGGAGTGGAGCAGGTAATTGGACATTTCGGAGAACAGAAACGAAATGCAGAGGGAAAGAAACTAATAGATTTCTGCGTGAGGAACGAACTAAAGATCATGAACGGATTTTTCAAACACCAGGAGACCCATAAGTTTACGAGATACAGGTGGAACCAAGTGACAGGAAACTTTGACAAAAAATCCATCATAGATTACTTTATATGCTCCGATAAGAGAATTATTGGAGATGTCAAAGTGATACCAGGGGTTACGTTAGACTCTGACCACAGATTACTGATAGATTTGAAAAAGAAAATAATAGCAACAAAAGAGGAGAAGAGGAAGCAGGGGCGGAGCTAGCTATGGGCAGGCGGTGCAGTGCCCCGGGACCCGGGCCTTTGGGGGGGCCCTGGTCGTTTCAACAAGTGATGAGAAGTTATTTGAGAGAGCAACAAAGTTAGTAAGTAAATATAAAAATATTTCCTCTGGATTTCCAAGTCAATTACTCTTCGAATGTGCTTAAAAACAGACGTTGAAAAAATGACTACAATCTATGAGCTATATTCATTTTTAATTAAAGACAACAGTACTTTGTGCTCAAGTTTTCACGAAGTTGTGACTGCCATAACATTGTTCCTCACAATTCCTGTGACTTTTTCAAGTGTAGAGAGATCGTTTTCAAAACAAACTAATAAAGAACTACGAAATTCTATGAATGAAAAAAGATTAAGTGGACTCTCAGTTATATCAATTGAAAACAAGAAAGCTAGAAATATTAACTTGGAGGATTTAATTACTGAATTTGCTGAAAGAAAGGCAAGAAAGGTCAAGTTCTGATGTTTTAAGTAAACTTTTATTTCACGGTATCCTTTTTAAAGCTCAATATTTTGCATAATGTTTTTTTTTGCCTTCTTTGCCTCCATGCGTACAAGTAGGATCATAATTCATAAATAATGCAAAGAAAAGCAATATAAATGTATAATAAAAATTTTGCTAGTGGGCCCGTAAATAAGTTTTGCCTCGGTGCCCGTGACACACTTGCTCCGTTCCTGAGAGGAAGGTAATTAAGACGAAGAAACCAGGATGAGAACATTAGTGTCAGATTCAGAGATGAATTTGAAAGAAACAGCTGAGACGGAGGAAAACAATGAATGGGAAACCGTGAGAGATTGTGCTAAGAGGGTTGCGGAGGAGATTTTGGGAACTGAGTTGGTGGGGGGAGGAAGAAAAAAAACATACATCAGTGGTACTCATTGCGCGGCTCGTGATGGCCTAAGTGGCGGTTCTCGATGCATGGAATGAGAGAGAGAAATTTGGATATATTCAATTTATATAGGATCGTCATCACAAAAGAACAGCTGATTATATATATATATATATATATATATATATATATATATATACATATATATATATATATATCCATCGGCTCCGGGTTCGAGACCCGACGGCAGCCGGCGCGCAGCAAAACCCAGATGTTCATCCTTCCACACAATAAAGAAAGTGGTTGGTAGATAAATGGGTGGCCTAGTGGTTAAGACGATGGGGCGTGGTTCGGATTCCACGTTAAACTGTAGGTCTAAGGTGGAGTGAAAAGCTTGACCTTCGTCAGAATGAATAATTCGGGCGGAAGCTAACCAAAGGGGTGGGGGTGTGTGTGTGTGTATATATATATATATATACACACACATATATACAGGGCGTCCCAAAAAAATGTATACACACTTTAAATAATTATAAAGGCAGTGTTTATTAAAATACATTTCATTTTCAAAATGTAATAGAATCTACAGACATTATTTAATTGTTTTGTCAACGCCTGTTGTCAAACTGACGTCCGTTCTGGTCCAGGCACTGCTGATAACGCGAAGCAATGGAATCGCAAACATCACGAAACATTTCGTTTGGTATTTGTGTGCATTCTCGTTCAATGGCTGCTCTCAATTCAGCGACTGTTGCAGGTTTTATAGCGTAGACTTTGTCTTTTAAGTATCCCCATAAAAAAAAAGTCTAGTGGTGTGAGGTCTGGTGAACGCGGAGGGTATTCTACGAAACCCCTTCGTCCAATCCACATCCACATCGTGCCAAGTACCACTCGCAATACTCCACTCTTCGGTCCGGATCATCTTCATTAATAGCATGGACTAATCTTGGAATGTAACTTTTCCATTGACAGCGCTTCAAAATGCGTTGGACAGACGATTCTGAAATTCCTACCTCACGACTCGCTTGCCGCACAGATTTTCTTGGACTTTGGTGATACGTTTCCAGTACTCTTTCTTGCTTTGTGGGGCTTGTCGATGTCCGTGGTCTTCCGGAACGCTTCTTGTGGACATTCTGAACAGTTCCATCGGCTTCAAACTTATCTCTAATTCGAGTGATGGTAAGTCACGTTGGTGGATCTGTTTGAAACTCCCTCCTAAACTGTCTTTGCACTTCAACTGCGTTTTCACACTTCCAGTAGCATTTTAGAATGAATTTCCTTTGTTCAAAGCTTAGTCTGACTGCCATTATTAATTCTAATGGGTTTAACTTGGAAAGAAAGAAACATCAATTGAGCTATCAGCTGTTAAAGTGTGTATACATTTTTTTGGGACGCCCTGTATATACCTTCGCTTTGTCCGGAGCTATAGGGCGCGTCCCTCTGTGGCCAATGGGGGAATGCATCTTCCTCCGATGCAAGGGCTTTCTCTGCCCTCGTGGACCATTGGACCCGTTTGGGTACCCGGCTGATTACCCTCCTACTTATATTTCCCTCTCCTTTCCCCAACTCTTTCTAGTTTTGTTTCCTCCTCCCTCCCCGCATTTGGCTTTGTTTTGGACCTTGACTTGATTTTTTCCTTGGACCTTGGGTGAAGGTGGTGGTTGTCCTTCACCCTTGTCGCTCTTAAACCAAACCCAAGCCCTGTCCCTGCTATCTTTTACCGCGCGTTGGATGAGAGTGGCCGCCTCGTAGGCACGGGGACTGAGAATGGGTGTATCTTCCCTGCGTGACATCTATTGGCGGTGGGACCGAGTGAGCCCACGATTCGCCTTTCCCTTGTTGGAGTCGATGGTGGCTGGATGCGCACGGGGGATGAAAATTCTCCTTGTTTACTATGGCTTCTTCTTCTCGGTTAACGACTTCCGCTTCTAATACTCGGACTACTACTCTCAATACTCGGGTGGTGGGCAACCAGGCCCTCGAGTCCCCTACTACTGGAAGACCGCATCCAGATGGGGTTGACCCCCCCTTTGGTAACATCACTTGCATCCTCCTTTACCGTTGCCGACCCCGGGCTGTACCCTGAATATCCCCTTGGATGTACACTCTGGAGCAGGGGTCTCGCCCCAGCCCGCCTCAGCTGCCTTCGGGCAAGTCAAGTTCCACCCAAGATTTACCTCCAAAACCCGGCTTCTTGCTCTCCCCGTATGCCCCCCTCACCCGCCGTTGGCCCGCCTCCCCACGGAGAGAGTCCTGCGGCGGAAGGGGAACTCGGCATACACGACCATCCTATCGACAGTTGGCTATCCCAGTCCACTTCGACTCTACTGCCTCCATATCCCTTCCAAGTATCCACAAATTCCTAGGGATCCGGCCTACCTCTGGATCCCTTCCGACCAACTCTGAACGGATGTTTCAGGTGATCCGAGCCCACAGCAACTCCAGCCGTTATGATGTGCGACCACAGAGGGATGGTTCCCTCATAAAATCACGCTCAGCCATAGAGACGAAAGCCCTACTCTCCATCACTGAGGTCCTTGGATGTTCGATGTCCGTTTCACCACACCCTCACCTGAACCAGAGTCAGGGCACTATTTATGCCACACGCCTATTGTCAATTACAGTGAACGAGCTCTTGGAGGACCTCGCACCCCAGGGTGTCACCAAGATCCATCGCTTCACATCCCGACAGGGAGGTACCCCCTCTCCCACCCCGTGTCTACTTCTTACCTTTAATAACTTAGTCCTTCCCGATCGTATTGTATGGGGTATGGGAGACCGCACGTCATGCGAATTCTCTGTCCGCCCATACATCCCAGACCCGACCCGTTGTTTTAAATGCAACAAGTTTGGACATGTTAGCTCAGTTTGTCGGCAGCCGCACCAATTGTGTGTTCGTTGCGGACAAATCGCTCACCCAGACAAGTGCCCCAACACACCCAAATGCTCCAATTGTGAAGGTGCACACCCATCTTCATCCCGCGAATGCCTGTTCTTCAGGTTCGAGAAGGAGGTCCGAGGCCTGCAGGTAGCGGATTTCCTTAGCCTCCGAGAGGCACGAGACAGGGTGCGGAGTCGGGAGGTGAGACCGGGCGTATCTTACGCCGCAGCCCTCGGCTCTGTCCTCTCGGCACGCCGCCCTGGCCTGCCGCTCACAACCCCCTCGACCAGTGCTCCCCATCCCTCCCAGGGGGAGTCCTCGCAAGAGCTGACGACCTCCTGTCCCCCCACCATTCCTTCTCTCCACGCACCTCACCTGCCACAGATTCCACAGGAGTCTGGGACCAGGACACCCAGGCCCCACCCACCTCGAACCCTGCCCTCCCAGCACACTGCACACACCCGAACCTATCGCCAGGAGTAAGCCGACGAGGCGGAGACGTCGGAGTGAGTCGCCAGACCCTCCGGACTTTCAATTTCTCTCTCTCTTCCCCTAGTGCTAAGAAGACGGATTGGACCTTCACACCGCCCGCTTCGTCTATGAGGACCAAACCACCCCACCGCAGAAGTCCCATCAATCTACCCCCACAGACTCGGACAATAGTTGCCAAAGTACATACCCCACCTCCCTACGACGAGATCCAATCTGGACAACATCCTCTCCCGCGAGGATCCAGTGGATGCGCCCGTGAGTCTCATGGACCTGCCCTTGCCTCCTGGTGCCATTTTTTCTACCCCTCCACGAGAACACTGGTTCATCTTCTCCCACCCCCACTGTACCTGCTCCCCTAAAATCCCCGGCCCACACCCGGTCAGCCACTATGAGCACGTCCTCCCTCCCACCTGCCGGGTCCTTCTGGCACCCCCTATCGCCACCTGGGGTCCGTCGTGAGACCCCAGACAGGCGGGGAGGTGCCAATTTGGGAAATAAAGCGCCCCCCATAGCCCGAACACAAAAGCCCATCAACAAATTTCGCACCATCGGAGCCCACGACGATCTCCAAGCTGCCGTGATCCACGCCTCCGGTCTCGCTCGGCCGACTCGACCCCGCGGTCTCCGTGGAGATTGACTGGCCGACCGATTCTTTCTCTGATGAACGGCAGATAGCCAACCATACTCCTGACCCATCCTTCGCCTTCGCGAACCTCAAATCTACCTTCATACTCCAACCTCTTCGCACCTATACCTTTACCCATCCCCCATCATCAAATAATGGATCCCCCGAAAACTACAATAGTACACTGGAACTGCAGAGGAATATTCGCGAATTACGAAGGCCTTAATTCCTTGATTGCCACTTCCCGTCCGGTGTGTGTCTGTCTCCAGGAACTCATCCTGGGGACCAGGCCCATGCCCTGCCCGACTGGATATTCTTTCATCACCACCCCGTCTCCTACCTGCACTCGAAAGGCGGCTGCCATTTTCATCCACCACGCAGTCCCCTTCTACAATCCCCCTATCCGATCCCCGTTACAGGTGATTGCTACCCGGCTTTCCCTGGATAGACAGTACTCCGTCTGTTCAATATACCTCCCTCCACACACACCAGTCTCCCGCGATGACCTGGTGGAGGTGGTACAACAACTCCCTAGGCCCTTTCTATTACTGGGCGATTTCAATAGTCGCCACCCCATGTGGGGAGAGACACACACCACCTATATGGCCCCGACCCTGATCAACATCATGACCGAGCTCTCATTTGAGTGCCTCAATGATGGCTCCTACATTCTACCATGCCACCACCTTCACTCCATTCTGTATAGACCTGTCCTTCGTTTCGACCGATGTCCTCCTAGATTTCTCATGGCAAGTCCTCCAAGAGGATTATGGAAGTGACCATTTCCCAGTTCAACTCACGCTCAATTGGCCCGACCAGACCGTTCGGGTACTGGAGAAGTGGATTACTGCAAAAACTAATTGGTCCCGCTTCCACGGCGATACATATACAACCCGAACGACTGCCAACTTCCCATCCTCCGATGAGTGTATCGCATACTTCGAATCAAACGTGGTAGCGGCTGCATGCTCTAGCATCCCGCGATCTTCCACCTACCCCCGCGCCCGACGGTACCTTGGTTGACCCGAGAGTGCACGGAGGCCGTATGCGCCAAGAAGACGGCTACTCGACGGTTCTACCATACGCGACTTCCCATCCATCGCACGGAGATGCAGCGGGCCAGGGCCATCGCCCGCCGCACAATGAAGACAGCGCGCCGAGCTTCTTGGCTGCCTTTGTATCCGGCGTCACCACCACCACACCTTCGGCTGCCATCTGGAAGAAGGTGCGGGGCGTCGAGAGGCGACATGTCCCCTCTCGACCCCCGGTACTCTGGACTAACGACGGACTCCTATAGGAGCCAAAATCAGTTGCAAACCATCTAGCTTCTACTTTCCCCGCCGTTTCTTCCTCTGCAGTTAGCTCCCTCGCACCCGCCCCTAAAAATAGCTCCTCTTCACCGTCCATAGACAGCGCCTACAACCGACTTCACCATGCGTAAACAACAGGCGACACTGGCCTCTCGACGATCCCCTTGTCCCGGCCCGGACGGTATCCCCTACAGCATGATCCAGTACATCCACCCTACCTTACAAAATTTCCTACTAGACCTACACAACCGCATATGGATAGAGGGCGCCTTTCCCTCCCGGTGGAGGGAGGCCTACGTAATCCCTATCCCCAAACCCGGCAAAGATTCCCTCGATCCCACAAACTGCAGACCAATCGCCCTAATGTGTTGTGCCTGCAAAATTTTCGAAAAAAATGGTCGCGACGCGACTATCGTTCTTCCTCGAAAATAGTAATTCCTTCCCGGCTACCCAGTCCGGCTTCAGACAATTTCGATCCACCACTGATCCCCTCCTGCTTCTCAGCTGTGACACAGAATGCATTCGACAGTGGGCAATTCGTCCTATCAATATTTTTTGATATCCAGAAGGCCTACGACACCACTCATCGGACAATAATCCTTAGTCAGCTGCAAAGTCTAGCGCTCGTAGGAGCCATGCCGACCTTCATCAGGGGCTTCCTATCCTCCCGAACCTTTAAAGTTCGGGTGGGCTCAGTCCTCTCAGACACTTGTGCAGATGGACACAGTCCCACAGGGAAGCATCCTCAGTGTTCTATGCTTTTCCATCGTCATGAACACAGTCTCAAAATGCCTTCCACCCAACATCCGTTCTTCCATCTACGCGGATGACCTTGCGATCTATTTTGCAGGGCGGGAGCCGTCCGTAGTTCAACGGCAAATTCAGCTCGCCATCTACCGGGTGGAAAGGTGGGCGACGTCGGTGGGTTTCCGCCTCTCCACCCCGAAGTCCAAGTGTATGCTCTTCAACAGAAGAAGACCCGCAACCCTTCCTCTTCCTTCTGTCACGCTATACGGCAATCCTCTTGAGGTGGTACCCTCCACGCGATTTTTGGGCGTGATTCTAGACCGACGGCTCAACTGGGTTCCTCATATCAAACAACTGAAGCAGTCCCTCCAGCCAGTGACGGACTGGCCCACCGGGATACCGGAAAATTTCCCGGTGAGCCCCCAGTACTTCGACCCAGAGCCGTGTGAACAACGGTGCCCAAGGAGCCGGGGCTAGGGCTCCTTGGGCACCGTTAATATAAATAACAGCACCGTTAATATATATATATATATATATATATATATATATATATATATATATAAAACCTTTGGTTAGCTTCCGCCCAAACTGTTCATTCTGACGAAGGTCAAGCTTTTCACCCCACCTTAGACCTACAGTTTAACGGAATCAGAACCACGCCCCATCAGCAGCCCAGCGTCTTAACCATTAGGCCACCTAGGGTACCCATTTATCTACCAACCACTTTCTTTATTGTGTGGAAGGATGAACAGCTGGGTTTTGCTGCGCGCCGGCTGCCGTCGGGTCTCGAACCCGGAGCCGATGGATTCGTAGTCAGCGACGCTAACCACTACACCACCAAGGCGCATGACCACTACACCACCGAGGTCCGATATATATATATATATATATATATATATATATATATATATATACTTATAAACGCAAAGACTTTGCGTTTATGAGATAATTAAGTATCACAATTATAAATATGGATACCTAAAAAAGTACTTCCCTTCCACTTATAATGGCATTGTAGAGTTGAAAAATGAATTGCAATCGTTTGCGAAGAATTGGAAAGCTTTGAAGTTATCTGTGCCTGAAACATACACGATCATGGATATACTCGTCGATTCATATGATCCTGATAAGGACACAGATATTGACGATCTGGATGGTTTGATAACTTGTAGATCTGGAAAGTCTTGTAAGCAGTGTTGTACCTGTGCATGCAAAATTCTGATGAAGTACAATTTGTACTTTAGGGCTTATTTTAATCTATTTTTGGCGTACAGATTCATCATGACTCTTTCAGTATCACAAGTTACTTGTGAACGGCGTTTTTCAAAATTAAAACTGCTAAAAACAAAGACCAGAAACATGATCTCTCAGGATGTCTTGGAGACAGCTCTACTCATGTTTGCGGAAAACGATGTGTTGTCCAAAATTGATCGGAACGTATCATTGATGATGTTGCCAACAGAAGCAAGGAACTTAAACGACTGTTGATGCCTTGATTTCAGTACAATATTGATTTCATACAATTTGCTCTAGTTCGGTATTACTGTGTATTTTTCAATTTGTTTTACTCGTTATTATTGTTTATTACTATTCCGTTTTAGTTTAGTATTCTGTGTTTTGCAATAAGTATTACTTATTACTATTGTCTGTTACTCTTCCGTTTGCAATTTGCTTTGCTCATTACTATTTTGCTCAAAGTAATTTTATTAGTTTGCTCAATTTTACTTTTGTAATTTTACTAGTTTGCTCAAAGTTTGCTCATTGCTATGTATGTTTGTATGTTTTGCAATTTGTATTGTATTACTCATTACTAATGTCACTAATGTCTGTCTATTATTATTCAGTTTGTAAATTGTTTTGCTCGTTGCCAATGTTTATTAAATTTCCATTTTAGTTCGAAATACATGTATGCTCCAAAGACTGCTAAACACACTTGTTCTTATGAATTACTGTGCCATTGTGATTTGCATTCAAAATAAATTAATTGGCAGGTCCAACTTTCTCCAGTGAGTGGGCCCCCTGCATAAATATTTTTCAGGGCCTTTTTAGATAGCCAGTCCATCACTGCCTCCAGCGTCCCCTCGCTCTACTAGATCACCTCTCCCACACCATATGGGGCGCAGACCGACGCTCTCTCCTTCGTCTTTACACTTCCATGGTCCAGTCGAAGCTGGACTATGGCAGTGTAGTATACAGTTCAGCCTCCAACACCTGCCTCCGTATCTTGGACTCGGTCCTTAATAGGGGCCTCCGCCTCGCCACTGGTGTTTTCCGCTCTTCCTCAGCCTCCAGCCTTCAAGTGGATTGCAATTACCTCCCTCTCGCCCTCCGACGGGGTCTGCTCCTCATGAGAACATACCTCCGTGCACAGACTACCCTCTTCGCTTCTATGCGCGGCGATTTCTGAACTCCCACCCCAGGGACGGAGTTGGCACTTCACTAAAGAGGTCCGCTCTTTCCTTGACTTTTCTAACATGCCCGTCCCCTCAATTATCCCCATTTCACACAACATCTACCCCGCCTGGCTCCTCACCTCTATTAATTTTGCAGGGACTGTGCCCTACCGAAGAATACCACGAGTGCTACGGTATACAGGTCACTCTTCCGTGAACATGCAACCCAACATCCGGACACAGTCCCCATTTATACGGATGGTTCCCTTTCGGAGACTGGTGCGGCCGCCTCAGCGGTGATACTGGCCCAGCCACTTTCTCGAGGCGTCAGCCTGCACCGCGAGACCTCCATTTTCTCGGCAGAACTCTTCGCGATTAAGGAGTCCCTCGACATAGTGCGCACTCACTCTGCCAGCTCTTTCGTCATTTATTCAGATTCCCAAAGCGCACTTCTCTCCCTAGTGAGATTTAACCCCCCTCATCCGCTCGTCTGTACCATCCAGCAAATCTTCCATTTTTTAACAGCCTTCCGACACAAGACAATCGCCTTCTGCTGGGTTCCGGCATATGTCGGCATCCAGGGTAACGAGGAGGCGGACCGCACGGCAAAGTCGGCCTGCTTACTGCCGGCCTCCTCCCGGCCCCTCCTTTTCACCGACTTCTTTTCGATTCTCCGCTCCCACTTCCGTTCCATCTGCCAACGGGAATGGGACCAGGCCACACAAAACAAACTTCACAAGATAAAACCGCAAGTAGGATACTGGGCCTCCTTCCACCGGTCCCGACAAAGAAGTGATTATAGCCCGTCTCCGCATAGGACACACACATTACTCATGGTCACCTTATGGCTAAATCGCCAGCCCCGCTCTGCCCTACCTGCCATACTCCCATCACTGTCGTGCATCTCCTGGTCGAATGCCCAAACTTGTCCGCTCTTCGTTGCAGATGTTTCCTTCACTTGGCCGAAATTCCCATACCCGAGCGTCTACAATTCATGCTCGCTGAGGACCCCCATTTTTCGGCGGAAGCGATTTCCCGTTTCCTCACTTATTCCCACCTGCTTCAACGGGTATGAGACCAGGCCCCTCATACCCACTACCCAGTAACTGAACGTTACATCCCCCCCCCACTGGTCTATCATCCCCAACTCAGTAATACCACTCACCCACTGCCTCGCTGAGATATGCACCACACTAGGTACGAATCGGCGGTAAAATAAAGGAAAAAATATATATACATATACAGGGTGTTTGAAAACTTTCTGTACAAATTGTAATGGGGGATAGGCAACACCAAGACAAACCCTTTTCGTCTGTAAGTGTATATCCGCTGACGTCACCATTCGGCGCGAGAGGGCGCCGCTGCAATTGGCTAAAAGGTGAAGTGGGCTAGACTCGCGCTTGCCGCGGGCATTCTTAAATCGGACGTAGTACGCGTAACATGGAGCGCTTCACGACTGCTGAGATGGCTGACATGCATATGGTGTATGGGGCTGCCAATGGAAACGGAAGAGCTGCTGTGAGGTTGTACCGACAGCGCTTCCCAAACAGACGTGTGCCAAACCACCAAACGTTTGCGCATTTGCATCGGCGACTGCGAGAAACTGGAACATTCCATGCAAACATGCATGACACTGGTCGGGAGAGAAACGTGCGCGCTCCTGACATGGAAGAAGAAATCCTACGGCGATTTGAGGACAATCCAAGCTCAAGCACGCGAGGTGTTGCACGTATCCTCGGTGTGAGCCACGACCTGGTCTGGAGAGTGTTGCACGAGTAGCAGTTACATCCGTTTCATCGTCAGAGAGTCCAGGCATTACAACCTCGGAATTACTCTCTTCGTGTGGAATTCGCACGCTGGTTTCTGCAGCAGACAGCGGTGCAGCCTAATTTTCCGGCTTATGTGCTGTTCTCAGATGAGGCCTGTTTCACACGTGAGGGTGTGTTTAACATGCACAATTCTCACGTGTGGGCGCACGCAAATCCACATGCTACACGGGTGCATGCTCATCAAGAACGGTTCGCCGTCAATGTTTGGGCGGGTATCGTCCATGGCAAGTTGATTGGGCCGTACCTGCTGCCTGCCCGACTCGACGGGCGGGTTTATCGGATATTTCTTGAAGAAACGTTGCCGGAACTGCTGGAAGATGTTCCCGTGGCTATTCGTAGACGAATGTAGTTTCAACACGACGGGGCCCCAGCACACTCCAGCAACGATGTGCGGGATTATCTGAACGCCACTTTTGGGGACCGATGGATAGGCCGGGGTGGGCCCGTAGCCTGGCCACCGAGATCGCCCGATTTAACATGCCTCGATTTCTTCCTGTGGGGATACATGAAGAACCTCGTGTACGAGACTCCCATTTACTCAGAAGAAGACCTCGTAGCAAGAATCGCTGTCGCCGCTGGAACTGTTCCCGAAATGCCGGGAATCTTTCGACGTGTACGTCGGTCAATGCTTCGACACTGTCGGGCATGCATTGATGCTACCTTATGAACCTTATGAACCTTATGTTGGTCTCTTCACACGGAGGTCAAGCTGGTGGTCCCGCCTCTAGGTCTGGCCTGGTGGAGGAGCGAGTTACTTTCTTGCGCTCTCCACCGTACATAGCCAGGCACTCCCGGCTCATCTGGTACTGTCCAGAGCCAGGCATCCAGTCTTTTCTTGAAGACTTCAACTTTGACCCCCGTTACGTTTCTGAGGTCCTTAGGAAGCTGGTTGAAAAGTCTTGGCCCCCTGACAACCAAGCTATTTTCCTTCAGGGTTGAGGAGGTACCGGTCGCAACTTTCAGCACCTTTAAATAAACATGCCTTCTTTAAATAAACATGTTACGCGTACTACGTCCGATTTAAGAATGCCCGCGGCAAGCGCGAGTCTAGCCCACTTCACCTTTTAGCCAATTGCAGCGGCGCCCTCTCGCGCCGAATGGTGACGTCAGCGGACACACTTATAGACGAAAAGGGTTTGTCTTGGTGTTGCCTATCCCCCATTACAATTTGTACAGAAAGTTTTCAAACACCCTGTGTATATATATATATATATATATATATATATATATATATATATGTGTGTGTGTGTGTGTGGCTCTCTCAATGTGTATGTTCTGAAGAAGTGGCTCCCTTAAAAAACTTAGTGAAAAACACTGACATATACCATGGTCGACAGACACAGTGAGAGGCGCAGTGAAACAGAAAACTATAAGACATAGGAAGTGGTTGAGGCAACGTACAAAGGAATCAAGACGGGAATATATACAAGCAAGAAATGAAGCTGAGAGGGAGAAGAAACGGGCAAAACAAATGGCAATGAGGGAAGTGGGAGAAAAGATGAGAAGGGAAACAAAAAACTGATTTACAGCCTTGCAAAATCTTATAGGAAGGAAAAGAAAAAAAAGTATACACTATTAAAAATGAAGCAGGAAATGTGATAGTGGAACCTGGAGCAATTAATAGACGATGGTCAGATTATTTTAAAGATCTATTAAATGGAGATCCAGAAGAAGTGGAGGAAGCGGATGGAATAAACCAGGAATTAGCAGAACAGGTAATTATTACCAGAGAAGAAATGGAAGAGGCTGTTAATAAAATGAAGAATGGAAAGTTAACGGGCGTGGACGAGTTTCCGATTGAACTTATAAAGGAGGAAGGGGAAGCCATCAAAGAAAAAATTCGAAACCTGTTGAATAAATATTGGAGAGAAGGTCAAGTCCCCTGTGATTGGGGAAAAATAATCATCGTTCCAATATATAAAGGAAAGGGTGATTCAGGTAGATGTGAGAATTATAGCAAAACTTTATGAAAGAATAATAGAAAAAAAGAGCAAGGCAAATAATTGAAGCAAGATTGGAAGAGGAACAGCATGGTTATCGAAAAGATAGAAGTACGGTAGATCTTTTTTTTTGGCCTCAGTTTTGTTACAAAAAAGGCATAGGAATTTAATACTAACATCTATGTAATATTCGTAGATCTTAAAAAAGCATTCGATACAGTGCCCAGAGGAAGAATGTGGAGATGTTTGGAGGAGATTTATGGGATAAGGGGGACACTTCTTAGGGTTTTGAAAAGTTTGTATCAAGTTAGCAAATGCAAAGTAAGGACTGGACACAAAAATGATGAGTGGTTTGAAGTTAGAACAGGGGTGAAGCAGGGCAGTGTTATATCACCACTCCTGTTTATAGCCTACATGTGTTAGAAAATCTAGAAGAGGAAGAACCATTGTTGTCCCAAGGCGATATGATGACTAAGCTGATTGATGCAGCATTGCTTGTATATATTAAGTTAAGGTGTATATATATCCATCTCATAATTGTAAGGTTAGTGAAAAATTCACTTAATTTAGAGCTAGCATTTTTGGGCTCTTGTGGCATCATTGTTTGGGCACTCTTGTGGCATAATTTTTTGGGGCGCTGCGCGTCTTTTCTACTCGTTTGTGGAATGCCGTACTTACAGGGTGTGGTCTTATAGAGAGCTCTCTTGCAATTCAGTTTGGTTGTTTAGATACAAGATTGTTGCATCGTGCAATAGTGCAGGTTGTGTTGTTGTTGCAAGGTTTAGAAAGAAGACCATAAATAGTGCCCCTTTTGTTTTTTATCTTAAATTCATGCAACTGAGGCCTAAGGTAGGCACACATCGAGTCAGCAACCCTGAGGTAGGACCTAATAGGGCCTCCAAGTCCGTAAGTTTTTAATTCTAGCTTAACTTGGGCTGTAGGTTAAACTGGCCCTTCAGAGCTTGGCCGTTCACGGCTCAGCTGGGATTTTGAACCCAATAAAAAAAAAATAATAACAACAACATGGACACAGTAATTGCAAGTGTCAAGCGACGTCATGAAATGAATAAAAATAATAATGGAATAATAGCATATGCGGATGAAATGAATGTTTGAAGGAGCGGGGAATGGAAATGAATGTAGAAAAGACAAATATTAAGTGTATGTCGAAGAGAAGGAGAACTCGGAGTTCAAATAGGAGATAAGGAAATAAGAATTGTTGAAAAATTTAAATATTTAGGGAATATGTTTAATAAAGAAAATGGTAATATGCAAGAAATAACTGAAAGAATTGCAAAGTTTAGTGAAAATGTCGGAATGTTATACCCGCTACTGAGAGATGAACATATGCCCTTTGGGACTAAGAAAATAATCTTCGAAACAGTTTTAACACCAATACTGATTTATGGGTCGGAACACTGGAAAATGCGCATGGCGGATCGAAGTAGAATTCAGGCGGCAGAAATGAGACCCCTGAGGACTATTCTGAGAAAGACGCGAAGGGATAGGATAAGAAATGAAGAAATAAGAGCCAATGTAGGAGTAACGCCGATTTTGAGAAAAATCGACGTTGCCAAATTGAGACGGTTGGGCCACTTGGAGAGAATGGAGGAGGGGAGAACTGCGAGGAGGTGCTGGGAATGGCAGAAGACAGCGGGGGAGACCAAGAAGGAGATGGAGGGACGAAGTGGAGGAGAGCTTGCGAAGATACGACTCGCCCAGCATGCAAGAGCTCGGGGAAACGGGAGTGCTGCTGGACAGGGCGGAGTGGTGAAGGAGGCTGGCTCCACTGACAGGCTAATAGCTTACCTAGGAGCTGAAATAAAAAGTAAGTAAATGTAATTGAGCATATGCAAAGTAATTGTAATTATAACCAATTATTTTATTTTTTAACCGCAATTACCCCATACCTGATTAGGTTTGTCAACTTTCTGAAGTACAATTCTGGGATATATATATATATATATATATATATATACAGGGTGTCCCAGGAGGAAATGGTCAAGAATGCACCATTTCACTCTTTGGGAATTTCTAAGTAGAAAGTATTATATCGATATGGGTCTGATTCCCAACCGTTACCGAGATACAGGCCTCTACATTTGGGTAATTAAAACATAATAAAAAGGCGATCTTAGATACTATTTAATGACACTTGTGGTTTACAAAAAGTACAAACATACAATACACTATTGCACTTATTGCAGAATGGTTTCAAAGTGACCCCCTCCTCCTTCAATGCACGCGGCGAGCCTCCGATCCATCGAGTCTTGCCAAGGGAAACGCGGAAGTTCATTTCTGAGGTTTATGAACGCATCCTGTATACGTGCAACCAACTGCTCCCTAGTTTCGGGCTTACCCCGCTGATAAACGTTACTCTTCAAGAACCCCCAGACAAAAAAAATCTAGCGGAGATAAGTCAGGCGAACGAGGGGGCCATGCCACAGGTCCTCCACGTCCAATCCACCTTCCCGGAATCCGTTGATTTAAGTATGTAGTAACCTCTCTGCCGTAGTGAGGTGGTGCCCAAATGTAGAGGCCTGTATCTCGGTAACAGTTGGGAATCAGGCACATGTCGATATAATACTGTATATTATACTCGGCAGGGGGCCTGTGTTTGTTGTTGGCTAGTCCCCACTGGGTATAATAAAAATACTCTTTAAACAGAGTGCGCTGACCCCTCGGTCACTTACGGAATCCGGGAGCTTTCCTTAGCCCTTGCTTCACTCGTCGAGTTTGGATTAATTATGATGGGATTAACTGAGAGTCAACTTTAATTTTAGGCACTTTAATTAAATTCAAGTAAGCGGATTACAGGCGAAAGTTTGTAATGATTTGCTTAGCTTTTGAGTTCACAAGGTTATATTTTAAAGTAAGTTCACCGGGCTATAAGTGAATTGTTCTTAAGTCTACGAGTAACAATTAAGGTCACGAGGAAATAAACGAATTAAGTCTGCCGGCGTTTCCTTCAGTCAGATTTTCAATTCCAATATTCCGATATAAAGCTTAGTCTTTATTCGAGGTGAAATTCGTCCTTCACCCGGGGGTTTAAATTACGTTAATTCAAAAGTCAGACGACCTCCTTCTTGGACTATCCCCTTAAATCCGTTCTAAGATCGCTTAAAGCACACTAATGCATACGGGGCAACTCACACCTCGTTACCCGCGGTAAAATGAACAACGATTCTCTTCAAAGACTGATCCACGGTCCGTTCTAGAATCGGAAAGCAAAACTAATGCATACGAGGTGACTCGCACCCCGTCATCCGCGGAGACCGTGGTAAGCTCTTTACCCAGAGTCTGCTCTACCAAGAATCTGTCTTTTAATGGCTGGACACCTCCTTATATAAGAAAGGAATCCATTCTCACATACGTCAGAGAGGTGAGTCACCCTGAGACCAAAAGAATATTTAGTTCTCACAGTCAAGGTTCCCATCCTGAAACTCGAGACGGATGCGAGGTGTTCGCTTGGAAGGCTAACATGCGACCAGCGAGCGTATGCTGTCGCGAAAGTTTGTCTGGGCGTTCTTTGATTAAAATGAATGGCTGTTTTTAACATCATATTTCATATTTCGGGCGTGTGCTTTAGGACTTAGGAAAGATTAGGCAGATTCTCGCGTCAATCACTGAGATAGAGACGAGCGCCTGCTCTTGTAGGATATTTAAGAAGGGGGGCGTGCTAGTGTATAACATTTATCTTATTTATTTCATCTTTCAATATTGCGTCTGACATTTGTCCCGTATAACATATATATATATATATATATATAAACGACGTAAGTATAGAGGAGTGTTCTGCACACGAGGAAGAGAAATAACAAACAAATGAGAAATAAGGCACCCGCCCGGGAATCGAACCCAGGATCTTCCGATTGCCGGTCAGACGTGCTAACCACTACACTACGGAGCCACGATAGTCAGAAGTTGTAATTCTCCTACATAGGGTAGAAACCAATGCCTTGAGAGGGCATATATATATATATATATATATATATATATATTATTCTTTATTAAAAAAGTCGCACTACACTTGGAAAATTTATTTACTATACATTTATTGTACATATGACATGATATGAGTTACATTAGTACATAGTTATTATATGACAAAAAACATTTATTATTATAGTTCAAATTTCAATTCACATTCCTTTGTTTCAGATTGTCAATTTCATTTGAGCTCTTCAGACGTTGACAATTTTGGATTTAATATTTGCATTGCACAACACTGCAATAATGGGTTTAACAATTGAAGAGAGAACTTTTTTGGTGGAATTTCTTTTTAAAAGTAATGGAAAGTACACACAAGAAGTACAAAATTTGTTTACTGAACGGTCCCAAATAGTCACTTGCCTTATCGAACATCAGTCTATGAAGTAATCATAAAGTTTCGAGAGACTGGTTCTGTGTATGATGCTCCCAGATCGGGGAAGACCACCTGTTTTTACTGAGGAAAAGTTATTGGATATCTCTGATCGTATACTGCGAAGTCCTACAAAATCTGTGCGTCAGTTAGCCCAACAAACAAAATTGTCTGTAGGTTTAGCTCATACAGCTGTGGCAAAAAAGTTGAAGTTGCATCCGTACAAAATAGTGGCTCTGCAGGAATTGAAACAATCTGATGCTGCTAAACGAATGGAGTATTGCCATTGGTTCAGTGGTTTCATAGGAATGGCTGATCCGTATAGAAATTTTGAATTTAACTTTTTTTTTTCTCATGAAGCTTGGTTCCATTTGAATGGATGTGTAAACAGTCAAAACAGTCGTATTTGGTCCTCAGAAAATCATCATGCATATCGCGAGTCTCCTCTTCATAGTCCAAAAATTGGAGTTTGATGCGCTCTATCACGCAAGAGGATCGTTGGACCAATATTCTTTGAGAACACTGTCAACGCTGAGCGCTATATTTACGACATTTTGTATCCTTTTTTTGGTGAACTAACCGAAGAGGAACTTGATGGCTCATATTTTCAGCAGGATGGTGCAACAGCACATACCGCTAATGTAGCCATGAATCTCCTTAGAGAAGTCTTTGCTGATAGACTTATCTCAAAACCCATTTGGCCACCACGTAGTCCAGACCTTACTCCTTTGGATTTTTATTTGTGGGATAAATTGAAAAGTATTGTGTATGAGAATAATCCAAAAACAATTGAAGAATTGATGGTAGCAATATTGGTGGCGATTTCTTCCATCTCGCAAGACTAAATTCAAGGGGTGTTCGACAACAAAATACGCCGTGTTGAAAAGTGCTTAGCTGAGAGAGGACATCATTTCCAACTTATAATAATATTGCAATATTGTAATGTTTGTCATAATGTAATAAATATATGTATATACATATAATAACTATATACTGATGTAACTAATGTATAATAAATAAATTTTCCAACTGTAGTGCGACTTTTTGAACACCATATATATATATATATATATATATATATATATATATATATATATATATATATATATATAAAAAACGGTTCTATAGGAGAACATTCCGCGCAAGATGAGAAGAGATAATGAAAAAATGAGGTAACCACCCGGGAATCGAACCCGGGATCTTCCGATTGCCGGTCAGATATGGTAACCATTACACCACGGGCCTCACTCGAACAAATGCCGTAATTCCTCTACATACGCGCAGAAACCAATGCCCCAAGGGGGCACCTCCCGCATGCCGTATCTATATATACATTTCAACTGCAAAGAACACGCAGTATAAATAACGTAAAGAACGACGCTTGTATAGGAGAACATTCCGCGCAAGATGAGAAGAGATAACGAACAAATGAAAAAATGAGGTAACCACCCGGGAATCGAACCCGGGATCTTCCGATTGCCGGTCAGATATAACCATTACACCACGGGCCTCACTCGAACAAATGCATGCGGGAGGTGCCCCTTGGGGCATTGGTTTCTGCGCGTATGTAGAGGAATTACGGCATTTGTTCGAGTGAGGCCCGTGGTGTAATGGTTATCATATCTGACCGGCAATCGGAAGATCCCGGGTTCGATTCCCGGGTGGTTACCTCATTTTTTCATTTGTTCGTTATCTCTTCTCATTTTGCGCGGAATGTTCTCCTATACAAGCGTCGTTCTTTACGTTATTTATACTGCGTGTTCTTTGCAGTTGAAATGTGTGTGTGTGTATATATATATATATATATATATATATATATATATATATATATATATATATATCATTGGGTCAGGGGTTGCACTTGCATCTGCCATGGTAACATAAAATAAAATAGATAACTAGAGACTAGAAAAGTCTAACAGTAGCGAGCCAATTGACCAGCGGTTTAATAGATGAGTGAGTGACGACTGACGAAAATTGTGGAGCCCGGAAGCCCAGAATCAAATTCGTCTGAAACACGTCTGGTTTTGGTTCTGGCGTCTCAATCAAGTTCCAAACTTCAAATACCAGTGCCCAATAAAAAAATTTTTTTTTCGTAAGTTACATTTAGGACCATATAAAAACATTAATTTAATTATTTTGTTGGATACTAGTGTTTCATTTTCAAGCAGATTTTGTTTTTTAGAAATCCGGGAGATTAGGTAAGCATTCCGGGAACCGGGAGAATATACACAATTCCGGGAGGGTTGGCAAGCCTATACCTGATATCAGTACTATACAAAAAAATCAATATTAAACATGAGAGATGAACAATAACAAGTAATGTACATTTAATCTTAGATTTCTATTAATCCATTATTAATTGAGATTTCAACTTTGTTTTAAACGAATTTACTTTCATATCTTATATATCCACATTTAAATCATTCCATAGTTTCAGTCCGATGAAAATCGGTAAATTTTGAGATGAAGATAATCTTAATTGAGTAATAACATGCTTTGATCTATTTCTATTTTCTAGCCTGATATGAATGGATTTCTTGATGAGGTACAGAATATTTATTTACCCATTGTAAGTTAATGATTTTATTCTTACATTTGGAAATAAAAATAAAATGTGCCAGTTTGATTACATCTTTGAGCTTTCGTAGTTTTAGCTCTTTAAATAATGCACTAGAATGATCATGGAAATCAGCCTCAGACAATAACCTTATTACTCGTTTTTGGATGACAAAGCTACTGTTTAAAGGGTTGTTAGTGGAGTCATAGGCGGATCTAGAGGGGGTGCCAGGGTGCTTAATACTGGACATAAACATTCAAGCGTTTTACCTTCTTTCGTTTAACAAGGATGTATGAGGCCTCCAAATTAAGCCCCATTGCTTCAATTAGGCCCCCCTGTCCCTCGCTCTGGATCCATCTATGAGTTTCCCCAAACAAGAGTGCAGCTGTTATATAAGAAAGAACAAGAGTATGGCAGAGAGTTAATAAAACCTCTTTAGGGACTACATTCCAAAGTTTAAACATTATGAGTGTAAGTTTGTATGATGAGGTACTTGTGGGTGGATGTGGCAAGGAATGGGACTATGAAGGCAGAGATGGGTCACAGGGTGGAAGAAGGGGCAGAGGTACTTGGTGCCCGAAGAAGTGTTTGGAAGGAGAGGTCACTGTCTATGGGTGCGAAGATGGGTATGTATGAAGGTATAGTAGTGTCAACAGTGTTGTTTGGTGTAATATTGTTATTACACTGTGTTCGCACTTATTAAGCAGATTACATTTTCTCCAATATTTTCAAAAGTTTTTTCCCGATTTCAATGAAATTTGTAGCAAATAATCACTATATATAGCAGCATTGGTGGTATTAATTTCAATAAAATATTTTGATAATTAAAATAATTATCTCATTTTAATGAAAAATATGTAAAATATTGTGTTCCGAATTATTAAGCAAGTATTCTCTTTACAAATCTAAATGGTGAAAATGGGTAAGAAGAAGGATTTAACACTAACTGAGAAAAGAAAAATAGTCAAGTTACTCGCTGAAAATATAAAATCTATTGAAATTGCGAAGCAGTTTGGCAGAGCTTATCGAACTGTAAACAAGTTTGTAGCGGAGGGTACCAAACTGAGGCAGCGAAGTGATAAAGGAGCTATAAGAAAAGTGACAAGGCGGCAGATATCTGTAATCAAGCGCAAATTGCAAAGCATCCATTGTCTTTAATTAAAGAGGTTTTTGAGCAGGCTGGCATACATAATGTACCAAGAACATCTCGATGTGAAATCCACCAAACAATTGGCAAGACGTGCAAACTTACGATTCAGTCACCATTAACACCCAGGTACAAGAAGCAGCGTGTTGAATGGGCGCGTCAGTACGTGAAAACAGATTTTAATACTGTATTGTTAACCGATGAATGAAGAGCAACCCTTGAGGGATCTGATGTTGGTCAAGAAGATGGATTGCTAACGGTCAAGCTCTACCATGGAATGAGGTTTCCTTTTAGAAAGTTTGTGTAAGACTGGGCATTCATTTTTACACCATCAGGCACTCAGTATGGGACAGCTACTTCATTGCCTATCAATCCTGCCCAAAACATGACACTACCTCCACCTTGTTGGCGTCTTAATCTCGATGGTAGAAATTGGCTCTCAGCAATCCATCTTCTTGACCAAACATCAATCCCCTCAAGGGTTGCTTTTCATTCATCGGTGAACAATACAGTATTAAAATCTGTTTTCACGTACTGACGCGCCCATTCAACACGCTGCTTCTTGTACCTGGGTGTTAATGGTGACTGAATCGTAGGTTTACACGTCTTGCCAATTGTTTGGAGGATTCCACATCGAGATGTTCTTGGTACATTATGTATGCCAGCCTGCTCAAAAACCTCTTTACTTGAGGACAATGGATGCTTTGCAATTTGCGCTTGATTACAGATATCTGCCGCCTTGTCACTTTTCTTATAGCTCCTTTATCACTTCGCTGCCTCAGTTTGGTATCCTCCGCTACAAACTTGTTTACAGTTCGATAAGCTCTGCCAAACTGCTTCGGAATTTCAATAGATTTTATATTTTCAGCGAGTAACTTGACTATTTTTCTTTTCTCAGTTAATGTTAAATCCTCCTTCTTACCCATTTTCACCATTTAGATCCGTAAATAGAATACTTGCTTAATAATTCGGAACACAATATTTTACATATTTTTCAATAAAATGAGATAATTATTTTAATTATCAAAATATTTTATCGAAATGAATACCATCAATGCTGCTATATATAATGATTATTTGCTACAAATTTCATTGAAATCGGGGAAAAACCTTTGAAAATATTGGAGAAAATGTAATCTGCTTAATAAGTGCGAACGCAGTGTAGTATTATGGAAATTCTCGGCTCTGCTGCTGCGTTGTATTCATTGTTCGTTAGCTATGCTCTTCCATACATGTATTGCTGCTATTTACCTTCTCTTCTGTAATCAACGTTCAAGCTTAATATTTATATTAGGTTTATTCATATTCATATTTGCTGTTTCTTGTTTGTATTACAATTTTGTAGACTTATATTGATTGTGTTTTGTTTACAGGTGTATGAGTGTGTGGATTTGTGAGTTAAATAAAGCCTGGTTACCACGGGATTTTATTTATGTGAGGCACTACAATTTATTTAACTCTCATCATCTGGCGTCAGTATGAAACGCGGACTCAGACCAGAAAGACTTGAAGTGAATCCCACCGCACCGGAAGTGACCCGCATATTCAAACACTGGCTGTTCATCTTCAGCAGATATAAGAGTATTATTGAGGGCTCTGACGATGCGTACCTTGGTCTGCTCGCAAATTCATTGTCTTCAGAAAATTTCGAGTTAGTAGCTGACTGCGAGACCTACGATGCTGATCTTCAGATACTCAAGTCTGCCTTCATCAAATCGGCAAACGAGGTTGTCGCTCGCCATCGCGCCTCTACTCGAAAACCGACTTCAGGAGAATCTATAGACGAGTACCTACGCGCCCTCCAGGTGCTCAGTGTTGACTGCTATTTGAAGGCCGTCTCAGCTGAAACTCATCGTGACGAATGTATCCGCGATGCCTTCATCTCTGGCCTGGCGTCTCAACACATCCGGACTCGACTGCTCGAAAACAAAAAACTGGATCTTGGTTCTGCGGTCGAACAAGCTCGTGCTCTCGAGATTGCATTGAAAGACTCGATGTTGCAAGTCTAGTCATCCTGACACCCAACTTACGGCTGCTCTCCCGTGTTATTCTGACATAACCGACTTGTCTGCCTCATACGAATCAACCGTAGATCCAGAAAACGCTTGTGCTATTGTTCGTCGTCAAGCTAAATGTTTCTTCTGTGGAAATACTGTAATTGACATCCGCGATCTAATTGTCCGGCGAAAGATGCCACGTGTAATAAGTGTGACAAAAGGGGACACTTTGCTAAGGTTTGTAGAAGTTCAGGCAGTTCAGCGTCTGCTTCTTCTGTTTCTGCAACCATCTCGTCCGTTCTTCATGATGTACTTAAAGCTTCCACTGTTACAATATATCTCGGAAATTCTCCTGTAAGTGCTCTTCTGGACACTGGGAGTTCTGAGAACTTTATTTCTTCATCGATTGCTCGAAGGTTGAATCTTCGAGTCGAGCCTCATGATGGCGTTAGAGCCATGACATCCACACGGTTCACATCTGCTATATAAGGGGTTTGTCTCGTTGAGCTGAAGCTTGATTCTCAGCTTTATGCAAAGGTGCGTCTCCTCGTTTTGTCGGGTCTTTGTACGGATGTTATCCTTGGCCTTCCTTTCCTGAGAAGTCATTCTAACGTGCGTGTGTCCTATGGTGGCTCTCAACCATGTCTAGAAATCTGCTCCCTTGCTGCTTTGTTTATTCCCCCTCCTCGAATTTTTAAGAATTTATCACCCGATTGTAAGCCAGTCATGACCAAGTCACGGAGATTCAACTCGTCTGATGCGGAGTTCATTCGTTTTGAAGTGGCTCGACTTTTGGCGGAGGATATCATTGAACCCTCTGAATCGCCATGGAGAGCTCAGGTTGTTGTCGTCGACCGCCACCAGAAACAACGAAGAATGGTGGTTGACTACTCGGAAACCATAAACCTATTCACCTATCTGGATGCTTACCCTCTTCCAAACATGAAGAGTTGGTGAATAAGATTGCCAATTATAACGTATTCAGTACTATTGATTTAAAAATTGCATACCATCTTATTCCTCTACACGAAGACGATAGTACCCTCACCGGATTTGAAGCTGATGGCAAGTTGTATCAATTCAAGAGACTGAGCTTTGGATTGACGAATGGAGTCGCTTGCTTACAGCGGATAATGGACAACTTTATTAGTAAAAACGATCTGAAAGGGACTTTCGCATATCTCGACGATGTCACTATTTGCGGCGATTCTTTGAAGCTGCTTCGAAGTATGGTATGACATTAAACCAGGAAAAAAACAAATTTTCTTCTAGCTCAATACGTTTATTGGGGTATGAAATCAGAAATCATGAACTTCGTCCCGATCCATCTCGACTAGAACCATTGCAAAATATGCCTGTACCCGAGAGTAAGAAAAGCCTTGAGCGTTTACTCGGGCTGTTTGCTTATTACTCGCGATGGATACCTAAGTTTTCGAACCGAATTCGCCCTTTAATTGACGCATCTATACCTCTAAACCAGGGGTCACCAACCTGGGCGGTAGCGCCCACTAGTGGGCTCACATTAAAGGTAATTAAACATTTATTTCATTATTTATTTTATCGATTATGTTGATTTATTCTTTTTGATCTAAGGTGGGCGATAAGCTTTTTTAATTTTAAAAAAATCGTAAAAGTGGGCGGTGAACAAAAAAAAGGCTGGTGACCCCTGCTCTAAACTATCAGGCCAACATGACGATTAATGACCTGAAAGAAGCTATCATTAAGTCGTTGAAGCGGAAAATTGACGAACAGTTGCGTTTCACCATAGAAACCGACGCCTCGGACGTAGCCATCGCTGCTACACTAAATCAAGAAGGACGTCCAGTTGCCTTTTTCTCGCGCTCGTTGAACAACTCTGAGAAGAAACACTGTTCTGTTGAGAAGGAAGCGTACGCCGTAGCTGAATCCATTCGACGCTGGCGACATCTTCTAGCAGGAAAGCATTTTAAGCTAGTTACAGACCAGAAGTCAGTCATGTATATGTTTAACACTAAACACAAGGGTAAGATTAAAAATGAAAAATTTTACGGTGGAGAGTTGAATTACAGCAGTATTCATTTGAAACTGAGACCCGGCCACGAAGATTGAATGTCGCTGCTGATGCTCTGTCACGCAGTTTTTGTTCTGCTGCTACTTCTTACGATCTATTCTCGCTTCACAAGTCTCTCTGTCACCCGGGTGTTACTCGAATGACGCATTTTGTGCGCAGTCGCAACTTACCATATTCGGTTGATGATGTGAAGCGACTAGCGAGTAGTGTCTACCTGCCAAACGTGTTCTAAATTTAAACCTCAATTCTGTCGTCCCAATCAGGGGAAGTTGATTCAAGCTATGAACCCCTTCGATCAAATTAGTATAGATTTTAAAGGCACGTTGCTGTCTACTTCAAACAACAAATACTTGTTTATAGCGGTCGATGAATTTTCACGCGGTTAATATTCGTCTTTTCACCCGCTCACGCGCGGTTAAAACAGTACAATATATTGAATTGCCATTCAAAACTAAGAAAATGTATATCTTATGTTGTGCAAATTTGTTCAAGTGTACTTTTTTTAATAAAATATATTTCCTGTTTTGGCTATAATGTACTTTTTTTCATAAAATATTTTTCCTGACTGGGCTACTTTTTTCGCTACTCTGCGACTTAATTAGTTGGTTGGTTTTTGTTTTGGCTATTTTTTTTTCTAATTGGATTCAGTTTGGTGGTGTTTGTGATAGAATTATGATGTGCCGTTCGTGTGATTTCGACTTTGAGAACTTGATTCGTCATGTGTCCTAGATGAAGGCAAAGGATTGGATGTTTTTATCAATTATGGCGTTATTCTCTCATCCTTAACTTGCCCGAAATGTGACAGTGAGTGCCTAATACGAAAAGATCAGAAGATATTTAGGTGAAATAACCAATATTAACCGGTTAGGTCAACTGAATGCCCGATTAGGTCAACTGAATGCCTTTGATGATTGGTTGGGTTAAGTAGTGATAGTTTCGTTAGTTTAAACGAAAATGACGGGAGCAAATTTTCTGGTTAATTTTGAGGTGTTTTATACGAAACTGCCATCCGTTTCCTGTGCAAATGCGTAGTTTTCGAGATAACGATATCTCGAAAACTACGCATTTGCACAGGAAACGGATGCCAGATTCGTGCAAAACCCCTCAAAATTAACCAGAAAAGTTTGTTCTCATCATAAAAACAGACTGGGTGTAAAAACGAATAATTACCTTTCACGCTTTCCGTTTGCTTTTCCTTGTCGAGATGTGTCCGCTACTACTGTTGTTAAATGCTTGACTGAGATCTTTTCAATCTTTGGTTTGCCGGGTTACGTAAATTCAGATAGAGGGTCAAGTTTTATGTCAAAGATGATGAAGGATTTTCTGCATGAACATGGAGTAGCTAAGTAAGATTCTACTTTTTGTTATTACGTTTATTGACCAATATCCATAACGCTAAACAATGATGGAACTCTGAAACATACAAATAAAACATTAAACACATACATGAAAAATAAAGGCATCAACATGAAGACACTAATCACTAACAATGAATATTCTCTATCTCCCCCCCGAGTCTTTGATATAGTATAATGAGAAAAAGGGGAACAAAGACATATATGTAGTAGTGTGGTACAGGGTATGGGTGTCGATGGCGAGAGGGGGTTGTTCATGTAGTATGTAGCGTGTTCGTCATATCGTAATCGCTCTGCCATGAAAGTGTCTTCCTATCGCGTCCGGAGCGTCTGACGGCAGGGGCATCGGTTGGAGAAGCGAGACACCTGGACGCAGCACCTGGAGCAGCAGGTTGCGAGGAATCTTGTTGCTGGAAGCGCTCAATGGGTGCCAGGGACGGTGTTGGTGGGCACTGCTGAGGGTGCGTAACTGGTCTGGAGGGCAGGCCTCGTGGTGGGGTGTGCAGTGGAAGCGATGTGGGGCTGGTCGGTGAGGTTACGTTGGTGGGCGATAGGGGATGATCGCTCGACTGCGGACGGGGAGCGTGGTTTCGGGGGTGAGGTTGCGCACTACTCCAATTCGGGCGCAGGGCTGGAGAGGTGAAGGCGGGAGTCGTACATGCGTGGTTTTGGGGGTGAGGTCGCGCACTGCCCCGATCCGGGCGCAGGGCTAGAGAGGTGAAGGTGGGAGTCGTCCCCGATGGTGAGGCGGCGGTTGGACGGGCACATATTTCCTCAGAAATTTTCTGTTTCGCAGAGTCACTCTGCCTGAACCGTCAACCTTCATCACGTATTGATCGAACTGTCGTACTTCTATTACCAGGCCAGTCTTGTCCCATTTCCTGGGGTTGGGGCCGATCTGGTTCTGGATTCTGACCCTGTCTCCGACCACGAGTCGGGGTAACCGTCTGGTGTGGGGCACGATCGGGATGAAATCTTTGATCGGACGGCCGAACACACACAGCGGGAGACAGTTTGGTATCTTTGTCAAGCGTGTTGCGGTATTGTAGCATGGCTCGCTGAAAAGCGTCTGTGTCGGATATGATGTTATCCGTTAAAGGTAGTCTCAGTATGTCACTTCCTCGCACCCACAAGGAAGTTTATACCGTTTAATTATTTTATTCTGACTGCGAATTTCGAAGACAACAATTTATACCCTCGGTTGATGGCGTCCGCTCTCTCTCAGTCCGTTGAGAGAAGGGAATGCTTTTCTCCATTGGAAGGATATAAAATGACGAGTTTTCCTTTGTTAGTCCTTTATTTCCACAAAGTTGAAATCACTAATAAACACCCTTAACACAACACTTGCTTAGAGAGTTATTAACGGGCAAATGCTTACATCAAAATAAGCTGAGGGGTCCAGCCAAACCCGGCTGGCCCACGAACGGAACACTATACTCCCTCTGTCGGAAGCTGAGGCGAGTGTTAGACTGACGAAGCATGTTGCCTTCCTCAAGGGGCTCCCTTTTGTCCTGGAGAAACACCCATGGTTGCCACGTGTTACAGAAGACTATTAAACTTGCAAAATCTTACTCTAATAATGATATTAACGAGAGAATTGGTATAATTGAATATTAGCAAAAGAATTTATACAATTGTAGTTTTACACTTACCTCTTTTATGTGATTTATAATAACTGAAAATAACATTTACAATTTGGGAATCTCCGTTTAAGATTAGACGTGGCAACACTGTTTTCGTTAGGCTTATCGAAAAGGTGCAGACAATCCGCGGGCATCGAAGCACTCTATACAAACATTAAAAATGTAACTGAATCATATTTTAATTTAGTTGAACAGAATAATATCTTTTAAAGGATTAATATGTTAATTTATACAAACAGAATGATATCTTTTAAATTTTAACATAAATTTATTTTCCTGTGGAAACACTTTCCCACATCTGTATCGAGCTCACCGTTCGGTCTTGTGTTGTCTGTGATCAGTCGTTTCGCTGTTTTCACGCCAACTTCGGCTTTGCAGTTTGAATGTGGAAAAGCTACCGAAGTCAGACGGTGGTGTATGCCCCAGTTCCCCAGGAAGTGACGAGTAGCCGTGGATGTGAACTCAAGGCCGCCGTCAGATGACAGTTCGTCGCAGATGCCATAAGTCACGAACACCCTACGCAGGCTGTTGATGAGGCCTCTGGCGCCATCCGTGGTCCTCTCCACAATCGGCCAGTTTGAGACGGGGGACACCGGAGGAATTGGAGGAGCACTGGGCTGCGAAGGTGCCATACGGTTGCAATGGCTGCAACTGTTCCTGAGAGTAGTGATAGCAGGGGTGATGCCGGGCCAGAACACGGACACCTCAGCTCTCGCGACCATCAACGATACCCCCTGGTGGGCTGCGTGGAGCGCGTTCAGTACATCCTGCTGGAGAGAGGGAGGGATCACAACACGGTTTTTTAATATGACGACGCCGTCCACCGTGTACAGGTCCTCTCGGAATTGGTAATATTCTCTGAGTGGGGGTGGGAGCTCGTGACGGAAGTCAGGCATGCCTGACTCGATTATCGAGACGAGCTCTGTCATGTGTTGGTTGCTGCTCGTCGCCAATCTTACCCGGTCCCAGGTAACGGACTACAGCGTGTTCAGAGCTGAGATCGCGGAGGCCATAACCTCGTCGTCGAGGGCTTCGTCGTTGTACGCAGCCGTTACCTCTGTGCGTATGCCAGCTAAGAATGAGTGCCGCAGAGCAGCTGCCGACGGTAGGTCATCATCAGCAACAGCGTCTTGGCTACTAGCGGAGATGTCGTCTGCCAGGAGCATATTTTCAGGTTGGCGGTCGCCGGTGGGGTGGCGGGACGTAGCGTCAGCAGTGCAATGCCTCGCACCAGATACATGGATCATGCGAAATCTGTAGCGGAGAGTCTTCTCCTTCAGATTTCTCAGTCGAGCATTCGGTAAGTCTTCCAGCGACCTGTCGCCAAACACCTTCAGCAGCGGTTTGTGGTCAACAGCGATGATGAGGTCATCGCAGCCGAGGACGAAGTACCTGGCCTTGTCCAGTGCGTCAGCGACTGCCAGAGCCTCCCCTCGATCGGCGCGTAGCGTGACTCGGCGGGGTGGGTGAAGCGACTGTCAACGAGGGTGACCATCCAACCAGTGCGGCAGCAAAAGGGTTCAGCACCAGGACATTCAGAGTGCTTCTGGGATAGCTAGAATCCGATCCCTGACTTCGACCAATCGGTCGCAAGACAGGACGGCTTTGTTTTGTCAAATATACTTACACCCTCCTCGATCTCACTGATGATCACCACCTTCGACTCTCCAAACAGATTGTTGAGTTGATCATCCCATCGGAAGGGCGTGCCGGGCTTCAAGAGTTGACGAAAAGGTATCATTCTCTTTGCCATAGCGAAAGCATACGCCACCTGGTTAATTAGCCCAAACCATGAGCGAATGTCGGTTATGTTCTTTGGTGTAGGAAAGTCACGGATGGCCTGCAGATACTTCTCGCAGGGTCGTACTTTGTCGAGTGTGATTTCGAAGCCAGCAAACTCCAGTGTCTTGTCCAAATACAAACTTCTCAGGGTTCAGCGTGATGCCGTGTCTACCGCAGATGTCAAGCCAGTTGACTGCTTGGAAGAAACTTTGTCTCAGGTCGTCCGACCAGAGCAGCGTATCGTCGATACACTTGGTTTTGTTTGGAACGTCGGATACTACTTCGTCGTAACGTCTCGAATAGCCATCACCAGAGGCGATATAGCTTTGGGGCGCCGTGCGGTACCGGTACCTGCCCCACGGAGTGATGAAGGTGGTCAGGTGACGGTCTTCCTCGCGGAGGGGCACGCTGTGGTATCCGTTCCAAGCATCGAACACGGTCTTCTTGCCATGGGGCACCGACCGTGCCTGATGGAACGGTGACTGAGTATGGTGTGTCTCGCGGGTGGCATGTATGTTCAGGGGCTGGAAGTCGACCGTGCGGCGTGGCTTCCCGTTCTTCTTGGTGCACACCACCATCCGTTGACACCATGTCACCGGTTCACCGACAGGCACTGGCTCGATTACGCCCAATTTCACGTCTTGGTCGAGTCCACGCTTGACGTCATCTTGCCAGTGAAGAGGAACGGGTACCGGGGTGTGATATGCCACCGGATCAGCTGGAGGGTCCACCATAAGTTTCAATGGAGGGCCCTCCATCATTGGCAACGACTGATGCGCGCACGTGTTAAATGAGCTTGACTTGTAGTATTCGACCAAGTACTGCCGCAGTCTGTCGCGGTTCTTCTCAGTCGCCAGGAACGGTAGTTGTAATGGCGGCCGGGGCGGTGTTTGACGTATCGGGCAGTCGCATGGGCTGGTCTGACCGCTCTCGCTGCTGATAGCACTATCTCTGGCCGGCACCTCATCGCTCGCGGTGTCGGTTGCCGAGGTTGCCTCGAGTCGATGCGAAGACGTCTCACCGATCATCGGGAAGTTGTCGGTTATCATGCCGAGCGCAATGCATGCTTCCTTGCTGAGGAACAGCTTGTCGGAGTTGTCCGTGACATAGGTGAGTTGACGAATTGTTACCACTTTACCGGTTTTGTCCTTTCCAGAGTCGCAGGATGACGGCGCCGAGTATTTTGATGCATCCGTTGTTGGCGGCGTGCATTCTCATCGTGACGAGGATAAGGTCGGCTTGTTTGAGGCCTATGCGGTAGATGACTTTGATGCCTGCCAGACAGCTCTGGCAGCCGGTGTCAGCCATCGCACCGAGTGTGGCAATCTTGGGCGCAGCCTTTAGCTCGAATCCGAATGCAGCGTAATCTTCATCGACGGCTGTCACTGTGAGGTTTATGAATGGCTGAGATTTGGAGGCTTGCTTAATCCATGTGTCGGAAAGGCGATGATAAAGATGATGGTCAAGGGCGATGACTCTTCTGATGCGGCGTCGGCCAGTTGTAGCAATCGAGCAGAGGGCCTCGAATACAGCACCTTCTTCGCATATTGCATATGAATTCGCTACTATCTCGACTCTTGATGGTTTATGCTTGCTCCTACACACTGCTTCAAAGTGGTTCTCACGATTGCAGTGGCTGCATGTGTGGCCATAGGCTGGGCAGTCTTTCTTTCGGACCCTGCCTAGGGCACTTTTGCCGTGCCCTTTCCTGCCGCAATATGAGCACACCTCATGGTTGCCGACTGTCATCTCCTTCAGAGCCTCCTCCTTGTTCCGTCTGTAGGCGCTGTTAGCAGCCTCGACGCCCTGAGAGTCGAGGAGACGTGATGCTGAGCGCTTGCCAGATTCTTTGGCCTCGACGAACTGGAAAACCTGCTCTAATGTCATGTTCTAGTTCGTGTTGCCGAGTAGGTCCAGTTGAATCTCGGGGTCTTCAATGCCGCGGGTCAGGACGTCGCGCAAGATGGCCTCCGTGTAGTTCATATCCGAATCGCAGCTCGAGCATTTGGTGATGTACTTGCATACCCCTGCCTGGCCACGGAGTCGGGCGCCGAATGAACGCACGGTTTCGTCACGGTCTTGGCGCATGTTGTGCACCGCCACTCTAGCAACCATGGTGCTCTCTTCTCTGAATGCGAGTTTCTTTATGGTTGCGAGCACCTCATTTTCACTTCTCCCTGTCAGACTACCACCTACTGATCGTGTGAAGTCTTTGCGAAGGGGTTCATCGCAGCATTCCAGTAGCTGCACCACTTTGTCACGACCCTTGATTTTGGTGTCGTTCAACTCCCTATCATCCAACTAGTAATGGTCAGTGCGAGAGGTACGTCGGAATCGTGCGGAAGACCATCACTTTGGCCTTACAGTCAAAAGGTCTGCCAATAAAGGTTTGGGAATCGGTTATTCCCGAAGCCCTGCACTCTATACGCTCGCTGTTGTGCACAGCGACAAATGCTACTCCCCATGAACGTTTGTTTTCCTTTCCGCGTCGTAGTGCCAGTGGTTCTAGCATGCCTACTGGCTTACAGAGCCAGGTACCGTTTATCTTCGCAAGCACGTTCGCACAGGCGAGACTCTCCAGTGGAAGAAGTCGATCGTTTGGAAGCTACCCCTAACTATGCCCACATTCGTCACTCGACCGGGAGAGAGGATACAGTATCCGTAAAGGATCTGACACCCGGCAATAAGACGGCGGATCTCGAGAGTCCGGAAAGCTCATTTTCTCCTGCTCCAAGTACTGAAACTTCCATGGATTCAAGGAAACCTGAAGACACTACTCGTTCTACCCAGCCTTTATCCGCAGAGTCACAATCACTCGAGACTCGTACAGGACTTCCTTCAGATCCTGCTATTATCCTGGATGAAATCCCCGCCATTGTTCCTTCTCTCGGGACATCACCTTCTCGGTGGCCAACCAGTCCGCGACGATCGCATCGTGTTCGCCGTCCAGTAAATCGTCTTAACCTTTAGTATTTGTCTTTTAGGGGGGAAGAATGTAATATTATTAGTATTATGGAAATTCTCTGGGCTCAGCTGCTGCTGCTGCTGCGTTGTATTTATTGTTCGTTAGCTATGTTCTTCCATACATGTATTACTGCTATTTACCTTCTCTTCTGTAATCAACGTTCAAGCTTAATATTTATATTAGATTTATTCATATTCATATTTACTGTTTCTTGTTTGTATTACAGGTTTGTTTACAGGTGTATGAGTGTGTGGATTTGTGAGTTAAATGAAGCCTGGTTACCACGGGATTTTATTTATGTGAGGCACTACATATGGATGTGAGGAATGGGTGGCGAATGCGAAGGAAAGGAAAAAGGTGAATGTACTGGGAATGAAATGCTTGAGGACGATCTGTGGGGTGAGGCGGATTGATTATGTGAGAAACACGGTTACCCGTGAGAGGTGTGGGAGTCGAAGGAGTCTTGTTGAGAGAGAGAGCAGATGAGGGGGTGTTAAAATGGTTTTGGCATATAGAGAGGATGGTAAAGAAGATTTACGTGTCGGAGGCGGAGGGGAAAAAAGGAAGGGATATACCGAGGAGGAGATAGGAGTGGGTGAGGGAAGCTTTGGGTCAGCTGGGCCTGGACGTCTGGGAGGGTGAAAGATGCACGCTAGATAGAAAAAAAGTGGAGCGATGTGGTGTATGGGTGGTGACAGGGTGGCAATGTGCAGACTCAGGGGTGTATGAAGCGGTCTGGGTAAGCCGTGGAGTAGTCTGCGGGGCTGGGCTGTGGATAATGTTGCTCTGAGGAAGGTGCATTATTGTCATGTCGGCTGATGAAATAAATGTGAAGAATTGAAGCTCTTCCTGCCTGTTCCTGACGCGACCTCACTTCGGTGGGAAAGGCGTATGGGTATAAAAAAAATATTGGTAATGGAATTACAATTACGATAGAAAACTGTAAGATATATAATTACATTTTAAATTAATCGTTAAATAGTCTTTGTCTTTGAATTCTATCGCAATATATAAATTACTTCTTTCTTAGCTTTACCGTCCTTCTTATTAATCTGCTTTTGTTGAGGGATGCAAAAAAGAGATAACCAACCGCTGTATTTATGATTCCTAAGACTAGAGGCTAGAGCTGTTTGTAAACACTGTTATTCCAAAACAATGGCGTCCTTAAACCATTTATCAGATGAAGCGTTACGAAAGAAATTACGAGAATATGGAATTACCTCACCAGTTACTGCTAGCACAAGGAACATATTATTAAAAAAATTAAATCATGTTATTTCTGATAAAAATCGACAGTCTAATTCTAAAAGTTCTTCCCCCGTCGTCTCTGTGAAGGTTTCAACTCCGGGGCAGACTCGAAAGGAAATTTTGACCAACAAATTTGAAAATGACTCTCGGGTGCGAGTTAGCCCACGATTACGCTCCTCTTTAAATCAGAAACCTTTATCCAAATTTAAAAATGACGAAAGAACTTCTCGATTAGGTTTAGGTAGTTTAAATAGCTTCAGCTCTGATGAAGAAGAAGTTGATGGTAAGTCAAGAGATGGATTTTGCTTTGAGGTTTAAGGATGCATGGTGGGATATATTAGTTTTAATGGCTGTTTTGTTGTTAGTTATAAAGTTCAGACCTGTATGAGAAGTTTGGCAGAAGTGATACTCAAATTCTAAGGAAAGGAGCAAAATTTCAATAAACTGATTGTTCAGTAGAAAAAGTGGCTGGCACTTCTTCGGAATAGGCCCCACACTAGAATAATAAAATTCCTTAATTTTAAATTGGTTAAGATTCAGTAGAACACATTTACCAAACTCTATACTGATATTTATACAGCAAGATAAAGTGAAAAAAAACAAGAATATCTCCATGATGGTGCATTTGTGCCAAAAATGAAAGTCATATTCAATTGAAATGGCATGAAATACACCAGAAAAACCTATTTTTATTAGTTTGGGTGGTGTGTTCTAGTGAATCTTTATCTCTAAATTTGTTAACAATTGTAAACACTTGATGATTGGTTAGGTTATGATATTTTCATTAGTTTTAATAAATATATCATGACTTAACCTAACCAATCATCAAGAGTATTGTCATGAATACGCTTTTACTCATTATTATAATTCCTTATTTACTTTACTTTCTACTCTTTATTCCACTTCTTGGTTATTATTCGTTTTTTGACCCAGTCACACACAGCTATAACAGCAATATATATTGAATAAGAAAATATATATATATTATCTTGTGCAAATTTGTATAAAATATATTTTTTTATTAAAATAAATTCCTTATTTTTGGTTTTTTCAATATATATATATTGACTATTTGGTGAATATTTCTTATTTTTGGTGATTCTGGCTACTTCTGCGTAATTCAATTTGTCCTGTTTTACAAATAAATCATTTTTAGCAATTGTTCGTCTCTTCAGTTTGGTTTTTGTGACGAAGTATGACGTGTCAGTTATGCATACAGTCATACCCCGCCTAACGTCGGTAATTGGTTCAGTCAAAAAATGACGTAAAGCGAACAGAGGTGCCTAAGTCTAGCGAAAACCAGGGCTGTGGAGTCTGAGTCGGAAGTAATTTTGGTGGTGCTGGAGTTGGAGTCGGTAAAAATGTACCGACTCCGACTTCGATCTCAATATAAATTTTAATAAAATATGTTTTTGTGTGTGATATCACTGGCAGCTATGGTGGTTAAACCACTTAAATAATAAACACAATGTTTTCCATTTCAGACACTAATGCCATTAATTCATTTTTTCTTTTCAGATAATATTTTTTATTTTTAATGCTTATTTAATTTCGAGTTCTTTCTAAATTTCATAAGTTTTTAACTTTCAAGTCTAAAACCCCTTTCACAATGGCAAAGACACTTCCAACAAAGTCTGCAGTTTTTTAATATTTTACAATAACCACAGATGGGAAACATTTCGTGTGTCAGAGTATGATAGATGATGATGATGATGAAAAATTATGTGAAGCAAAAATCAGTGGTTTTACTGGCTCTGATAAAAATGCACCAACCAGAGCATCAAATTTGAAAAGATATTTGCAGTGTTTCCATCCCAAAATTTTAGAAGTTGTCATTGAGAAAGATAGTAATAAAAACTTTCTAACTACTTCAAAGTTAACAAAAGATCAGAAATCTACTGAACGACAAGCACCACTTACAAGATTCTTTACTACAGACAAAGTTACCATAACAATGACCACAGATGATGATGCTTCACGTGGTGGTGATGAAATGCCTCTTGTGTAATTATCATCATAGCAGATTTAGAATTAATATACCTTCAGAGTCGGAGTCGGATAGACAAAAAATTGAGGAGTCGGAGTCAGTTTTTTATGTGCCGACTCCACAGCCCTGCTAAATGCAATAGTGCTTGTATTTTAAGAAAAGATCAGAAGGTCTTTAGGTACTGTAAAAAAAATCCTAAAAATAAACGTGTGTCATTTCAGTTTTAGGGTAGGCAAAATTTAGCGGACTACCCATGCAAGGTTGGCACATGTTATTACATTATCATTTGTATAATTTAGGTCTTCGGGGTATGGGGGCGGAGCCCCTGTAAAGATCACGCATCACAAATTGATCGGTCCTAATATTTTGCGGACAGTTCAGTACGTGACACCGGTTAGGTCAACTGTACGCCCTTGATGATTGGTTAGGTTAAGTCATGATATTTTTGTTTAAATTCGTTAGTTTAAACAAAAATGATGAGTGCAAACTTTTCTGGTTAATTTTGAGGTGTTTTGTATGAAATTGCCATCTGTTTCCTGTGCAAATGCGTAGTTTTCAAGATGATGATATCTCGAAAACTACACATTTGCACAGGAAACAGATGGCAGATTCATGCAGAACACCTCAAAATTGACCAGAAAAGTTTGCTCTCATTATAAAAAGAGACTGGGTCAAAAAACGAATAATTACCCACTTCTTTTCTATCATTATTCATTCTTTACACTCTTTTTCGTTATAAATTTTATAAATGCGTGGTACGTGACCGAGTGAATGACTGACCATTATCATTTCAAACAATGTGAGGGAAAGGGGGTGGTTTTAATTATACTCTAATTAATATTTTTCTAACTTTATTATGCCAAAAAACAAGTAGTTAAATGGGGTAATACGAGGGGGGATTTAACTTTAACATTTTAAGACAAATGAATATTCTAAATTTACAACTCCATCATCATCACACAAAACCACACCCTACTAAACTCACTGCTGTCCCATGACTGCCCATTTTTGGGTACCTCTTGCCCTGCTTGGGCCAATTCGTATTTCTATATTTTTTATAAACAAATCATTATTTATCGTAATTACATTTATTAAATATTATTATTATCTTCATTAATCAAACATTATATTATCATCATCTTTATTAAACAAACATTATTAAGATTCTTAATTAGACATTGCTATAGCATATATTTGACCTAACTGGGCATTCATTTAACTTGAGGCCACACAGTAACCATGTATCCTATATTTAATAACACATTTCTTGAAATTATGATTTGATTTTTTTTATATTTTGAAAAGTTTACATAGCCTAGCTGTATAAATGTTTGCTAAAATAAATGTAAAATGTCTAGAAATTATTTATTACTGTATTTATATACACAAATTTTGGTACTTACGTATTAACGGGGGGCCACCACATATTGATGATTGGTTAGGTTAAGTTGTAATATTTTCGTTAGTTAAAAATTTCTAAAAAATATTGCTAATTAAAAAATGTGTTAGAAATTTTCAACTAATGAAAATGGGTCATTCTATGTCGGTTTAACGGCAAGAAAATGTGACCATCACCGATTTTTTTGAAAATTGGCATACTTATAGATCTCTGAGAAAAACAGAATGATACTTGTTTCAACACTAGGTCATATGGTTCCAGAGATATGGTCCTTTGAATTTTGTTAAAAAAGGTCAATTTCAAAGGTCATACTATATTTCAACATGAAATATCTCGGCTCCTATTGCATTTACAGAGACCATTTAAACACTATTTTAAAGCTTTTAAGCAGATCTACAACTTTGTTTCTATTCATATTTTACCTCAGTGGTAAAAAAAAAAAGTTGATCTTATTTTTGACCTTTGACCTTGTGTACGTCATTTGATGTCACAACCAATTTTTTTCTCCTTTCACCCAATTTTGGGTACACATGTCTACCTTAACCTAAACAAGATTTTTAGTGTTGATTAGGTTAGTATAGACGCTACAGCCGTTTCAGTGGACCATACCCACCTCCATTTTGACCAAGTACCCTTTTTCACCAAACTTTGAAGCACTGTATCTTTGGAACTATTTGAGCTAGAGTGTTGAGAAAAATACCATTAGATTTTTCTTACTGAGATATATAATGTCTGCTAATTTTTGAAAAAATTGGTAATTATCTAACCTAACCTAAGCCAGTTATTTGGTTGAATAAATATCCGGCCCTATTATAAAATTTTTTTTTTTTTTGCATATTTCAGAGAATTATATAATATAGGTAATTTAAATTACATAATTAATTAATTTATATAGACATTCAAAAGTGTGAAGAACTTCGAACCTGCTATCCTGTTTAAAGGTAAAGCTATGTACGTATATAAGTACCTTATACTAGGCTATAGGTATTACCCTATAGAATAAGTTCAGTTTTAAGAGTTAGATGAGTTTTAATAGAATTACTTAACTTTGTGTATTTATTCATTGTGTACAACAGTATGTACCCATGTGAAAATAAGCTTATTTAAACCTTGGAGCAAGGATTTTTTTGGCATCTGTATTTATTCCAATCTGTAAATCGAACTGCACATTTTTTCTTGTTGTAGACCTCTGAAACAAGATCAGTGGGTCTCAAATTTTATTTGTGCCATCTAAGCAAAAATAGCTTTTAACAGGGTTGGATACAATGAATAATTATAATTGTATTTTTAATTAATTGATCCTAATTTCCATTAATTGTAATTGTAATTGATTCAAAATAAAATAAAAATAAAGGTAATTGTAATTGATTTTTGAGCTATAACTGATGTAATTGATCAATTAATGTCAATTGTTAAAAATTATACCCCTAGATCTGGCAGTCATACATCATCCAATGAAAATAAACATTTGATAGTTTATTTAGTTATACTTAGGTATAGATATATATTTTTATAGATATATATTTATTTTAGATATATAGAATAGATAGTTATATTTGTATAATTGTAATTGATTCAGACAAAATTAATTGTAATTGCAATTGATCTTGGAATTGTGAAGTACTATACTAACTATAATTAATTTGAAGAAAAATAAAAAAAATTGTAATTGTTTCCATTTTGTGTAATTGACCCTAACCCTGGCTTTTAAGCTACATACCGTATGTTTTTTGTTTTCATTTTAGATAAATATGGATTTTAGCAGTTTGAATATGGGCAGGTTCTGTTGTGACCTATTTAAAAAACACAAAGGAAAAGTGAAAAAAGGCATTCGTGCATTGACTAAAAATTTGATTGATCAAAATCCTGAATTGAAACTAACAAATAATCATAAAGCATGTGCAACATGTCAAAATATACTAGCAAATCGTCCATCCCCAATGCCTGAATGTGAACCACTTGAAAAATCACCATCCACCTCATCAAGTGCCCCATCTGAGCTAGAAACCATTGGAGATGTAGTTGAAATGCAGTATGAGCTTAGTAAATTCAATGCTTCATTGGCCACACTTGATGAGACCCCAATAAAACCATGTAAACACTCTGACAGCGCTGGTTATGCAAAGAGAAAGTTGAGGAAAGTAGGAGTAGTTATGAAAAGAAAGCTTGAACTTGCAACTAAACAACCAATTTCATGCAGTGACTCAGATGATACAGAACTGGAGATTCTTCAACAACTAAAAGAGAAATTTAATCAAGTGACAAGTTGAAGTGAAAAACTGACAATTCTTACTATCCTACCAAAAAGATGGACACAAGTAAAGATCAGAGAAGAATTTAAGTGCTCAGATTACATGGTTAGGCAAGCAAAGAGTTTGGTGAGGGAGAAGGGAGTGCTTTCAACAACTAATCCGCATTTGGGGAAATGTCTGAATAGTGAAACTGCTGCCAAAGTAATCGACTTCTATCATTCGCCAGATGTGAGTAGACAAATGCCAGGGTTGAAAGACTATGTTTCTGTAAAAGGAGCTGATGGTAGGCCGGAAAGAAAACAAAAATCGCTAATCTTATGCAACCTAAAAGAAGCATTTGAGCTTTTTAAAACAAACCATCCAACAATTAAAATAGGATTTTCAAAATTTGCAGAACTTCGGCCAAAACAATGTGTGTTGCCAGGTGTGTATACAAATACTTTATTATTATTATAAATGTAACAATAATGGCTTCCATAAAATATATTGTAAATACCTAGTTCTGCCTTTTTTAAATATAAAGTTATGTTGATGCCCCTTTTTTCATGGTTTCACCCAGCTAGACAAGAATTAGTTCTTATAACTCAGTTGGTAAAAATAAAGGAATAGGTTATTTTAATATAAATATTTAAAGGCAAATTGTCTTAAAAATAGCAGACATTATAGATCTCAGTGAGACAAATCTAATGGTACTTTTCTCAACACTCTAGCTCAAACAGTTCCAAAGAAATGGCGCTCCAAAGTTTGATGGAAAAAGGTACTTGGTCAAAATGGTGGTAGGTATGGTCCACTGAAATGGCTGTAGCATCTATACTAACTTAATCAACACTAAAAATCTTGTTGTAGGTTAAGGTAGACATGTGTACCAAAAATTGGGTGAAAGGAGAAAGAAATTGGTTGTGACATCAAATGACCTACACAAGGCCAAAGGTCAAAAATAAGATCTTTTTTTTTACCATTGAGGTAAAATATGAATAAAAGCAAAGTTGTAGATCTGCTTAAAAGCTTTAAAATAGTGTTTAAATGGTCTTTGTAAGTGCAATAGGAACTGAGATATTTCATGTTGAAATATGGTATGACCTTGGAAATTGACCTTTTTTTACAAAATTCGAATGGCCATATCTCTGGAACCATATGACTGAGAGTGTTGAAACAAGTGCCATTCTGTTTTCCTCACTGAGATCTATAAGTGTGCCAATTTTCAAAAAAATCGGTGATGGTCACGTTTTTTTTTACCCAAAATTCTGTTGAACTGACATGGAATGACTGAAATATTACAACTTAACCTAACCAATCATCAATATGTGGTGGCCCCCTGTTAATACGTAAGTACCCAAATTTTTTATTTAGAATAATTGTATTTCTTTAGTGTGGGACATATTACAAAGTGCCAAGTGGCTCAAGTACCTAATCTAATAATAGTCTAAAAAATGGACAGTAGATTTGAGACTACTAGTCTATGTTTGCTTGAAAAACAATGTACCACCAGACTGTAAAATCTGCAAAGTTTCTCAGTTTCTCAGGTGATTCCCATTTTTTTAAAGTACTTATTTTCCAAATTCTGAAAGTCTCTCACAGTATGAAAAGTTCTCATGCATAGGGCCTAATGTTTTATAGTCTTTTGCCTTGGAAAATTTTTTTTGGGTTAGGCTAATTTCAGTTACAACTAGACTGCAGAGTCTGTTCAGATTTTCTAATGTATTGTACAAGGATTTTTTTCATAACACATTCACATCTGATGCATTGGGTAACAATTTTAGGGTGACTGTCAACTTGTACCTAAAATAACTCATACCCACTTTGAAGACAACTTATACCCAACTAGGAGCAATAGTAGCTGTAGTAATCAGGGCTGTGGAGTCGGTACCCAAAACACCCGACTCCGACTCCTCAATTTCTTGTGTATCCGACTCCGACTCCTCAATTTCTTGTGTATCCAACTCCGACTCCGACCCTTAAATCTGCTATGATGATAATTACATAAGCTGGCATTTCATCACAACCATGTGAATCGTCAGGCTACTTTTTAAACTCATGTCCTTAAAGGTTTGAGTCCAATGGTTGTAGCTATGCCATTGTGGCTTTTTTTTATTGTTTATTTATGGAAAAAAAATCAATATATAACTAAAACAAAAAAAATTACATATAAGACTAATGACTTTGACAAAATAAAAATTTCATTGAATGCAATTAAAGCAAAAAAATTCCCTTAAAATTTCTTAAGCTAAGGCCAAAGGGCCTAAATAGCTACATGACAAAATAAAACCACCATAGCTGCCAGTGATATCACACACAAAAACATATTTTATTAAAATTTATATTGAGGTCGGAGTCGGTACATTTTTACCGACTCCGACTCCAGCACCACCAAAATTGACTCTGACTCCGACTCCACAGCCCTGGTAGTAATTACTTTCAAAACTAATGAAAATGTCATGATTTAACCTAACCAGTTGTCAAGGGCATTCAGTTAACCCAACTGGGCATTCAGTTAACCCAACTGGGCATTCAGTTTGTACCCACCATGCCTGGGGTAGCAGGAAAAATAACTAGTATACAAGGTAAGTCATAAACCTAGAAAAATATCAAACACTTTTATTTTCAAATCTTATAACTAAAGAAATCTTTCAAACTAACATAAGTAGTATGAACAGTAGTAAGGACAGTCCTTAAGTTTCTGCATCAGTCTGGTACCTTTTTAGATTTGACATTGCTATTCATCTTAATAATGTAAGAATAAATGTGTGACAATGTCATGGACTTTATGTTAATTGTTATTTGTTTGACCTTTTGCATGTGTAAATAAATTTTTTAAACATATTGATATTTGTTTCTGGGTATGAGGTGTTCAGCAACTGCAATTTTAAGTTAATTTACTTGTAGCTAATGTGCCAAGTAAGGTAAAAGTTTTAACTAAAATAGTTGTTTTGACTGAAATTAACATAAAAATTATTTTCCAAAACATATTAGCATGAGACTGAAATAGTATGAGGAAGAAATTTTGGATCTTTTCTTTTATAGCACTCCTAATTTTTTCTTTTCAGTTAGTAACAATTTTTACAAAATTAAAACTAATGAAAATATCATGACTTAACCTAACCAATCATCAAAAGTAGGGTTGCCAGACATCCCGTATTTTATGGGACAGTCCTGCATTTGATCCAAAAATCCTGCATTCAGAATGTCCTGCAAAAAATACCGTATTTTTTAAGCAAACTGTTCAGGGATGAATTGATTTAAAATTTCAATATTATGTATAATAATTTCGATTTATTCACAATGTTTAATTGTTAAATATTATTGTAATAAAATTCTTCTAATTTTGTTTGTTGTAACCATTGAAGAAATCTAGTTTCAGTTCAAAAAAAAATTTGGTCGTAAAAAAAAACTCAGAAATTTTTTTGTCCCGCATGGGCATTTGAAAAATCTGGCAACCCTATCCAAAGCGTACAGTTGACCTAACTGGGCATTCAATTAACCTAACTAGTTGGTTACAGTTAGGTCAGCTGTACACCCTTGATGATTAGTTAGGTTAAGTCGTGATATTTTTGTTAGTTTTAATTTTGTCAAAATTGTTACTAACTGAAAAGAAGAAATTGGGGGTGCTATAAGGGAAAGGATCCAGAATTTTCATATTGTACAAAACTTTCACAATTTGGAAAGCGAAAATTTTGGTTGCCAATAAATATTAAGTTTTGGGGAGACCATTTTTTTGGACTCCTGATTGGTTGGAAGTTGGTGATGTAGGAAATAACTAACAAATATAGAATAACCACTTCACCCAGTGTAACCTAATCTGGATGGAAGAGTTGCCCTAATTGGCAAAAAGTATGAAATGTGCAGATCACCAAAATCTGGTATCCCCAAAACTTACTGTATATTAGCCAGAATTTTTTCAAAAACACGAGTGTCATGTAGGAATTTTGCAGATTCTGCAGTCTGGAGTTAAAACCTTTGCCTGACACATTTAGCCCGAGTAATTTTGGTTAAAATGCCCACCAACTGCATTGGGCATGAAAGCATTATGGAAAATATCCTTGCATGATGCATCAGAAAATTGAAGCAGATTTTACTCTTTGGATTGTACCAGACTTCTCAAGTTTCTGCCAAACTTCTCAATTTGGTGTTCAGACTATATACTGGTAAAATATATTATTAGATTATGTAGGCTATTTAGCTCTGTAAATAGTGTTATATTAATTAGCTCACTTGAAATTGATGTTTTTCAAAATTTTATTATAAAATATAGCTTATGACTTGGATAACCTTAATAGGCCCAGGTGGCTTCATGTTTTCTATATGTAATGTACCAGAAAAGCTAGTAGAATTGAAGAATCCAGATAAAGTTTTAAAATGGAGTCAAAAACCTAGCCTAACCTAATTTTCATTATTTGTTATATATGGGTTTGTCTTTTGGATAGTTTCCAAAAATCCCCCTAAATTTTAGTCATACTTCCTCTTAAATTCTCCTAAATTATTAAATTACCCCCCCCCCCCCCCCAATGGATTGGTCCCTAACTTACCAGTACAGAGTTTTTGCATAATACTTAAGTCCAAGTCCAATTACATAATGATGTACTTAAGTACAATTACAAGTACATTTTTATAGGTAGTTTAATAAAAATCTTTAAATCAGATTCATCAGGTTCCATATGTTGGATGGATTAGATGATGCCATGATGTTATACTTAATGCACACTCGTACAGCTATGTGTGGTTACTGTGGTAGGCTGGTAGCTACTGAAAGATTGAAGTGAAGAGTGGCACAAAGTCAACATGTTGATGCCTGTTGAGACTTGAGAGACACAAAACAGAGTTGCCAGATAGTACCATTGGGGCTTATAGTATGCCAATTTTAATAAATAACAATTTATAATAATAGAAATAATTTATCAATAATGAAAATACAATTGCAATAAAATAATTACTTTGTTGACATTAAATAAACATTTAATTTTGTTTACATGCAACATGTACTTGAAAAGTACTTGAAAAGTACTTGATTTTTCAAGTACTTATGGGCTAAGTACGAGTACATTGACTATTTAAATCCCAAGTACCAGTACAAGTACACAAAATTTTGCACTTAAGTACAAGTACACAAAATTTTGCACTTAAGTACAAGTACTTGTACTTGAACCCAAGCCTGATATATATTTATAAAAGTAATTGTTACACAACCATGCTGAAAGTGCTCTTCCCTTTGCAAAATTCCATAATCAATTCAGGCAATATTTCTTACCAGAGCCTCTTGCTTGAGAGCTTTGGCTGAGTCTTTATTGACATTGGTGGACCAAACTGTTTATTTGTGCATCCTCCAAGAACAGTTTATCCTTACATTGATATGGACAGGTTTTGGTTGCAGCAGGATGGTGGCAGGACCTCATACAGCAAATGTCATTTGGGATTTTTTTTTTGTATGAAAGTCCTGGGTGATGGGTACCCTGCACCTGCATGACCAGTCTTACTTATGTGGCCTTCTCTATCACTTGACCTTAATCCCTGTAATTTCTTCTTATATGAATATCTCTGAAATACTGGGGCCATGAAAAGAAATTTCATTGTCCTAATTGATCACATAATTTCACAAAGGAAAGGACAACTTTGAACATCTTGTGTGCCTTTAAAAACCAATCCTATCTATACACAATATTCATACCAGATTTTGTGACTAAATCCATTGATTTTTATTAATTTTAGAAAGTGTGGGGCTCAATTGAAGAATCACATTGTTGGCCTACATAGGGCTTATTAATCATACAGTGTGTCCATAAAGTCACGCATCATCAGAAAATACATTTATTTTTATTTTATTTGTTCGAAATGATTCCCACCAATCTCAAAACATGTTTGTAAATGAAAAAGTGGGTTTCTTTGAATGTTCCTCAACATATTTGGCCTGATGGATACATAAATAAATAGACATTGCTTATGTTCCTATGATGCGTGACTTTATGGACACCCTGTAGTTTTTTCATGGAAGAATTGCATTTGCATTGTGTGTGTGTGTGTGTGTGTGTGTGTGTGCAGTACAAATTAGTTTTAAAATTTGAAGTTGTTTTTTAGAATTCATATTTTTGTAGGATTTTTTTTTTTGTCAAAAGTAAGTGGAGTAATAGTATACATTTCAAAACATATCATTCTATGTTTAGATGTAAGGAAAATACTGTAAGATGTGATAACAACTGTACAGGAAGGGTGAGTTCAAACACACTTGAATTTTTTCTTAAATAATTTTATAACTATTGCCATTACTACAGAAACGAACAAACCAGATTTCAAAAAAACCTAATTTGTTTAATCCAATAAATAAAATGAAATAGGTAAATAAAATAGTAGTGGATTTTCCATGAATTTTAAAATTATCATCTCACCAAATCCGAGTTCAGAGTCACCTTATTTTGTGGTACTTAGTCCTATACTTAAATTTAAGGAAAAATAGAGGTTTTGGAACCCAAATTAAGTAAACTAATTTTTTTTAACCTTACTCTGCATTCAGTTTATTGGAATCTACTTTTGATTTTCACTATGCAGCTTTGATTGAAAAGTCTAAAGGCGAAATCAAAGTGAAAGTATTGTAGGTGGATAAAAAAATGTAGGTATAGTAGGTACCGTACCTTACATGACAACTGATATACAAGGTTTATGTATTTATTTTTATATTTAAAATTTTATTACCTTTGTGAAGTGAGACTAAGATTTTATATATATATATATATATATATATGATGAATAAAACCACGAAGGAAGGAAACACAAAATGGTGCTCAAGCGCTTTCGTCTAATGACATCCTCCATGTGGTGTTCCTGAGGATGTCATTAGACGAAAGCGCTTGAGCACCATTTTGTGTTTCCTTTCCTTCGTGGTTTTATTCATCATAAATATTTTTCACGTGTTACCTTCGTGAAATAATTTTCATATATATATATATATATATATATATATATATATATATATATATATATATATATATATATATATATATAGACTTGCAACTTATGTGGATTTTTCTTACGCGGTTTCAACTATACGCCAGTTATAATTACAATTTCGGTGCTTTAAGGCAGCGTACACATGTCTCACCTTCGTCCGCATTCGCAACACCATGGAGGATGGCACTAACAAGAGGGTCATTCTCTGTCAGATCAACCAAAAAAAATTGAAATTAACACCCTCATCTCTCATATTTTGCTGAAATTTGGTTTATAGGGAGTTTGTGAGCCCTGAATCCATTTCTGAAATTATAAGGTCAATCCGACCAACGGTTCAAGAGATATGACCTCGGGCAATTTGAGGTCACTCGCGAGGTTACTAACATTTGGCGAGCCATAACTTGGGTAATAATTGTCATAATTATATAAAAGTATATATATTTAGAATCAGAAAATGACAAGGAATCCAAATATGCAAGTTTTAGAACTCTAGGTTGAAAAATAAAAAAGTTACACTGTAACCAAAATTTGAGGTCACGATTTGACCTCTGAGGTATCAAATGAGAATTTTTTTTTAAATGTAAAAAATGAAGGCATAGGCATTGGCTATTAGAATCAGCAAAAAAAAGTTTGTTTATGTTAGTATTTTTCATGTAACTAACATATAAGTGAACACCATATTCATAAGTTGTGTGTCAATTCTACCTATTTTTTCACACTTAAGCTCATAATTTGACCTATAGAAATTAAAATTACATTTTTATAGATATAAAAAACAAAGTCAGAGTTCTTGACTAATAGAAACAATCATAAAAAGTTTGTTTATGTTGGTACTTTTCATGTAACTAACTTATAAGTGAACACCATATTTATAAATTGCTTGTCATTTCAAGGAATTTTTATATCTTAGCTATTAATTTGACCTCAAGCTCCAAGAATTTAATAAAAATTGTATTTCACTGCTAATCTACACTGGCAATAATAGTTATAATAGTGAAAGGGGAAGACTAAGCTCACATGTAGCCTAAACAAACCTGTTGAAACATGTTGCTACTTGTCTAAGTGCAGAATCAACACAGATAGTTGCAAAATTCCTTGTCTACAGGTTAGTACAGTTCCAGCCAGCACTGTGGGTGGCTGGTGGGTATGGTGTTTTAATGAGCCTCAGAGACTATCAAGGCCTAAAATATAAAGTGTGTATAGCTATATATTTCTAAAAAATATATATTACCTAATTGTAAATCCTATATCTTTACAGATCAAAATACAATGGTTCGGCACTTGAAATACTGCCAGGACCCTATTCAAAAACACAAGAAACGCATAACAATCAATCTTAGAAAAGTGACTGATGTACTTGTTGAAAAATGTGCTGGAAGAGTGAAAAAAGACTCATTGTTGTGTGTGAACTGCTGGACACTGATAATGAAAAACCCCACTATACTTAGTACCACTGAAAACAACGAGTCTGAGCAGGATTCAAATGAATCATCTACTATCAGTGGCTTGAGTAACATCTCTTCAATTCAAGATCTGGACAATGACAGTGATTGCTTGATAAAGGAAAATCTTTCAACTTCAGTTGAACCAGTTCTAGCATTTCTGGACCAAACACCAGTTAAAAAAAGTAAGTAATAAATTAATATAATAACTTATACTTTACTACAAGGTCTGTTTGATCTACTATATAGCCAATTATATAGCATTTAAGGTACTATAATTAATATTTAATTACTAATATTCAGGTGTGTGAAACCTTTTTTTCTGTTCTTTTCAGAAGGGTTGTCATTAAGCCAGAAAAAGCGCAAGGCTCGTGGTAAGCTATCATCTGCTCAGAAACACCTGAAGGAGAGGCTAGAACTCAGTTATGGTGTTCAAATTACCGAGGAGGTAAGTGATACTTCAAAACCTGAAACTAAATCTGAAAAACATCTAGACAAATTAATGAATGAATTGAAACAGTCATTCCTGGAGAGCAAATGTCACCATCACAAACTACAAATATTGACACACTCACCATACACAATTGAAAAAACAGCTAGTTTCTTTCAAACTACAACATACATGGTGAAAAGAAGCCGTTCACTTAAATCAGAACATGGAATCCTTCCGAAGATTCCACTAATGAGCAAAGGAAAAGTGATATCTGAAGAACACAAAGATATAGTTAGAAGATTCTATGAGTCAGAAGAGGTTAGTCGTATGTGTCCTGGCCAAAAGGATTGCGTGAAAGTATCAGTGCTGAAGGTGCAATGAAGGTGCAAAAACGATTGGTCCTCGGGAATTTAAGAGAGATGTTTGAACTATATAAAAATGATGAAAAGAATCCCAAAATAGGATTTTCCACATTTGCAAAATTACGGCCATCATATTGTGTGCTTGCCGGTAGTGGTGGGACTCATTCTGTCTGTGTCTGCACATACCATCAAAATCCAAAATTGCAGCTGGCTGCATTGGGAGAAAGAGGTCTTTCATACAAGGATCTTATGGATTACAGTGTCTGCAGTACAGAAAGAGAGACTTGCATGATGCAACTTTGCAATGATTGCCCAAGAGAAGAGGGTGTCCTGGATTTTCTTGTTACTTGACAGTGTGAAATCAGCTCCAAATGAAATATCTTACAAGCAATGGGTGACTGTTGACCGTTGTACAATGGTTGATAAGGTGGAGCCACTTCATGAATACTTATCATCCCTAAGCATGAAAATATCCCGCATGGTTCGTCATCACTTTGTTGCTCAGCAACAATCACAGTACTTCAAGCAGTTGAAAGAAACACTACCACCTCAGAGCGAGGTAGTTATAGTAGGTGATTTCTCTGAGAATTATTCTTTCATTGTCCAGGATGCTGCCCAAGGGTTTCACTGGGACAATTCACAGTGTACAGTTCACCCTTTTGTCATCTATTATAGATCATCTGCAGACCAGGAACTTAGCCATTTTAGTGTCTGTTTCTTATCTGCATCACTAAAACACAACACTATAATGGTTTACTCATTCATATTGAAGCTTATGACATATGTTAAATTCAGATGCCCACAATTGAAGAAGGTGCATTATTTCTCAGATGGATGTGCTGGCCAATATAAGAACAGATACAACTTCACAAATCTCTGTTACCATGAAGAGGATTTTGGTCTGTCTTGTGAATGGCACTTCTTTGCTACATCCCATGGCAAAAATGCATGTGATGGGATTGGAGGAACAGTGAAAAGAGCTACTGCTCATGCCAGTTTGCAGAGAACTACAGAGAGGCAAATTCTTACACCAGAACACATGTTTCAGTTTTGTGAAGAAAACTTGAGCAAGAAGATAAATTTTTTCTTTGTAACTATAGCTGATTTGAAAGATGCAGAAGAACGGTTGGAACATCGATTCAAGGATAGTAGGGCTATTCCTGGAACTCAGAAATATCATAGATTTGTTCCCCTAAACAAGGAAGAACTGATGGTGTATCCCATTTCAAGTGGCATTGGAGAAAAGAAAAGAATAAGGAAAAGTCATTTTACTAATGAACCTGCAATGCTTGGTAACCTAAAATGTGTCAAACCAGGAGAGTATGTTGGCTGCATTTATGACATGCAAGTTTGGTATGGAATTGTGGAGGAATATTGTGAAGAGTTTGATGATTTCACTGTGAACTTTCTACATCCCTCTGGGTCATCAGGATCAAGTGCATATTATTATCCATCAAACAAGGATTCATGTGCAGTGCCAGGACATCATATATTAACTGTAATGAGTTGTCCTACCCTAAGAGGAGGCAGCAGAATTCAATACATTTTTCCACAAAAAGAAATTGATGAGAGCATCGAGCATGCTAAAATTGTATTAGGCTAGCACATGAATCCTCTAAGTAGGTCTTCCCCTTTCACTATTATAACTATTATTGCCAGTGTAGATTAGCAGTGAAATACAATTTTACATTTTTTGCCTTTGTTTTTATATCTATAAAAAAATTTAATTTTAATTTCTATAGGTCAAATTATGAGCTTAAGTGTGAAAAAATAGGTAGAATTGACGCACAACTTATGAATATGGTGTTCACTTATATGTTAGTTACATGAAAAATACTAACATAAACAAACTTTTTTTGCTGATTCTAATAGCCAATGCCAATGCCTTCATTTTTTACATTTAAAAAAAAAATTCTCATTTGATACCCCAGAGGTCAAATCGTGACCTCAAATTTTGGTTACAGTGTAACTTTTTTATTTTTCAACCTAGAGTTCTAAAACTTGCATATTTGGATTCCTTGTCGTTTTCTGATTCTAAATATATATACTTTTATATAATTGTGACCATTATTACCCAAGTTATGGGTCGCCAAATGTTAGTGACCTTGCAAGTGACCTCAAATTTCCCGAGGTCATATCTCTTGAACCGTTGGTCGGATTGACCTTATAATTTCAGAAATGGATTCAGGGCCCACAAACTCCCTATAAACCAAATTTCAGCAAAATCTGAGAGATGAGGGTGTTAGGCACTGGTTGATCTGACAGAGAATGACCCAAGAGTGTTATGGCATGCTGGAAGGAATTCAACATTGCCAGTTGCATCACTTTTGTGTTATAGGTATGTTATACGTATAACAAAGTTACAATATAAAGTGATTTAAGGGTGATTTAGGAGATTTTTTTTGGTTTCTGACTTTATAAATGTAGTTTTTGGCCTTATGTGTGGTCCTAGGAACGTAACCCCCATGTAAGTTGCGAGTCTACTATATATACACCGGTGTATATATATATATATATATATATATTATATATATAAATAAATTATTTCAAGAAAGTAACACATGAATAATATTTGATGAAACTAACCATGAAGGAAAAAGAAAACACAAAATAGTACTCAAGTGCTTTTGTCCACTGACATCCTCAGGAACACTGAAATTAATAACAAGCTTGAGACTATATATAGATCACAAAGAAAAAAATGATAAATTCCCATTTCTCCCATCACTCTTTTAGCTGATCTTTTTCTGTATCTCATCTACCCTGTGGGCAGTCCAGCATGCTCTCAAACACACGTTTCTCCCTCTATTCTTCACTACACATGCACGCATTTAACACACACCATGAGCTTTTCAAAATTTATGCAAAATAAAATGGCATTGTGAGCCTTGGAGACCTTGATTTTGGCTCTCTTATAAAGGGGGGGCATTTTTGTGGGCACACACCCTTGGCCCAACTTTTCTGCATAAAGAAAAAATATATACATACATACTAGGACCGAACTAAATTGACACTCAGTATTTTGGCTAAATTATGATAATTCAGCTATTTTTCTGTGTGTTGAAATACCAGGCAAATTTTGGAAGATTTGGTGAAAATAGTCAAATTAGACTGAAAAATAATCAAATTACACAACACTCACCATGTGGTACATCTGAACTACACACATGATAAAACCTGCACTTCAGGCACTCATCTACCATCTACTGAAAAACATAATTTCCTGTAAGATTTATTATAGAAATTTAAGCTTACAGTTATGCTTTGTACATTATTGGTAGAAGAGTGACAATACCCATGGCAACAAATTGGTCACAATAATTCTTATCTAGTATTGTAATATTGTAATAGTATTGTAGTATTGTGAATTAACTGAACAAATACTGTGTACCTATATTTATTGCTAAAAAAATAAATTTACTTTTTAGCATACATAATGCATTCATATGCAAGTATTTATTTACTGAAAATTATCTTTAAACATCTAGTCTAGAGATGCTGTGATTGGGCTTCCTGAAGGTAAGGTATGCAGTCCCATAGCCAGGACTTCCCAAGGGGGTGGGGGGTCAAAATTATAGAAAGGCAGACCTTTGGTGCAGTGACCTAGTAACTGTGAAGGGGGTTTAGAGTTGCTTGTGAAGTTTCAGAAAAAAAAAAAAAAAAAAAGCAAGTGTTTATTTACTAAATGATGTTATATATTATCATATCATATATATATATATCATATATAGATTATAACTAGTTACAAAAGTGGATCTTTCTTGTCAAGTGGGGGTTGTTCAATCCCCCCAACACCCCCATGGCCAAAGGCCTGGTGTGTGAACTTACTTGACAAAATATTCCCATTATTTCACCAAGCTTCTGAAATTCATTTGCATTTTCTTCATAGTTGAATTACGTACTGAAGTTGCTGGAGAACCCCTATATTTCAACAAAATGTTAAAATATCCAACAAATTTTGGAATTTCACCATAATTTGGACTGTTTGGGTATTTTGACAAGGGTAGTACCCCAAATGTGTTGAATTAGTGGAGTTGGAGTATATAATATATATATATATATGAGAGAGAGAGAGAGAGAGATTTGGTCTAACCTTTTCTTGAACTGGTCCACAGAAGAACTGTTCACAACTTCTGAAGGTAACCTGTTCCACATGTCACAGATCTTATACATGAAGTAATTCCCACACACACTAGTCCTAAACCATTTCAAATCCAACTTCCAACCATTGTTGCGAGTTGGGTTATCATTTAAACTAAACATGCTTCTAAAATTGACATCGTTGAACCCGCGTAAGAACTTGAAAACCTCGATGAGTTGACCGCGCAGCCTCCAAGTTTCCAGTGAAAACAAGTTCAGAGTGCGGAAGCAGGGCCGTAGCCAGACCAAATCAGTAGGAGGGGCGGAGAAATTGACAGGGGTGACAATGAAAAAATTTAATGTCATTTTTTGTGAATATCAAAATATACTGTAGAAAATTACATTCAAAACTATAACAAGTAAAACACTGTAGGCTAAATAAAAAAATGATCAAACTGATACATATAGATAGGCATATTGGGTTATAGAATACAATATTTAGTCTAAATTTAGTGTAAATAAAAGTGTCTAAGTTTTTTAAATTTTAGAATAACTGTATGTGGTAAGTTTTTTTAGTGAAATTCTTTAGGAATTCAAACATGTTTATTTGCTTCGTTCTCTTATTTTCAAAGGCAAGTAAAACAAGTTGGCTTTGGCGTTTTTGTAGCATGGAACGCCGTTGCGGTTGGTTTTCCCAGGGGGGGCATATTATTTTCCAGGTGGGGCTTTGACCCCCCTGGCCCCCCCTTGGCTATGGGCCTGTGTGGAAGTGTTGATTGTAGCCCATATGCCTAATGGAAGGGATTAATTTTGTGGCCCTTGCCTGCACTTGCTCCAGCCTCTCAATATCTTTCCTGAGGGTGGGTGACCAGAACTGCACTGCATACTCCAGTGGTGGCTGAACCAGGAAATTGTAGAGAGAGAGCACAATCTCCTTGTTCCGAAACTGAAATTGCCTCCTGATATAACCCAACAGCTTCTGGGCTTTCTTTTCCACCTCTATGCACTGTTTCATAAACTTAAGGTTGCTGCTGAAATGGGGGCGCGATGCCGGTAAGTGTATCTGTGTAAAGATGCGTTTGCATTACTCACCTATCAGATACTCTGTTAGTGGGGTCACGGCAGCTGCTGCTGGTTGCGGAGATGGGAGATTTAGCTGCCAGTGAGGACCACCCAGAGGGCCTTCAATTGAATAAAAATCCTTTGACTTCAGCACCACCTGCACTGCTAAGAATGAGAAAAATGAGGTGAGCAAGTTACCAATTTTAGTGTGGTTGAGATTATGTCAGATAGGCAGCTCCTACCAGGGATGGGGTCAAATACAATTGCCCAAATACAAATAGATACAAATACACTATTTTTTTTTATGGCCAAATTCAAATACAGATACAAATATTCAAATATATAAATACAAATATGAAGCTTCAAATACAAATAAAATGCAAATACAATTTTTACTGTATTTGCAAATATCGTACCAATTTCATCCTAAATATAAACGGATAATATTTACTTGACTTCGGCTACCCCTCAAGTAAGACAATACTGGTATAGTACTTATTGTATAAAACTTAACATTGCAATACTTTGGCTCTTATCAAAGTAGACTTCATTTTCACACCAAGGCAAGAAAAGTAATAAATTCCTCTTGTTTATTATTTTTATTAGAGAAAATTATTTCACACTTCTTGATATTTCTGCACTTTTGCATAATTAAAGAAAATAAATTCATATTTCTCAATGTTTGATTTTTACTGTTCATATCAATTTGTAGTTATATGCACAGTTATATTACATTAGTGTATTTGACTGTATTTGAAGCAAATACGGCAAATAAAAGGCTCAAATACAAATTCAAATACAAATATGCAGCTTTTTAAATTCTCAAATGCAAATGCAAATATCCATTTTTGTGTATTTGTAAATACAAATACAAATACGTATTTGACCCCATCCCTGGCTCCTACTAATCTGAAACTGGGTTCTCACCTTTAAGATCTCTGGGGCATAGCCAGTCTGCCTCTTTTAACGACTTACTCTTTGGCTTATGGTGGGAGGATTTAAGAAAAAAAAAATGTCCTTTGCCTAATTTAATCAACGAAACAACAATAACACTTACAAGGTTAACTGCATCCGCAGGCAAGTTTTTACAGGTAACTAAAGAAAATATGAACAATTTTATTGATCATACACCAATGTGTATTCAGAACCAACTAAGCACTTGAAAAAAATTATTTCAACAAAAGAAACAAACATCATTAGTCCCATACCACACACAAAAATGTCAACATAAAATAAAACCATTAAATTATTGGCCATCACCAGCCCATTACCACACAAAGGAGACAAGACTTACAGAAAAAAAAATGGAACTTACATAACTAATGCAAAAAAACAAAGAATATTAGTCACTAGGGCAAGGTCAATGAGTGTTACTCAAATTGTATAAACCTGATAAGTCCCAGATGTGTCATTTTAAACTCCACTTCATCTCACAATCATTAAAGGTATTCTTGGCTCAATCAGTACAAACAAAAGCAATGTTTATAATAAAAAAAATTATGTGAACACTGGCTTCAGCATTTGTGCAGGCATTGGGGAAGAAAAAGCTTTGTCCAAATTCACTTCAATAAGCAAATGTCCCAGCCAAAAACAAATCCCTGATAAAGAGAAAAAAAAACCAACAACATTTAGAGATTATCTCCCCAGCACTGTCATCAGTGGACCCACAGGAATCCATGAGTGCAATGATACCAGAAAAGGGAGCAAAATTGACAATGATAATTAATGTTCTAAAATTTTGGGATATGTATTTGCATTAATATGTTGCTCATAAGGCAGTTAAAAGTACAATTTAGTTCACAGCCTGAGAAAGCTCAAAATCCATTGTGATGCATATTGATAACTGAAGTTAGGTTTTTTTAACACGGTCTTTATAAAGGAAATCAGGCATTCAAAAATGATTATGATATTTACATGATAATTTTAAGTGATCCAAATATGTGAGACATGGTTCTTATAGCTAATGGTTAAGCAATACAAAACACCAATGGTAAAAACAAGACTATAGGATCACCTACCACACCATCAAGGAGAAGTGAGATGCTTTCCCATCTCTTGAAATGGGCATATGATTGCCTCAAGCTTCTGATTCTCTATACTGAGAGAATTTCAAAGCTGTTATACTCAGGCATATGATTGCCTCAATTTTTAACATCCTCTATATTAAGAGAATTTCAAATCTGTTATAATCAATTAAAAAGAGAAGAAAAACATTTTTAGTAACTCTGAAGGCTTGGCTTTCTAAGAAAGCTCTGGCCCAATGGGGATTACTGAAACCTCCCAGGCCCTACTGAGGGGTTTGGGAGCTCTCAAGAATCATTCCCAATAGTGGAGTTCCCACGAACTTCGGGTGTTAACCATACCATCTCACTGCTAATTAGCACACCCAAGTCCTTTTCCAAATCAGTGGCCTGGATATTATTCCCCAACATCGAGTAGTCCAACTTGGGATTGGTGTAGCCAATGTGCATCACCTTGCATTTACCCTAGTTAAACAGCATTTGCTATTTTTTGGACCATTCTCCTATCCTACCAAGGTCCGCATGCAGTTGCTCGATTGCTTTGGGAGTCCCTACATTGGCCCCAAGCTTGGTGTCATCAGCGAATTTGTTGATCCTACTGATGTCGTCACTGTTGATATCATTTATTTAAATGATAAATAACAGTGGCCCCAAAATGGAACCCTGAGAAACCCCACTAGTGACCAAGGCCCAACCCGAACTTACCCCTTTAATTACAACCCTCTGCCGCCTATTCTTCAACCAGTTTTCAATCCACCTACCTACTTCGCCATCGATACCCAGCGTGTAGACTTTTGCCATTAGCCGGTGGTGAGGTACCTTATCAAAGGCTTTCTGAAAGTCGAGATAAAGTATATCAATCGCCCTACTCTTATCATACTCACTCAACATGACGTGGAAAAACTTGAGCAAGTTGGTGAGACACGACCTATGCTGTCTAAACCCATGTTGGGAGTCCCCAAGCAGCTTGTAGGAATCCAAATGGTCAACGATCCTATCCGCTATTATCCCCTCTAATAATTTACCTACAACTGAAGTGAGACTAATGGGACGATAGCTCCCTGGACTTTTGTGATCCCCTTTCTTTAAGATAGGGGGTCTTGTTGGCTTCCCTCCAGTCACCAGGCACCTGGCCTGTCTCCAACAATTTGTTGAAGACTGTAGCCAGGTGGGGAGCCACTTGGTTGCGCACTTCCTGCAACACTCTGGGGAGAAACTGGTCTGGCCCAGGAGCCTTAAACGTGCTCAGTTTGTCTATTCTCTCGGCCAGCACCTTTAAGCCTGATGCCTGGCTCGGGGATGATGCGGGTGTCCTCCCTGGTGAACACTCCTGCAAAGTACCCATTAAGCACATTAGTGATGAACTCTGCATTGGTCCTTTAATGGACCTATCATGCTTCTAATGGGCTTTCTACTATTAACATAACTGAAGAACTCCTTAGGGTTCCCCTTGCAGAGGCTTGCCACCTGTAGTTCTTCATTACGTTTCGCTAGCCTAACCTTCGCCTTCACTCAATTAGTTGGTAAATAGCTGGTAGTCAGTACAGTTGGCCTATTCAGCTAACTATTTGTAATAAATGCAAAAAAACTTCACTTTTTTCTACGTGAAGGTCAAAATATGAAAATAAAAACCCACTCTAATAGACAGAGTTTATTTCCACGACAGTTTTTCGACGCCAGTGGGTGTCGAAAAACTGTCGTGGAAATAAACTCTGTCTATTAGAGTGGGTTTTTATTTTCATAACTATTTGTAGTTGGCTTAGTTGCTGAATGTTTGCTAAATATCAAATTTATCATTATTATTATTACTATAAGTACAGAACATAACCCATTTTATTTAAGTTTCCTTTTGAAATAATTTATATACAATTTTCTATGATGTTAGACAAAAAGAAAATGGACCCACTGGTTAAGGTATGTGGGTCATTCTCTGTCAGATCAACCAGTGCCTAACACCCTCATCTCTCAGATTTTGCTGAAATTTGGTTTATAGGGAGTTTGTGGGCCCTGAATCCATTTCTAAAATTATAAGGTCAATCCGACCAACGGTTCAAGAGATATGACCTCGGGAAATTTGAGGTCACTTGCGAGGTCACTAACATTTGGCGACCCATAACTTGGGTAATAATGGTCACAATTATATAAAAGTATATATATTTAGAATCAGAAAACGACAAGGAATCCAAATATGCAAGTTTTAGAACTCTAGGTTGAAAAATAAAAAAGTTACACTGTAACCAAAATTTGAGGTCACGATTTGACCTCTGGGGTATCAAATGAGAATTTTTTTTTAAATGTAAAAAATGAAGGCATAGGCATTGGCTATTAGAATCAGCAAAAAAAAGTTTGTTTATGTTAGTATTTTTCATGTAACTAACATATAAGTGAACACCATATTCATAAGTTGTGCGTCAATTCTACCTATTTTTTCACACTTAAGCTCATAATTTGACCTATAGAAATTAAAATTACATTTTTTTATAGATATAAAAACAAAGGCAAAAAATGTAAAATTGTATTTCACTGCTAATCTACACTGGCAATAATAGTTATAATAGTGAAAGGGGAAGACCTACTTAGAGGATTCATGTGCTAGCCTAATACAATTTTTGCATGCTCGATGCTCTCATCAATTTCTTTTTGTGGAAAAATGTATTGAATTCTGCTGCCTCCTCTTAGGGTAGGACAACTCATTACAGTTAATATATGATGTCCTGGCACTGCACATGAATCCTTGTTTGATGGATAATAATATGCACTTGATCCTGATGACCCAGAGGGATGTAGAAAGTTCACAGTGAAATCATCAAACTCTTCACAATATTCCTCCACAATTCCATACCAAACTTGCATGTCATAAATGCAGCCAACATACTCTCCTGGTTTGACACATTTTAGGTTACCAAGCATTGCAGGTTCATTAGTAAAATGACTTTTCCTTATTCTTTTCTTTTCTCCAATGCCACTTGAAATGGGATACACCATCAGTTCTTCCTTGTTTAGGGGAACAAATCTATGATATTTCTGAGTTCCAGGAATAGCCCTACTATCCTTGAATCGATGTTCCAACCGTTCTTCTGCATCTTTCAAATCAGCTGTAGTTACAAAGAAAAAATTTATCTTCTTGCTCAAGTTTTCTTCACAAAACTGAAACATGTGTTCTGGTGTAAGAATTTGCCTCTCTGTAGTTCTCTGCAAACTGGCACGAGCAGTAGCTCTTTTCACTGTTCCTCCAATCCCATCACATGCATTTTTGCCATGGGATGTAGCAAAGAAGTGCCATTCACAAGACAGACCAAAATCCTCTTCATGGTAACAGAGATTTGTGAAGTTGTATCTGTTCTTATATTGGCCAGCACATCCATCTGAGAAATAGTGCACCTTCTTCAATTGTGGGCATCTGAATTTAACATATGTCATAAGCTTCAATATGAATGAGTAAACCATTATAGTGTTGTGTTTTAGTGATGCAGATAAGAAACAGACACTAAAATGGCTAAGTTCCTGGTCTGCAGATGATCTATAATAGATGACAAAAGGGTGAACTGTACACTGTGAATTGTCCCAGTGAAACCCTTGGGCAGCATCCTGGACAATGAAAGAATAATTCTCAGAGAAATCACCTACTATAACTACCTCGCTCTGAGGTGGTAGTGTTTCTTTCAACTGCTTGAAGTACTGTGATTGTTGCTGAGCAACAAAGTGATGACGAACCATGCGGGATATTTTCATGCTTAGGGATGATAAGTATTCATGAAGTGGCTCCACCTTATCAACCATTGTACAACGGTCAACAGTCACCCATTGCTTGTAAGATATTTCATTTGGAGCTGATTTCACACTGTCAAGTAACAAGAAAATCCAGGACACCCTCTTCTCTTGGGCAATCATTGCAAAGTTGCATCATGCAAGTCTCTCTTTCTGTACTGCAGACACTGTAATCCATAAGATCCTTGTATGAAAGACCTCTTTCTCCCAATGCAGCCAGCTGCAATTTTGGATTTTGATGGTATGTGCAGACACAGACAGAATGAGTCCCACCACTACCGGCAAGCACACAATATGATGGCCGTAATTTTGCAAATGTGGAAAATCCTATTTTGGGATTCTTTTCATCATTTTTATATAGTTCAAACATCTCTCTTAAATTCCCGAGGACCAATCGTTTTTGCACCTTCATTGCACCTTCAGCACTGATACTTTCACGCAATCCTTTTGGCCAGGACACATACGACTAACCTCTTCTGACTCATAGAATCTTCTAACTATATCTTTGTGTTCTTCAGATATCACTTTTCCTTTGCTCATTAGTGGAATCTTCGGAAGGATTCCATGTTCTGATTTAAGTGAACGGCTTCTTTTCACCATGTATGTTGTAGTTTGAAAGAAACTAGCTGTTTTTTCAATTGTGTATGGTGAGAGTGTCAATATTTGTAGTTTGTGATGGTGACATTTGCTCTTTAGGAATGACTGTTTCAATTCATTCATTAATTTGTCTAGATGTTTTTCAGATTTAGTTTCAGGTTTTGAAGTATCACTTACCTCCTCGGTAATTTGAACACCATAACTGAGTTCTAGCCTCTCCTTCAGGTGTTTCTGAGCAGATGATAGCTTACCACGAGCCTTGCGCTTTTTCTGGCTTAATGACAGCCCTTCTGAAAAGAACAGAAAAAAAGGTTTCACACACCTGAATATTAGTAATTAAATATTAATTATAGTACCTTAAATGCTATATAATTGGCTATATAGTAGATCAAACAGACCTTGTAGTAAAGTATAAGTTATTATATTAATTTATTACTTACTTTTTTTAACTGGTGTTTGGTCCAGAAATGCTAGAACTGGTTCAACTGAAGTTGAAGGATTTTCCTTTATCAAGCAATCACTGTCATTGTCCAGATCTTGAATTGAAGAGATGTTACTCAAGCCACTGATAGTAGATGATTCATTTGAATCCTGCTCAGACTCGTTGTTTTCAGTGGTACTAAGTATAGTGGGGTTTTTCATTATCAGTGTCCAGCAGTTCACACATAACAATGAGTCTTTTTTCACTCTTCCAGCACATTTTTCAACAAGTACATCAGTCACTTTTCTAAGATTGATTGTTATGCGTTTCTTGTGTTTTTGAATAGGGTCCTGGCAGTATTTCAAGTGCCGAACCATTGTATTTTGATCTGTAAAGATATAGGATTTACAATTAGGTAATATATATTTTTTAGAAAATATATAGCTATACACACTTAATATTTTAGGCCTTGATAGTCTCTGAGGCTCATTAAAACACCATACCCACCAGCCACCCACAGTGCTGGCTGGAACTGTACTAACCTGTAGACAAGGAATTTTGCAACTATCTGTGTTGATTCTGCACTTAGACAAGTAGCAACATGTTTCAACAGGTTTGTTTAGGCTACATGTGAGCTTAGTCTTCCCCTTTCACTATTATAACTATTATTGCCAGTGTAGATTAGCAGTGAAATACAATTTTTATTAAATTCTTGGAGCTTGAGGTCAAATTGATAGCTAAGATATAAAAATTCCTTGAAATGACAAGCAATTTATAAATATGGTGTTCACTTATAAGTTAGTTACATGAAAAGTACCAACATAAACAAACTTTTTATGATTGTTTCTATTAGTCAAGAACTCTGACTTTGTTTTTTATATCTATAAAAAATGTAATTTTAATTTCTATAGGTCAAATTATGAGCTTAAGTGTGAAAAAATAGGTAGAATTGACACACAACTTATGAATATGGTGTTCACTTATATGTTAGTTACATGAAAAATACTAACATAAACAAACTTTTTTTTGCTGATTCTAATAGCCAATGCCTATGCCTTCATTTTTTACATTTAAAAAAAAAATTCTCATTTGATACCCCAGAGGTCAAATCGTGACCTCAAATTTTGGTTACAGTGTAACTTTTTTATTTTTCAACCTAGAGTTCTAAAACTTGCATATTTGGATTCCTTGTCGTTTTCTGATTCTAAATATATATACTTTTATATAATTATGACAATTATTACCCAAGTTATGGCTCGCCAAATGTTAGTAACCTCGCGAGTGACCTCAAATTGCCCGAGGTCATATCTCTTGAACTGTTGGTTGGATTGACCTTATAATTTCAGAAATGGATTCAGGGCTCACAAACTCCCTATAAACCAAATTTCAGCAAAATATGAGAGATGAGGGTGTTAATTTCAATTTTTTTTGGTTGATCTGACAGAGAATGACCCATGTGGTAATGTCAAGGTGTACTGGTGACTCAAAAATGAAATAGTAGTATTTATTGGTTGCTCATTTTTGGCATGCATATTTCAATTACACATACCCAGTAATTCAAATTAGGGATGGGCTGAATAGTAAATTTTGCTGGATACTGGATATTTGATTATTTATATAAGCTGGGTATCTGGCTGGATATTCCTAATACAGCAGTATTTCTAGGTTTTGTTTTATAATATGTACTGGTATAATTTTACACTATTCTATTTACAGGACTTGTGTTGTAATTGCTATTCTGTGCTATTCAGTAAAAAACTTTGTGTGCGTGTGTGTTTTTTACTTAAAAGTTTCTTGTGGTAACAAGATTGTAGTGTCTGCAAGGCGTAGCTTGTGAAATACATATATAGCAAATGAAATCATTAGGCATGGGCTACATCATTTGCTATCATATTGATTACTGACCTGCTGTACTGTGATCTTTGTAATTGTTGCATCACAATTGAAATAGTGTTGACTCAGAATATAAATCATTGCCACACTTCCCTTAGCCACTCTAACTATAATTAGTAATTAGTGTTAAGGGCATTATTTAATCCAAACACTACAAAGATGATGTGTATGTACTTGAAAGTTTCCTGTTGTAACAAAATGATGTGTATATGTGTGCGTGTGTGGTACTTGAATGTTTCCTGTTGTAATAAGATGATGATTTGGTCAGTGTGATTCTGATTATAACTGAGTGAGGGTGTGTTGTTTTTCTTTTCTGTGAATGTCTTAGTTTTCATTGTGATATTGTGTTTTTCACTCACTGCATACAGTAGACCCCCACTATTCATGGGGGTTACATTCCAGGAGAATGCTGTGAATACCAAACTTAATAATGTAGGGGAAAAAATAGGGTAATGTTCCACCAGTCAGAAGACCTGCGAATACTGAACTTAATAACATATGGTAATAAATGAGTTACATTCTCATAATCTGCAAATACTGATACTTATCATATAACATATACATAATAAAATAATAATAATGAATGCTTTAAAATAAGACTAACCTGTATACTGTATATGTATGATGCAGTCAATGTTGATCTACAGATCTACAGAAGCTAAGGCTGACAAAGACCCTAAGATCCACTCTAAGGTTAGCGAGAGAAAGAAGACAGTAAGGGGTTAAAAGAAGAGAATAGGGAGTTAGAAGAAGAGAATAAGGGGTTAAATAATTAGCAAAACGTATCATTCATGAGTTAACATTCATTCAGAAAGAGAGAGAGAGAGACTTGCCATCATTATCCGCCAGCCACTGCTGACAAGTCAGAAAAATAGTTGAAGAGAATAGGAAAGGGGTGAAAGATGAAAAGAAGAATGCTTACAAACCATATAAACACAGTCTTAACTCAAACACTATCATACCATGCAAACTACAGACATGCAAGTAAAGAGAAGATAAGAAAAGAAGGGGGAAAAAAAAAAAGTATGAAAAGTATAACAAAAAGTCCACATGGGTTAGTTTACACTATGTGCTACATCTAAGTTTGTGTTAGTCTAGTTTTTTTGTTTTTTTTAATTGCTGGCATATAGGTGAGGATGATGCTGTTCTACAGAAGCTAAGGCTAACAAAGACCCTAAGATCCACTCTAAGGTTAGCCCGAGAGAAAGGAAAGAGGAAGGGGGGAAAGAGGAAGGGGTTAAAAAAGGAGAATAAGGGGTTAACTAAGTAGCAAAACCTATCATTTGTGGGTTAGCATTCATTCAGCAAAAGAGAAAGAAAGATTCCCCCATCATCATCCGCTGGCCACTGCTGACAAGTCAGAAAAAGTCGAAGAGAATAGGAAAGGGGTGAAAGATGAAAGAAGTAAAATAAGAATGCTTACAAACCATGCAAACACAGTCTTAACTCACTGTCATACCATGCAAACTACAGACATGCAAGTAAAGAGAGGATAAGAAAAGGGGGGAAAAAAAAAAGTAGGTAGAGTATAACAAAAAGTGGGTTAGTTTACGCTACGAGCTACATCTATGTTTGTGTTACTTTTTTTTTTTTTAATAATAATTTTATTGCTGGCATCACATGCTGGCATTAATCATCAACAGACTCATCCTCGACCACCACCCCCAGAGCTCCTGTTCCTAATTGTTTTAAATTTTAAACAACGTTAATATTTTTAAAATGCCTATCTAAATGGTTCTTAAACATATTAACAGTGGTAGAGTTAACGACTGACACTTGAAGATTATTCCATTTGTCAATTACTTTAAATGTAAAGAAGTTTTTAGTGATATTAGTAATGAAACGTCTACCATGCAACTTAAATCCGTTATTACGAGTGTTGCTATTATTGAAAGTGAACAGTTTGTCAAAATTTACGTTATTGATTTTATTAATAATTTTGAAAACTTCAATAAGCTCCCTCCGTAATCTTCTAGTTTAGAGTGAAGGCAAGTCTACCTCTTTAAGTTTAATCCTATCTTCATAAGGCTTGTTGTGCAATGATGGAATTAGTTTCGTGGCGTGACGCTGAACCCTTTCTAACCTATCAATATCCTCACGCAAATACAGGCACCAAAACTGAATGGCATATTCTAAATGAGGCCTGACTAGGGACTTGGGGCAATATAATAATCTTCGATTTAAATTTGAAATTACACGCTATGAAGCCTAACATCCTATTAGCTTTTGCGCAAGACTCCAGGCACTGGTTCCTAACTTTTAAATCCTTAGATACACGTATGCCTAAATCTACTTCCTCGTCAACACTCGCTAACTCTATCATCCATCGTGTATGTGTAATTATTGTTACGAGAACCTATATGTAAAATTTTACATTTGTCTATGTTAAATTGTATCTGCCACTTATCCACCCACTCCATAATCCTATTTACATTGTCTTGGAGCCTATTTCTATCATCCTCGTTAACAACCTTACCGCCTATTTTAGTATCATCCATGAATTTTGACATGTTACTAGTCAATCCTACATCTATGTCATTAATGTAGATTATGAATAGCAATGGGCCTAACACTGAACCCTGTGGGACACTGCTACCTACATCCAATCACCCTGATTCACTACCATTAACAACGACCCTCTGTCTCCTAGCATGAAGCCATTCCTCTAACCAGTTAGCTACCTGACTGTGTATACCATATGTTTTGACCTTTGCAATTAATTTTCTAAGTGGAACTGTATTGAATGCTTTTTTAAAATCTAAATAAATAATGTCAGCTGTTCTATGCCTATCATATTCGCGCACTATTTCATTATAAAATTCTAACAAATTAGTTAAAAGCAAGATCTATGGCATCGAAACCCATGCTGACTACTGTTAATCAACTCGTGACTTTCTAAGTGATTGATGATATGATCCCTAACTACAGATTCCAAAAGTTTACCCACAATTGATGTTAAGCTAATAGGCCTATAATTGCTAGCTACGGTGCAGTTGCCTTTTTTAAAAATGGGTGTGACATTAGCTAATTTGAAGTCTTCAGGAATAATCCCCATTTCCAGTGACTGATTAAAAATCTTCATTAAGGGGCCTATGTCTTTCAAATCTTTCAGATGTCTATGATACAACTCGTCAGGTCCTGGAGCCTTGCTAACTTTTAGCCTATTGATATAATGCGCAATCTCACCCTTGTAAATAGTTATTTCATCCAAAATAGTCTTGCTGCTAAATGGAATGATATCATCCACATCAGGGACGTTATTGATGTCTTCTATGGTAAAAACTGTCACAAAAAAGTTAAAAATACCCGTCATCACCTGAGTGTCGGAAGCCAAAGTGCCATTAGTGTCCATGAGAGGGCCTATATTATTTTTTATCAGCTTACGATTATTCATGTAATTGAAAAACTTTTTTGGGTTATGTTTACTATCCGCAGCTATAAGTATCTCTAAATTGCGCTTAGCATTCATAACTGATCTTTTAACCTGTCAAAGCTCGATATATCTCTCAAAGTTAGCTGCTGTGCCATTGCGCTTATTAAGTCTATACACTCTGTTACGTTCGTTTATGAACTTGCCTATTTCCCTAGTCCACCACTTGGGCCTACAGTGATAAACTCCCTTTCGATATTCAAGAAACTATCTTTAAATGCCTCCCAATGTTGATGTTGGTGAGGATGATGCAGTCATTGTTGATGTAGGAGTGGATGATGTGATTGTTGTTGTTGAGACATGTGAAAGTCATGTCTTCTTGGAACCCCTTGGAGGACCTTGAAGGCTAAGTTTTGATGTTAGGAATGTCTCAGTCTCATGCATGAAACAATTGTTGAACCAATCTATGAAAATATCTGCTGTAACCCACATTTTCTTGTTTGCATGCCAGAGTACAGGAAGATGCGGCTTGTTTTTGCCCTTCAAAGATCATGGATTTAGAGATCTATGTAACACAATTGGCTTTGTTATGCAGTCACCTGAAGCATTTCCACAAAGCAAAAGAGTAATGCGATCCTTCACCACTTTAAACCCTGGAGCACTTCGTTCCTCCTTAGATAAGAATGTATGAGAAGGCATTTTTTTCCAGAATAGGGCTGTTTCGTTAGTTTTGAACGCTTGTTGGGGGAGGTACCCCTTATCTTTTATGATCATCTTGAGTTGCTCTGGGTACTTCTTGGCAGCCTCATCAGCAGCTGATGCTGCTTCTCCTACCATTTTAACATTATGGAGTCTGCTCTATTTTTTGAAACGATCAAACCAACTCTTACTTGCGTGAATGTTGTTGGAGTCTGAGAGCTGCCTTCACCCCCAGATGAATCCTTCAGATGATCATAGATGCACTTGGCTTTTTCCTGGATTAAGTGAGTGGCTATTTAAAGGCACTTTCTTCTGTGTCTGGTCTTCAATCCAGAGGTTTAAAGATCTCTCCATCTTTTCTAATGTGTGGTCACATGTAATTGAGGACACCTTAGCACAGTGGTTCTTAAACTTTTTGACCCTGTTACCCCTTTTCCTGATCTCAACTAATCTCATTACCCCACACAAACTTGCAATGCCGAAGTTGTAAAGAAAGTGGAAAAATTAATTATTGAAAATAACTGAAATTACCTTTAATGTGATGGGTGCAACTGTTTTTTAGCTACAAGTTGTATTTTTACCATATTAAGAATTTCTCCATTACCCCCATAAATACCCAAATTACCCCCTTGGGGGTAATTACCCCCCATTTCAGAACCTCTGCCTTAGTACTTGTAAGTCCACCTGATTTAACACTATCTCTAATGTTCACTTCATCTTTTTTAATGTACCTCACTGTTAACTCATTCATTTTATAATATCACCCAACCATTGCTGCACTAGACTTTCTCTTAGAGCTCATATTGAATAGCAAAATATGTACAGTACCCTACAATCTGAAAATGGAATAAAAACATTAATATTGCAGATAAAAACACAAACATGATAAATGTAAATGCACTACTGGCAAAAACTAGATATGTGAACCCTTCTCACCACGAATACTGAAATGGTATACAAAGAGAGAGCCTGTGAATCCACGAGTGCTGAACTCATAAATAGCAGAGGTCTACTGTGTGTGTGTGTGTGTGTATATATATATATATATATATATATATATATATATATATATATATATATGTATTTTGAAAATAGCTACTGATTGTGATATTTTACTTACACTAGCCAAATTTACTTGCACTAGCCTTTTATTTGCATTAGTTATTTATTTTCAGGGAACCATAGCCTAATTACAATGCCTCCAGGAAAGTACACTGTTTGGAATTCAAAGTTTGTGACATTGCAAATGAACACAAAGCTGAGTTCATAAATTGTGACAAAAATTCCAGTCTTGGGTTCATAATGAGAGGTAAATCACCCAAATCATATTCTACCAAACTGTTGTGGAATCGTTTGAAAAATAAGCATCCATAATTTACAAAACTGCTCAACATCAACAACCAGAGGATGAGCCTGGATCAACAGAAGTTTCCACACCACAGAAGCCAGCAAAAGCACATCAGCCAACAATTGAAGCAACACTAGCAAAGCAAGATGTGGGAGTTACATGATCCAAGAGCAAATGAATTGATTCATAAAATATGTAACTAGATTCAAGTATAGGTAGCAATATATTTACTAGTAATTGCTTTTTGGGAATTCCTATAATTCAAGCAGAACAAATGCAGTATGCAAGTCTGTATGCTTTATATGAATTCCCTGCATAATTCAGGTGATTTATATACAGTAATGCATGTACAACCAAGAAACCTCTAAAATACAACCTAATTTAATCTAATTGTATGTACAATATTTACACTAATAAAGTATTTGGTATTATTTCAAGTAGGGGCTGCTTCTGTACATAGGTGTCATTATGTCATACAAACAAAGCCTATGTTAATACTGTTATAAAGGCCTAATAATATAGAATATAATATGGAAATGTTACTGACAAGATAACAGAGGAAGAGGGAAGTATAGTTGCATAATAAATAACAATAGACAGGAAACATGATGAAAAATATATCAAATCTAAGGCATGTATTTCTTTATTTTTCAGGTGAAATGATGGTATTGGATGTAGAGCCTTTTGCACTTGTTGAGTGAGAAGGATTCAAAAGACTCATGAGAACACTAGCACCATGCTACCCTTTACCAAACAGAACCTATATTTCAAAGACAGTCATGCCAGAGATGTTTCAGAAACTGAAAATACAATTGAAAGAAAAACTCTTCTGCAACCCATATTTACAACAGATATTTGGACTAGTTCAACAAATAATGAGTCATTCATAAGCCTTACAGCTCACTTCATTACTCCTGATGATACGAAGAGGGAGAATTACACTCAGTTCAAAACACTTTCCTGCCAGCCACACTGGAGAAAATATTTCAGAAATTCTAAATTAATGCCTTAAAGAATGGGAGATGAAATCCAGTCAACTGCATCTTGTTCTCCATGATAATGCTGCAAACATGAAAGTGGGAACAGGTCAGTAACACTGAGCACTATAACAGAGACCCAGGTTATGATTTGATGCTGCAGAGTATAAAAACTTAAAATGGCCCTGCCTCTGCATGTTTCTATAATTGGCATTTGTACATTTTATCTTAGTTTATAGTTTTGAACTATTTTTATTGTAACCTGACTTATTTTTAGTTTGATGATGGTTTCTTCACTATGTTAGTGTTTCTTATCAAGCTACCTAGCAATTTTAGCATGATTCTTTAAGACTATTGTCTATCAGTAACTGAATTAATTAGTAATAAATTGCACTATGTTTTTTCTATTTTACAGTATTGCTGAATGCAGAAGGAATTGGCTGCTTCATACACACACTGCAACTGGTTGTGCATGATGTCATCTTTGCACAATGAACAGTTGGAGATATAATTACCAAATACAGAAAAATTGCCTTTCATTTCAGTCACTCATCTATAGCATGCACCAGGCTGAAAACAATTCAGGACAACTTAGTTTCTTTTACACAAACTTGTGCAAGATATTTTGACTAGATGAAATTCAATATTCTACATGCTGGAGTGACTTTATGAGCAAAGGCAAGCTGTAACTGCTTATGCTGCAGAATACGACATCCCTACACTTGTAGCTTACCAATGGAGCCTGATTGGTAATATCATTCAGGTCTTCAAACCATTTGAGGAAGTGACCAAACAAGCCAGTTCTGATCAAGAAGTTATTAGCTATGTAATTCTTGTAGTAGCAACATTACATAATTACCTTTCCAAACACCAAAGGGACAGTGGTGTTCAAACAATGAAAGAAGAATTGAAAAAGGCTTTAGAAAAGCATTTCTTAAGAGTGAGTGGTGCAATGAATGAAAAGGAACATTATTTAGATAAAATATTTTACAGTTGCAACATTCTTCAATCCTAGATTCAAAACTCATTTTTTGAAAGATGAGGAAGCAGTTAAGAAGTGGGTCATAAAAGAGCTTGTTGCACAAGGTAAGCAGACTTGTAAGGCCAAGAACAAGGAAAGAAGTGAAGGAAGCCAAACAAGTGATACAATAGAAGAAAATAAAAAGACTGGATAAGAAATATGTCATCATCTTGAGGAAGTACATGAAGATATTTGGGATTGTTTTGAAGAGCTTGCCAAAGGTTCCACACCTTATAATGCAGATAGCAGCAGTGTTGAAGGTGAAGAGGAGGATGATGCACCTGGACAGTTAAGTAGTGTTGCTGCAGACACCACCATTTGTAGTCAAGATGATGATGATCATTCACATGATCAGTCTCATGATAGCCTGAAAAGTTCAGTTTCAAGAAGCAGGAGAAGGGGCATTTATAAAGCAGAACTCAAGAAGTATTTAGCATTCCCGCTAATACCAAGAAATTTTGATCCTCTTGATTGATGAAGAAGTAACTGCAGTGAGTTTGTAAAACTAAAACCATTAGTATTGAAGTATTTGAATGCACCTCCAAGTTCTGATAGTTCAGAACACCCATTCAGTGCTGCAGGGCAAATATACACAGAAAATTGCAACAGATTGGCTCCAGAAAATGCTGAAAAGCTGCTTTTTATTATGAAAAACATGAAATTTCTTGAGCAAATTTTGCAAAGTAATCAAGAAATCTGATTAACAATTAGTGTTATCTGAAGTTGGTAGTGATTAGTGAATGTGATTTCTTCTTTTGAACTGATTCTTCTCAACATGTTCTTTTGTTCTACAATTAGTGGCCAGTGTGTTGATATCTTATCAAATAAAAGGACACCTTTCAATACCAGAATTCATTTTGAAGTAAAAAAAAATACTACAGGGGGACATAGTTTATTTTGCATTTGATTTTTTTTCCACCAAAGTGGACATAGAATAATTTTCTTTTTATGACCATTTAGTTAGGTATCTCAACTTGTTCCCTTGTAAGCAGTTAAAGTTTCAAATTCTGAAGTTTGAATAAAATTTCATAAAACATTGGCTGTAAAGACTATCATTCCCCCCAACTAGACAGTATTATGATACAGTATATAAATGTTGATTTAAAACACACTCACACTCACACTCACACTCACACTCACACTCACACTCACACTCACACTCACACTCACACACTTTATCAACAGCCGGATATCTGGCCCATCCCTAATTCAGATTTATTAGCTATTCTCTTACAAGTACATATATATTTTTGCAAATGAGAAATGTTATTTTAAGAATTTGCCTTAACTTTCACATATTATAAATTTTATAACTTTTTTCTTTCCAGATCTATTAAAATAATAGCATAGGTTATATAAAACAATGAATTAAATTGAATTTGAAATATTTCACTTCAGGATAGGCCCTATAGCTAAGTCCTCCTTCATGACTTTAGTTTGAAATAATTAGGCATACCATTTCAGACTAAAGTATTCTAACTTTATTTAGTACTGTAGTCATAGTAAAACACAAGGAAAAATAATACATATTTTATTATGGTGAAATGACTGTTGTCACCATTGAGGCATGCATTAAATTTATATGAAACATATACCAAGCACTCTAAATTACATATGCATTACAGATATATTTAAATAGAAATTAATAAGTGCGTAGCAGCCATGAAATTAAAATACTTTTATCCGCAAACTTAAGTAAGAATGAGTTCTTATAGTCAACTGACTTTTCAAGGCTGACTAGTCAACAGTAGGCCATAATTTGCAGTTGGTACATCTCTAGTTATAATCTGGATTTGGAGATTTGTAATACTTTAATTCTGTAGTGTGTCTTTCTTCATTCACCCATTTTTGCATGCTCCAGGAGATGTACACAACTACTGATTCTGACTTTTCATTAAATTCTTTCATACCCAGACACTTGCCATTAGAAAAGCTGCCACTAGTTTGAGCTCTTAGTTGTCTGCTTGATATTACCCAATAAAATTCCCATTATCTTCATTTGCTGAGGCTTTATCAGTTAGCCCATCATCATTGGACAATAAAAACACTGATATCACAGGAAATTTTTCTCTAAAATTTTCTCTTACCTAATCTATTGGTGTATTAGGATAAACTGCTAAAAATGTCATAAATTACCTTGGTTCACATCATATTACATAGTGTCACACATGCAGTTATTTTGAAAAGCTACTAACAACTGATGGAATGAATTAATTTGTTTCTAATGTTTCAAACAAAATGTATAAAAGTGTAATCTTGCTCGTGTATATCTTGTATAAAATTAGTCCTGATTTAAGACTTTGCAGTTGAGTAAAATATAATGCATTCATTATGCTAGGATAAAGTAGGTTAATAGGTACTTGTACCCTTGGTATAACTTGGGCTTCATTAAAACTTCCTCTATGAAATTTGTAAATCCCCATTACTTAGGCCTAATTAGTTTTGAATTTATTGTAATTTCTCTGAGTGTTGTGCCAAAGCTTAGTGGGTTACAGTCTTTTGCCAAGATTTCTACTCTGGTTGTATATGACAACACCAATTTTTTTTATTTTAATTTCAGAAGAGCCAGTGCAAGAAACACAACCTCGCAGATCATTGAGAAGTACTCATGAGATACCTTCACTTGATACTTCTGATGTAAACACTCCTTTGTTATCAAATGCAACATCTTTTGGGAAAAAAATACCCATTGTGAAAAAGAGGACAGGTTATTCACCATTGTCTTCATATGTTGATATTCAACTAAAATCTAAATCAAATAATAATTCTGATGAATATCAGTATGACACAGGATCAGATTCAGATCTGTACGATGATGATGATGATGATGATGGTGGTGGAAAGCCCCAAAATAAATTGTACTCTAATGAAAATTTTGGCTTAAGACAGGAGAGTGTCTTTGCTAGTGACATCTCACGAAGAAGGTTGAGTGAAAATTCAAATTTCAGTCCACAGTCAAGAGTTCCTTTAAATTCAAGATCTAAAAATGACCAGAATGGCTTGGACTTTAAACGTAGTTTTGAAACATCTTTTGTAGATAGAGGTAATGGAGAGATTACTTCACCTGATGACATTGTCTCACAAGAGCCCCTTAATGCTCATCTTCAGCTAGCAAATGGACAAAGCCCTTTTGATCGAGTGAGAAAATTAACTTTTGAGCATTGCACCTTAGACAGAGAATTTTGGCTCCCATCTGTTCCTATTTTACTTGTTGTGTTACTCACTTTATTCTTTATTTTCCTTGGATTGTGTTACTTAAGTATTCATACACCTCTGGGCCCATCAACATGGCTTTCATCTTTTAATATTTTTCAATTCAAATCTAAATACCTGGAACATGGTAAAGATGATGATGATGTTGACAGTGAAGTTAATGAACAAGATTCCTTGGAAAATAAATTAGATGCGGGTAAGCTATTAATTTTACTTAAAATTTCTGAAATACAGTATCATACCATGGTTTTGTATATACAGCAGGTCCTCGATATATGCAGGTTCAGCATATGCAAATTTTGCTATTATGTGAGGACCCTATTCCTACCAGAAATTCATTATCTGTGAGAAAAATTTGGTCTTACGTGGCCTACTGCCCCTCTCACACCAGACTGCAGCCCATTCAAAAAGGTATTTGTTTTCTGTGATTATGCAACCCAATTTGGAACACAACCCTCGCATATATCAAGAACTTGCTGTATTCTTTGATAAAAGCTATGTATCTCCAGTTAAGACTTTGCAATTTTTGTAGGGACCAGCCAGTCTGTTGCTGTTTGGCATTCTTCAGTTTTATACTTTCATTAAATAATAGTACCATAGTATATAGTCTACTCAGAACTTACTCATTTAGTCTGTTTCATAATGTACTTAATGCTCTGTTAAATCTTTAAAAAATAAAGAGTTTTGGGGGGGATGACCAGTTACAAATTCTTTGTACTGTACAGGCAGTCCCTGACTTACGAATGGGTTATGTTCTTGAACCTCATTCATAAGTTGAACTGTTCGTAACTTGGATTATAAAGAAATATTATAGGTACATTTGCGTGAAATTATAGTAAATACCTGTACCTGCCTGTGATAATGTAATAAATATTGTATTCTGAAATAAAAATAGTTAAAACAAAATAGAGTAATGTGGAATGAAAAAAAAGCACTTTTAATTTGCATGTTGGATGGGAAAAATCAATCGCTACTGTACTATTTTATGGGAGTTCATTTGTGAGTGTGGATGTTCATAAGTCAGACATTCGTATGTTGGGGACTGCCTGTACTGTATTTACATCATCTATAATAATGACTTAAGATTTAATATATATTGTATTAGATAATTCATTTCATCTATTAGTTCATGCGTGCATTCTAAATTAACACCAGTGCACAGGACCCCCTACCTAGTTGCTACACCCCATGTGCATGGGACATGAGAGCCTTAGTTGCTGCTGCTGTTTGACATACTTCTATACATTTTCAGTTTATAATACTTTTTTAATCGTACATTTAACTTTTTTCAATTTATATTTGTATTTATATGCTCAAGCATAAATTTTCTGAATGACAGAATATGCATCATCCATGTGCTAAAGTGTTAATTAATACTTCTTATTCATGATTTATATATTATTTAATCATAACTACTGATGAAGTGACATGTTTTATTTTTAATTAATCTGAGAGTCAAATAAAGACTAAAATTTAAGGGCCAAATTAAACAAAGGGAGTCCTTCCTTAGTGTTATAGATGCATTTATGAGAAATATGACAAAGCAAAACAACATACAGCAATAGCACTTTTCCACTTTCATATAAATATAAAATAAATACCAGAATTATAATAATATAAGTAGAAATACATCTTTAACCCTTCGGCTTTGGGGGAAGGGTTAAATGTACATTAGTGTACGTTTCCCGTATTTGAAGGGTTAAATAAAAAATAAATATAAATACCGTAAGTAAAATACATATTTAAATGTATAAAATAGTGTAAATATAAATAACACCAGAGATGGGTGAGTTCATATGATTGTGGTGTATATGGGAAACACAATGTACAGGTAGGTCTCATTTTACATGTGGGTTATGTTCCTGTTAAACAGCATGTGGTGTGATTCTGCATAAAATGAATCCTTATTTCCCATAGGCCCTATGTTATAAATGCACATTGTTTCTCAGTGCATGTAGCCACCCACGAAACATTATAAGTCAATTTAACCATAAAAAAAAGTCAAATAGCAATAAATGTGCATCATATAATACTCATAGAATCAATTTGACATAATAATTAACATTTAATCTTATTTAATCCTAATTAATATCATGCTGTACTCATCTAAGAAAGGGCCTGAAGTCAGCTTACTGAGCACAGAAGGTTGGGAGGGGAGGTTAACAAGCATTTGCACATGTTCAAACTTGTTCATTTGCAAGGGGCAGCGCAGAAGTTGTGGGTGGAGCAGATAATATTGGTTTACATAGTGTGTGAAATGAATTCATTCCCTAAATAATTTAGTGTGTTATAGTGATTCTGCATAAAGTGGCACCACATATAACGAGGCTGACCTGTATATAGAAATATGTTCCCTAATTCTTCAATGATGTATAAGCAAAACAATGTGTAGTGAGGCAGTATATAGTAGGGACTTACTGTAAATAAATAGTCCAATTAACAGTTCTTTATGCTATGTTAAAATCATTGTAACATAGCAAAAATTGTAATAAGTATTTATTTTACTGATAAAGAATTAAAAAAGGTGTACAGTAGCTAGGTTGAATTACTGAACACTTAAAATGCACATTAACGAGTTGTAGCTGAGCTAAAGTAAACCTAAATTAATATTTCTAGAATCATTTTCTGTATTTTATTAAATCGCTACTTTCTGATTAGAAAAAAATTTGGCTTTTTTTTTAAAAAGTTATTAAGTACCATACACAATTGCACCTGCCTCTTGCTCGTATTAATTTTCCAATTTTTTCTTAATTTCAGGTTCACAAAATAAATTCCCAGTCTGTGAAAGTGAAGTGAAGGTATGTTTCATATTTTAAACAATTTAATTTTTGCATTCTGAAAATAGGTTATGAAATGCTTTGGTGTTTAAGAAAATTAAGCTTATAAGTAATGTCATCATTAACTTTTCTGAAAAAAATAACACTGATGATGCACTTGCTTTGCTCCTGCCTTATATAAGATCTGTGTGCAGTGAGGATTGACTAATCCTAAACAGCAGAGCAAGACTTAATATCTTTGGAAGTTTAAAAAAAAAATATATATATATATATATATATATATACACACACAGTGGCGGATCCAGAGGGGGCTGAAGGGGCTCTAGCCTTTCCCATTGATAGAGATGTTTTGTGAATCGCAACCTAAGTGGAAAAAAAATTCATATATCTGCCAAGTGAGGTTTCAGCTGATCCTTCACCTTGGTGGAGGAATAGGGAGTTATCACTGACTGCCCCTTGGCTGTGCGATCCTGACTCCCTACCAATCACGGGCTATTTATTGTCAGATTTTATCTTGGATACTTGGTACTCTGCTGGCCAACATGAAGTTAGGGTTACTTTACTTTGTTTTTCAGATGTCAATTAATGGAGGTTCCACTCATGACATTCACTGTTTCTTTCTTAAAGTGTGAAAATAAAAACCCACTCTAATAGACAGTTTATTTCCACAACAGTTTCGATGCCCACTGGCATCCTCCTCGGGTGGATAAAAAAAAACGAATTAACCAAAACAAGAGGGAAAAACAGTCCAGGGACCAACTGTTAAGAAATTTGCACCTAGGTTAGATCCCATTCTCCTGACACCGGAAGGGCATTTTCATTAAAGGGACCCGCTTATAAGTACATTTGCACAAATTTAAAACTACCTTCCTGTTCTAAACATACAGATTCTATTATTATTTTTTTTATTTTTTTTTTTTTTACATAATTATTACATTTATTATTAAATTTATTACATTTAATATTGCATTATTTTTATTACAGAAATTATAAATCTATTATTACATTGGTTATTACATTGTTGTTTATTATACAGAACTTATAAACTGAAAAACGAATGAAAAAGGCAAGAAGGAAACAATCCAGAGACCATTGAGAAATTTGCACCAAGGTTAGATACCATTCTCCTGACACCGGAAAGGCATTTTATTACAGGGTCCCGCTTATAAGTACATTCGCATAAATTAAAACTATCTTCTTGTTCTATACATACAGATTCTACTATTTTCACATAATGCATTTATTATTGCATTTACATTTTTTTTAACATTTATTATTATTACTTTTACCCTAATTATTAAATTTATAATATTACCTTTATTATTACATCTGTGTATATAGAAAAAGTAGATAATTTTAATTTGTGCAAAGGTACTTATAAGTTAGACCCTTTAATGAGATTCTTGGTCAAAAAATCCCTTATGGAGTCAGGGGAACGTGTTCTAACCTAAGTGTGAATTTCTTAAAGGTCTCTGGATTGTTTCCTTACTCGCTTTTAGTAAATGTAATAATGGAAGTAATAAATGTGGAAATAAATATAAATGCAACAGATGTAATAATAAAGGTAATATTATAAATTTAATAATTAGGGTAAAGGTAATAATACTAAATGTTAAAAAAATGTAAATGCAATAATAAATGCAGTAATTGTCAAAATATTAGAATCTGTATGTTTAGAAAGGAAGATAGTTTTAAATTTGTGCGAATGTACTTATAAGTGGGTACCTTTAATGAAAATGCCCTTCTGTTGTCGGGAGAATGGGATCTAACCTAGGTGCGAATTTCTTAATGGTTGGTCCCTGGACTGTTTTTCCCTCTTGTTTAGGTTCATTCGTTTTTCTGTATCCACCTGAGGAGGATGCCAGTGGGCATCAAAATTGTTGTGGAAATAAACTCTCTCTATTAGAGTGGGTTTTTATTTTCATATTTTGACCTTCACGTAGAAAAAAGTGAAGTTTTTTGCATTTCTTAAAATGATTCACCATCCTCAACATGGTGATGTGAGCAATGGCACAGATGCAGCTCCCACTCCATCTGGACCTACACCCGTACCACCTGCTTCTCTCCCTATTAACTTTCTTCCAAATGATATTGGAAGAGCCATGGAAGGTGGAGATTGACTGACAGATGATGATCATTCTCAGTAATCACTGGACTCCTCCAAATGGATTCAAGTTCCTGTTTGAACAAGCTCAAAATAAATGGCAACAGAGATCCTTTCAAGTTCACTAGATGCAACAGTTTTCATGGCTTCACTACAGTCCCAAGTGTCATGGTGCATTCTGTGGTCCCTGTGCCCTCTTCAGTTATGGAGCTGGTGGATGAGGAGGACAACCCCTCTGAACCCTTGTTACAGAGCTGTTTAAACACTACAGAAAGCATTAGAAACCTTTAGATGCCATGATGATGCTGAGTTTTATCATATGTGTGTGAAGAGAGCATACCTCTTTCAACAGAACTATAAAGACCCAACTGGTAATGTGCAGAATCAAATTGAGGAAGGACAGGAAAAAATGATTGCCAAGAACCAACAGAAACTGATTCCAATCATTAAGACAGTTCTCTTCTGTGGATGGAATAACCCCCTCTCTGTGGCCATTGGGATCTACAGATCTACAGAAGCTAAGGCTAACAAAGACCCTAAGATCCACTCTAAGGTTAGCCCGAGAGAAAGGAAAGAGTAGGGGGTTAAGAGAAGAGAAAAGAATAAGGGGTTAAGTAAGGAGGAACACCTATCACTCGTGAGTTAACATTCATTCAGAAAAAGAGAAAAAAAGACTCACCATCATCATCCGCCGGCCACTGCCGACAAGTCAGAAAAATAGTCAGAGAAAATAGGAGAGGGGTGAAAGATGAAAAGAAGTAAAATAAGAACGCTTACAAACCATGCAACACAGTCTTAACTCACTGTCATACCATGCAAACTACAAACATGCAAGAAGAGAGAGTTACAGACATGCAAAGTATAGAGGATAAGAAAAAAAAAGAAATAGGTGGTTACACAAAAAGTGGGTTAGTTTACGCTACGAGCTACATCTACGTTCATGTTAGTCTAATTTTTTTTAAAATTATTTTATTGCTGGCATATCACAAGCTGGCATTCATCGTCAACAGATTCATCCTCGAGCACCACCACCAGAGCTCCTGTTGCTAACTTTGGTTTTTTATTTTAAACAACGTTAATATTTTTAAAATGTCTGTCAAGACGGTTCTTAAACACATTAACGCTGGTAGAATGAACGACTGACGCGGGAAGATTATTCCATTTATCAATTACTTTAAACGTAAAGAAGTTTTTAGCGATATTAGTAATGAAACGTCTGCCACGCAACTTAAATCCATTATTGCGAGTATTACTATTATCGAAAGTGAACAATTTGTCAAAATTTACGTTATTGATGTTATTAACAATTTTGAAAACTTCAATAAGCTCCCCCCTTAATCTCCTAGTTTTGAGTGAATAAAGGTCTAGCTCTTTAATCCTATCTTCATAAGGCTTATTGCGCAATGATGGAATTAGTTTCGTGGCACGACGCTGAACCCTTTCTAACCTATCAATATCCTCACGCAAGTACGGGCACCAAAACTGAATTGCATATTCTAAATGAGGCCTGACTAGGGACTTGTAAAGGGGCAATATAATATCCTTCGATTTAAATTCGAAATTACGCACTATGAAGCCTAACATCCTATTAGCTTTTGCGCAAGACTCCAGGCACTGGTTCCTAACCTTTAAATCCTTAGATACGCGTACGCCTAAATCTACTTCCTCGTCAACGCTCGCTAACTCCCTATCATCCATCGTGTACGTGTAATTATTGTTGCGAGGACCTATATGCAAAACTTTACATTTATCTATGTTAAATTGCATCTGCCACTTATCTGTCCACTCCATAATCCTATTTACATCGTCTTGGAGCCTATTACTATCATCCTTGTTAACAACCTTACTGCCTGTTTTAGTATCGTCCGCGAATTTTGACACGTTACTAGTCAATCCTACATCTATGTCGTTAATGTAAATTACGAATAGCAATGGGCCTAACACTGACCCCTGTGGGACACCGCTACCTACATCTAACCACCCCGATTCACTACCATTAACTACGACCCTCTGTCTCCTAGCACGAAGCCATTCTTCTAACCAGTTAGCTACCTGATCGTGTATACCATGCGCTTTAACCTTCGCAATTAGTCTCCTATGCGGAACTGTATCAAATGCCTTTTTAAAATCTAAATAAATATCGTATTCGCGCACTATTTTGTTATAAAATTCTAACAAATTAGTTAAACAAGACCTATGGCGTCGAAACCCATGCTGACTACTATTAATCAAATCTCTACTTTCTAAGTGATCGATGATACGATCCCTAACTACGGATTCCAAAAGTTTACTGACAATTGACGTTAAGCTAATGGGCCTATAATTGCTAGCTACTGCGTGGTCGCCTTTTTTAAAAATAGGCGTGACGTTAGCTAATTTGAAGTCTTCAGGAATAATCCCCGTTTCGAGTGACTGATTAAAAATCTTCGTTAAGGGGCCTACGATAATGTCTTTCAAATCTTTCAAATGTCTGGGATAAAAAGTGTCAGGGCCTGGAGCCTTGCTAACTTTTAGCCTATCAATATGATGCGCAATCTCAGCCTCATAAACAGTTATTTCATCCAAAATTGTCTCGCTACTAAATGGAATGATGATATCCACGTCTGGGACATTATTTACGTCTTCTACGGTAAAAACTGTCGCAAAAAAGTTATTGAAAATACCCACCATCGCCTGAGGGTCAGAAGCCAAAGCGCCATTTACATCCACTAGAGGGCCTATGTTATCTTTTACCGGCTTACGATTATTGACGTATTCAAAAAACTTTTTTGGATTATGTTTACTATCCGCAGCTATAAGTATCTCTAAATTACGCTTGGCATTCCTAACTGAGCTTTTAACCTGACGTCTAAGCTTGATATATCTATTAAAGTTAGCTGCCGTGCCATTTCACTTATTAAGTCTATACGCTCTATTACGCTTGTTTATGAACTTGCCTATTTCCCTAGTCCACCACTTCGGCCTACCACGATTTCTAACGTGCTTGGGCCTACGAGGAATAAACTCCCTTTCAATATTCCTATTACTGATGAGAGAGCCAATGATGGACTCTTCTGCTCCATTCTTCAATTTTGGATGGACTCTGGAGATGAAGTTCTAATGAACACATTTGAAGAGGTGGGTGGGAATGCAAGTTACATTTAAAAAACAACTCAGAATGACATTATAGAAGGCATTCAAGAAGCAATGCTTCTTCAAATATTTGGAATGCTTCCTGTTTCAAACACCACCACAGAGATCATTTTCTAAGTTTAACACAATGGGAGAAGAAAGACTTTCTAGCCTGGCCCTAATATCAATTCATCAGGACATGGAGATAATACCAGAAAAAGTTAGAGATCTTTGCTAATAAGAAAGATCATCGAAACGTGAAAAGACCTTTGATGGTTTTAATAAAGATCCATTGGTACATCCACACATTTGTTTATAATTTATATGTAAAACCAGAATATAATTTACAGTAATTTTCTTTTTGGTTTGTGAAATAATTCACTGGTTGACAAAATCAAACTTTTTATTTGTCACAATTACAAAAATGGGTGGATCTTATAGGTTTTTTACCGCTGAGTTCAAAAATGGCCTCAAAAATTTTTCTATCACCCACCAATATTGAGTGAATCAAAAATGAAATTTGGACTAATTTATAGGTGTAATAGTAATATCAAAGTAGAAAATGCATATTGAATTCACCTTAAATGTGACCACTGATGATTTATGCTTGTATTTCGCCTCTGGGCCTACCCTTGACAATGTCCAGCAGTAGTCATCCAACATGCTGGGGCTCCACTTGCCCTGGTATCGCTTCTCCATTGTGGATATTTGTTGATGAAAGCGTCCCCCATGCTCATCACTAACATCGCCTAAGTTTGTTGGGAAGAAGTTGAGATGTGAGTCAAGAAAATGAATTTTCAACATGATGTTGCACCCCATGTCTTTGTAGGCCTTGAGAAGTTCTTCAACAAGTCTCTCTTAATTTTTGGCCTTGAAGTTTCTGAGGAAATTTGTGTTCACTACTTTAAATGCTCTCCAAGCTGCTCCTTCAACTTCACTTAGAGTTTCATCAAATGCGCTCTCTCTCATGATTTCTCTAATTTGCAGGACCACAAATATCCCTTCTTTGATTTTGACCTCGCTGATCCTCTGAAATTTCTGTTTCAAGTAGAGCCCCCCCCCCCCCCCCCCCCCCCAATGCCATTTTGATCCATAGCCTTAACAAAATTTTCCATTAAACCAAGTTTAATATGTAGTGGTGGCAAATAACTTTTTTGGATAAAGAAGAGGTGAACTGGTGAGATTTTTATGCCCTGGAATCAATGCTTGTCGAAGTGGCCATTGTTTCTTTGAGTAATGGCTTTCCCATGCTCTGCTGTCCCATTCACAGAGGAAACAACAGAATTTCATATAACCCAGTTGTAAACCAAGAAGAAGTGCAATCACTTTCAAGTCTCCACAGATATGCCAAGAGTATTTATCATATTGGATATGTTTCAAAAGCAGGTGCATATTGTCGTATGATTCCTTCATATGTACGGCATGTGCTAATGGAACTGAAGGGTATTTATTTCCATTATGGAGTAATACAGTTTTTAAACTCAGCTTCGAGGAATCAATAAATAGGCGCCATTCGTTTGGATCATGTTGTTGGCCAAGTGTTTTCATGAGAGGGTAGAAAGTTTCTTTGATGCTTGTGGTAAAAAGATAGCTTAGTGCCTTTTTCTTGAAGATTCCAACCTTTCAACCTGGAAGCTGAAAGTTCAGATTGATCTTTTGACAATTTCAGATCACAGACAAGCTCGCTTAAGTCTGCTTGAGATAATAAGTGAGGCTCTGTCGATGAACAAGATGGTTCAAACATTGGATCAACATCATCCGTCAGTAAACCATGTTGAGCTTCGTCATTACCATTGTACATCAATTTAATTTTCATCATCTAAACTCCACATTTCCGGTGGCCTTGGTACTGGCAAATGTTTATCATGTAAAACAGGCCTTATGGCTGATGGTAAATTTGGGTATTGTACCATATGTTTAAATTTCGCAGTAATGCCTAGTATGAAAATAAAACCCACTCTAATAGACAGAGTTTATTTCCACGACAGTTTCGACGCCCACTGGCATCCTCCTCGGGTGGATACAGAAACACGAATGAACCAAAACAAGAGGGAAAAACAGTCCAGGGACCGACCATTAAGAAATTCGCACCTAGGTTAGATCCCATTCTCCCGACACCGGAAGGGCATTTTCATTAAGTACATTCGCGCAAATTTAAAACTATCTTCCTCTTCTAAACATACAGATTCTATTATATTTTTTTACATAATTATTACATTTATTATTAAATTTATTACATTTAATATTGCATAATTATTTATTACAGAAATTATAAATTTATTATTACATTGGTTATTACATTATTGTTTATTATACAGAACTTATAAACCGAAAAATGAATGAAAAAAGCCGATTAGGAAACAATCCAGAAACCATTGAGAAATTCGCACCTAGGTTAGATACCATTCTCCCGACACTGGAAGGGCATTTTTTATTACAGGGTCCGCTTATAAGTACATTCCCTACGCCAAAGTGAGATCGTCCCCCCTAAAGCGTCTTTCTGCCAAATTCAACAAAACCAGATCAGGAACTTATTAAAAGATGTCCCGGCGATTGATCCTAAAAGATTTCTACAGATTAACCCCAAACTCCCCCACATTTACGGCCTACCCAAAACCCATAAGATTAATATACCACTCCGTCCCATTATTTCACACAGGGGTTCCTTTAGTTACAGGTTATCTAAATTTCTTGCAGATAAATTATCCCCATTAGTTGGTAAATTTTCAGGCTCGCACATCACTAATTCCTGTGACTTTATTAACAAAGTTATGTCCTTAGATTTAAAACGGGGAAGAATGATCAGTTTTGACGTTGAGTCCTTGTTTACGAAAGTTACCATTGATGATGTACTTAGTTTTTTAGATAGAAAATTGCCAACATGTAACGTAGAACTAGGCATGCCCACATCTGTATTTTTAAAACTGATAAAACTCTGTGTCACCAATAATGCCTTCTCCTTCGGCGAAGAATTTTATTTGCAACGTTTTGGTATGGGAATGGGGTCTCCTTTATCCCCAATACTGAGTACATTATACATGGAATACTATGAGTCGGAAATGTTGCAAACAATATGTCCCAGGAATCTAATTTGGTTTCGTTATGTAGATGATATTTTCTCATTTTGGCCTGACCACTGGAACAACTTTGACACTTTCTTTCAGTCATTAAATAATCTTGTTCCCTCTATTAAATTTAAATATGAATGGGAGAACGACAAACAATTACCTTTTCTAGATGTTTTGGTCATTAACGAAAGTGGAAAGCCCAATTTCACGTCTATAGAAAACCTACTCATTGTAATTCGTACATTCATTATTTTTCATATCATGATGAAGGGGTTAAAAGCTCAATTATTTCTTCCATGTTTCTAAGAGCACTCAGGATTTGTAGCCCACATTTGCTGGACCCGGAAAATTCAAAGATTTGGAACATTTTTAAGTATTTAAAATATCCCGAGTGGTTTATCAGAAAGGCGTATTTTAAAGCCAGAAAATCTCTTTATGTCCCTCGGGAACCTTCAGTTAACCAAAAACAATATGTGAGTTTGCCTTACATTGCCGGCTTAGAAAGAGTAAAACCGTTGATGAAAGATTTTAAGTTTGCTTTGGCGTTCAAATATTCGTCTACCGTAAAAAGTAAATTGGTTAGGAATAACGTGGCAAAAGAGGAACAAGCCTGTGTCTACAGCATTCCCTGTAAAAGTTGTGATTTAGTATACGTGGGAGAAACTGGAAGAAATATCGAAACCCATATTAAAGAACACAAATATGCCTTCAGAAGTTGTAATACTAATAATGCCATTTTTTATCACGCCAGCCAAAATAATCATGCTATAGATTGGGAATCAAGTAAGGTACTTTATAAATATAATAATTATGTCAAAAGAAAAATAATAGAATCTGTGTGTATAGAAAAAGTAGATAATTTTAATTTGTGCGAAGGTACTTATAAGTTAGACCCTTTAATGAGATTCTTGGTCAAAAAATCCCTTACGGAGTCGTGGGAACGTGTTCGAACCTAAGTGTGAATTTCTTAAATGTCTCTGGATTAGAATGTTTCCTTACTCGCCTTTAGTAAATGTAATAATGGAAGTAATAAATGTGGAAATAAATATAAATGCAACAGATGTAATAATAAAGATAATATTATAAATTTAATAATTAGGGTAAAGGTAATAATAATAAATGTTAAAAAATGTAAATGTAATAATAAATGCAGTAATTATGTCAAAATATTAGAATCTGTATGTATAGAACAAGAAGATAGTTTTAATTTGTGGGAATGTACTTATAAGCGGACCCTGTAATAAAAAATGCCCTTCCGGTGTCGGGAGAATGGTATCTAACCTAGGTGCGAATTTCTCAATGGTTTCTGGATTGTTTCCTAATCGGCTTTTTTCATTCGTTTTTTGGTTTATAAGTTCTGTATATAAAAACAATAATGTAATAACCAATGTAATAATAAATTTATAATTTCTGTAATAAATAATTATGCAATATTAAATGTAATAAATTTAATAATAAATGTAATAATTATGTAAAAAAATATAATAGAATCTGTATGTTTAGAAGAGGAAGATAGTTTTAAATTTGCGTGAATGTACTTAATGAAAATGCCCTTCTGGTGTCGGGAGAATGGGATCTAACCTAGGTGCGAATTTCTTAACGGTCGGTCCCTGGACTGTTTTTCCCTCTTGTTTTGGTTCATTCGTGTTTCTGTATCCACCCGAGGAGGATGCCAGTGGGCGTCGAAACTGTCGTGGAAATAAACTCTGTCTATTTGGGTTTTATTTTCATATTTTGACCTTCACGTAGAAAAAGTGAAGTTTTTTGCATTTATTAATGCCTAGTATTTTTAAGCAGAAATAACAATCCATTAAATGGTCTTTCGGCTCTCTCCATATCATCGGAACAGCAAACAGCATTTGACGAGACCCATTTAGACAGCCTGTCAGAGTCTTAAACACGTAATACAGCATATATGAGGTGCCCACATCTTGTTCTGATCCCCTACCTTGCAACCAAAATAAAGTTTGTATGCTTTTTTGACAAGAGGGGTGAAATTTCACCTTTGAAATTTAAGTGTTAACTCTCTGCACACACAACAGAAACAGTTTGGATGGTTGACACACTTGTGTGGCATTCTGTCATGAAACAATATGAATGCACTGACACAAAAAATGATTCAGGAAAATCATGAATAAAATGCACGATGTTCACTGAGTGAAATCAAATGAGTAACTGACAAATGAAAGTCAACAGTGACGTGTAGCAACTTATAAGCAGAGGAAGAGGAAGGGGCAGACCCTGCCCCCTTCCTATTCTCACTCAAATCCTAAGTAATGTAAATTTGTGTCACTCTAAAACTGCGGGTGATAGAAAAATTCTGTTTTCATTTTCGTAATCAACGTAAAAAATTACACATAGTTCAAGTAAAAATATCTGTGACAAAAACATTGTTGACCAGTGAATCAGAGATTTATAATAACAGCTTCAAGCTAAATATTTGTATTTGTGGATGTATTTTTTAATGAATTTTTTGTGTCCTGTGATAGGTTGGACAGTGGTCTAGCACCCGTGGGGAGGGAGGGGGGTGGGGTACTAATATACATCAGGGACACGTTGAGTCCAGTTGACTGCCAGTTCCAGTCGGAATGGGAGCTGCTTGGCATCGATCTGAATGTGGGAGGGACGAGCTGTAGGTTAATCTTGGTGTACAGACCTCTGCATCTCCTCCTTGAGGAGGATACAGCCCTGTACACCGAACTCAGTAGCCTGCTAGGGGATAGGGTGTGTGTAGTTTTAGGAGACTTCAACTGTCGCGACATAAAGTGGGAAGAGAGGACTGCTGATGCTGAAGGGAGGAGGCTAGTTGACTTTGTTGATGAGAACTTCCTCACTCAGTGGGTCAATGAGCCTACACAAGGCGAAAGTGTTTTAGACTTAGTATTCACGACTGAAGACAACCTCGTCACTGGCCTCACCATTGATGAATCATTGGGCGGGAGTGATCACGGTCTGATTAGGTTCCGTGTGTGCATCCCTTGGGTGAAGCGTAGTAACTCGAGAGGCAGTAAGCTCGATCTCCGGCGGGTGGACTTTGTTAGCCTCCGGGATAGCGTAGGTGAGATGGGGTTAGAGGTCGGTGGCGATGTTGAGGGAGTGTGGAGTGCATTCTGGGACGAGTTTATGGTGCTGCAATCTGCTGCCATACCCTCAAAACCAGTCACCCCTGCTTCAACACAGCCTAAGTGGTTCAGTCGTGACATTGCTTCAGCTATCCGAAATAGGAAAGTAGCATATAGGAGGGCAAAGGCCAATCGTTCCCATGAGAACACTGAAGTATATGTCCGCCTGTGTAGGGAAGTGAAGGCGAAGGTTAGGCTAGCAAAACGTAATGAAGAACTTTGGGTGGCAAGCCTCTGCAAGGGAACCCTAAGGAGTTCTTCAGTTATGTTAATAGTAGAAAGCCCATTAGAAGCATGATAGGTCTGTTAAAGGACGGAAGCGGCGTTCTGCGGACCTCCAACGCGGACATCGCTAATGTGCTTAATGAGTACTTTGCGGGAGTGTTCACCAGGGAGGACACACGCGTCATCCCCGAGCCAGGCATGAGGCACGAAGGTGCTGGCCTGGATAGTGTTCGATGTACCGTGACTGCCGATAGAATAGACAAACTGAACACGTTTAAGGCTCCTGGGCCAGACCAGTTTCTCCCCAGAGTGTTGCGGGAGGTGTGCGACTGGCCCCCCACCTGGCTACAGTCTTCAACAAATTGTTGGAGATGGGCCAGGTGCCTGGTGACTGGAGGGAAGCCAATGTGACCCCTATCTTTAAGAAAGGGGATCATGAAAGTCCAGGGAACTATTGTTCCATTAGTCTCACTTCAGTTGTAGGTAAATTATTAGAGGGGATAATAGCGGATAGGATCATTGACCATTTGGATTCCTACAAGCTTCGTGGGGACTCCCAACATGGGTTTAGATGGCATAGGTCATGTCTCACCAACTTACTCGAGTTTTTCCACGTCATGTTGAGTGAATATGATAAGAGTAGAGTGATTGATATACTTTATCTTGACTTTCAGAAAGCCTTTGATAAGGTACCTCACTGCCGGCTAATGGCGAAAGTGCGCACGCTGGGTATCGGTGGGGAAGTAAGTAGGTGGATTGAAAACTGGCTGAAGAATAGGCAGCAGAGGGTTGTAATTAAAGGGGCTAGTTCGGGTTGGGCCTCAGTCACTAGCTGGGTTCCTCAGGGTTCCGTTTTGGGGCCGCTGTTGTTTACCATTTACATAAATGATATCGATGGTGGCATTGTCAGTCGGATCGCCAAATTCGCTGATGACACCAAGCTTGGGGCCAATGTTGGGACGACGGAGGCGATCGAGCAACTGCGTGCGGACCTAGGTAGGATAGGAGAGTGGTCCAAAAAGTGCCAAATGCCGTTTAACTTGGGTAAATGCAAGGTGATGCACATTGGCTATGCCAATCCCAAGTCGAACTACTCGATGTTGGGGAGTAATATCGAGGTGACTGATTTGGAAAAGGACTTGGGTGTGCTAATTAGCAGTGACCTTAAGTTTACCAAACAGTGCGTAGAGGTGGAAAAGAAAGCCCAGAAGCTGTTGGGTTATATCAGGAGGCAATTTCAGTTTCGGAACAAGGAGATTGTGCGCTCTCTGTACAATTCCCTGGTTCGGCCGCACGTGGAGTATGCTGTGCAGTTCTGGTCACACCCTCAGGAAAGATATTGAGAGGCTGAAGCGAGTGCAGGCGAGGGCCAGAAAGTTAATCCCTTCCGTTAGGCATATGGGCTACAATCGACGGTTACGCACCCTGAACTTGTTTTCGCTGGAAACTGAGGATGCACGGTCAACTGATTGAGGTTTACAAGCTCTTATGCGGGTTAGACGATGTCGATTTTAGAAGCATGTTTAGTTTAAATGATAACCCAACTCACAACAATGGTTGGAAGTTAGATTTGAAATGGTTTAGGACTAGTGTGTGTGGGAATTACTTTACGTATAAGATCTGTGACACGTGAAGTGGTTACCTTCAGAAGTTGTGAACAGTTCCTCTGTGAATCAGTTCAAGAAAAGGTTAGATCAAATCTTGCACACTATTTGAGGGTGTAGAAAATTTTCCCTGGCAGCTGTTGCCATTGGTACCTCGGGTATGGGCCACAAGGCCTTTTGAGGTACTACTTTTCCTTGTAAATTTTTTTGTTTTTTTTTGTTTTTGTATTACTCTCTGAGCAACAGGTTATTCTCACTAAGAAATACTGTGGAATGGAGTTTTCTCTATGTAAAACACAAATATATAAATGAAGTCCTGTATTTATTTTTCTTGCAGTCAAATTGTCTGAGCAAAGTAGAGATGAAAAATGTGCTTAATATTCTTGGGCTTTTGGAGAATAGTATCTTCCCTGTGTTGTCTCATCAAGCAGGCCTTTATCAGTGTGGATATGCCACTTATCATCATGTAACAATGTATGAAATGTCAACATTAATTCATAATGAGATACCCGCAGTAAGTAGAATAAATTATTTTACTGTTTTTTACAATATTGTACAAATTTCATCCAGTACTGTACAGTACACCTCATACTAGGGAGAAGAGGATGGAAATAATTTTCAGGTTGCATGTACCATTTTGAAAGAAAGTTCACCTGGAAACCTGAGACTTCTAAAGAGCACAAAAAATTATTAATTGTTAATAATTGGGTTTTGTTTTTAAAATATATTTTTTTTATGGTCACAAAAATATAAAATACCAAAAGAGAAACAGAATATTATATATCAATTAGTAATTTTTTATGCTTTTTATAAATTTTGTTTCTAGGTGAACACACTTCCAAAACTGTACGTGTGATGTTACATTAAATGTTTAAATTCATTTGTATTCTTGATTAAGACTGAGTGACTCCTTTATGCAGAATGAAGTAAAAAAAATTTACCATTTTTAAAATGTGTATCTCTGGTTCCCAGAAAACCGTAATGCTGAAAATAATTTGCTGTTAAATGTCTTTAAGATAATGTAATAGTTATTCATTTGATTATAAATATTTTGGTACATTAGTTAATTTAAAACCATTCTCACTGTAACAATCTAGTGCAAGGCTATTCAAGATTTAACCCTGTTGTAGTATAACCTACCTTGGAGTAAATGATTTAAATCATACCACAGGTATATGTATATAGTCATCCAGGTTTACTCTTGCAAGTTAAACAAAAGTTATAATATTGGTAGTATTAGTATTTGAAAATCAGTGACTCATGGTCATTAGGGGCTTTGTCTCGTGTTTCTTGTACAAGTTTCACTTTCAGAATCAGAATACTACTACTTTACCATTTCCATAATTACAAAGCTTGTCATGATCATTCCACACACTGCTGTCACTTATCTCTTAGGTTACATTACATTTGAACATTATCAAAATCAGATAAGCAATTAAGCTATATTTTATGATATTTTGCAAAATATCATAGCCAAGTTCAAACTAACATACTAAGCTTATAGCTAGCCTAGTACTAGACCTACAGTTTGGGCTACCAGTCATAAAGGTAATAGAATTTCATTAGTTTAGACTCCTTGATGTCTCAGGGACCCTGGGTAAGTTTGGATTTGGCAGTGTACACTTCATAATTCTGTATGAGGTGATTTATTAGAGCCACAGAAATTCCCAATTATGAAACTTCACATTCGTGTGAATAACTGTGGATTGTTTTTGAAATTGAAATGGAGAGATTGTTATTTTTTAAATTATTGCTAATCATTAATTTTCATTTTCAAATAATGTACAAATATTGTAACTACTTTGAAACTCCATACAGCATTTGTGAGGTATAATAGTAAAATAATTATAAATATTAAAGTTTAAATTAGTTAATGTAGTATATTTTTAATTTAGTGAATAACAATTTATAATAAATTTCTTTTACCCTTATCACTGTTTCACCATTGCTCCATTTAACTCTCCCTCCTTTATGGAATGTACAAATTCATTTTAAGTGTAATAACTGCATTCATATGCTCTGTAGAGGTGAGGGAGTTAAATGGAACATGGTGAAATGGCATAAATATTGACCTTGCTCGAATGAAATATATTTTAGAGGTTCTGGATGGCATGGTCAGTAGGAACACTGACTGAAACTGAGGGTTCAAGTTCTACTAGATCCTAGTTTCCCACTTTATTTCCTTCCCCTTCCCCTTTCCATTTTATTTCCTTCCCCTTTCCATTTTATTTGTGTGGTTGTTGCCTTATAAAATGCATTCATATTCTTACTAGTAGTATGAAGAGAGTATCCTTGTATGATAAGCTGGTACTTGATGTAATATTGCTCTTAGGCAGAGATTGCATTTTCAAATGCATACAGTTAAGTGTTCTTATCGTATGTAATCAAGTTTCTTTCAAATAGAAATCAAGCGAGGAGATATCTATTGGCCTAAGAGGACTGGGGAAATTAACATCTCTGAACCCTCACTGGGGAATAATAGCTGTTTGGAAGAAGGAACGCAAGACCAATCTCCTAAATTGATAGGCTTTGGAACTTCATCATATCCAACGGAAATTATTTGCCACATCACATCCGCTCTTTATAATTTCTTTTACATTCTGGTTGCTCTCTTTATTGGTAAGTTTCTTCAGGTTTTGTTCGTTAGTAATTGAAATGTACAGGTGATGAAAAACATTTAAGAAATGAATGATGATCATGAATTGTTTCATCCAACTTCATCACTTTTAAAGTTTTGAGAATGTAATGCGAGAATCTTAAATGAAAGTCTACGTGTATCAGTAACCCACAACTGAGCATTTGTAGTTTGTTGTAACACCACTTCTCATTAGATCATCGAAGTTAAGCAATGTTAAATCTGTTCAGTGATTGGATGGGTGACTGTCCTCTGCGTTCAAATGATGTAGCAACCATTAGATGGTTTGAATTCCAGGTAAAGCTGTAAACCTCCATTTTATGACCTGTACCATAATGAAGCAGGTTAAACAAAAAGAAAGCATTTATTCTTTTACGATATGAAATTATACATTAGCTGTTCATAAATGGGTGAAATTAAGCAGGATAATTTCATAGAAGAATAAAACATCAGTTAATCATCATAATTGTTATACAGGGTGTTTGAAAACTTTCTGTACAAATTGTAATGGGGGATAGGCAACACCAAGACAAACCCTTTTCGTCTATAAGTGTATGTCCGCTGACGTCACCATTCGGCGCGAGAGGGCGCCGCTGCAATTGGCTAAAAGGTGAAGTGGGCTAGACTCGCGCTTGCCGCGGGCATTCTTAAATCGGACGTAGTACGCGTAACATGGAGCGCTTCACGACTGCTGAGATGGCTGACATGCATATGGTGTATGGGGCTGCCAATGGAAACGGAAGAGCTGCTGTGAGGTTGTACCGACAACGCTTCCCAAACAGACGTGTGCCAAACCACCAAACGTTTGCGCATTTGCATCGGCGACTGCGAGAAACTGGAACATTCCATGCAAACATGCATGACACTGGTCGGGAGAGAAACGTGCGCACTCCTGACATGGAAGAAGAAATCCTACGGCGATTTGAAGACAATCCAAGCGCAAGCACGCGAGGTGTTGCACGTATCCTCGGTGTGAACCACGACCTGGTCTGGAGAGTGTTGCACGAGCGGCAGTTACATCCGTTTCATCGTTAGAGAGTCCAGGCATTACAACCTCGGGATTACCCTCTTCGTGTGGAATTCGCACGCTGGTTTCTGCAGCAGACAGCGGTGCTGCCGGTGCAGCCTAATTTTCCGGCTTATGTGCTGTTCTCAGATGAGGCCTGTTTCACACGTGAGGGTGTGTTTAACATGCACAATTCTCACGTGTGGGCGCACGCAAATCCACATGCTACACGGGTGCATGCTCATCAAGAACGGTTCGCCGTCAATGTTTGGGCGGGTATCGTCCATGGCAAGTTGATTGGGCCGTACCTGCTGCCTGCCCGACTCGACGTCAGGAGTGCGCACGTTTCTCTCCCGACCAGTGTCATGCATGTTTGCATGGAATGTTCCAGTTTCTCGCAGTCGCCGATGCAAATGCGCAAACGTTTGGTGGTTTGGCACACGTCTGTTTGGGAAGCGCTGTCGGTACAACCTCACAGCAGCTCTTCCGTTTCCATTGGCAGCCCCATACACCATATGCATGTCAGCCATCTCAGCAGTCGTGAAGCGCTCCATGTTACGCGTACTACGTCTGATTTAAGAATGCCCGCGGCAAGCGCGAGTCTAGCCCACTTCACCTTTTAGCCAATTGCAGCGGCGCCCTCTCGCGCCGAATGGTGACGTCAGCGGACATACACTTATAGACGAAAAGGGTTGTCTTGGTGTTTGCCTATCCCCCATTATAATTTGTACAGAAAGTTTTCAAACACCCTGTATAAAGAATGTATTAGAATAATGTAGGATAACAGTAGTTAAGTGCAGGGTTGGCAAAAACCCAACTGGTTTTGCCAACCCTGGGTAAGTGTAAGAACATTAGATGATGATGATGCAAATTCGAAACATTATATTATTACATTTAATTAGGCCTAGTTGCAGTTTTCATTACAAAGTCTGCAATTAAATTTGGAGGAGCCATACTGGATTGCATTTGTCCATCCATTACATTTTTGTGTTTAGGCTATAACTTTTGAATTGTTCAACATAAATTGATGCACACACACACACACACACACACATATATATATATATACACAAACTCAGAATGGTTCCCTGAGAACATTATATGTTAAACACAGACCGTGCATGGAACAAGGAACTCTTCTGGGAAAATTAAATCCACTATAGTCCGAATAAGTAATGGTAAATGACAAATACCATAGTTTTTTCTTTTTCATGATTTTAGCCCGACGTGGGCAACGGGTCTCTCGCAAAGAGATCCCATAAATATAGCTTCCCTCACCAGCTATCTGCAAAGCAGACAGGATCCAGCTTTGGGACATGGATCTAGGGTTTAAAGCAAGCCTAGATCCCTACATTCAGAACCTCTATATAAGTAAAAGACTCGTTGCATTCACGTCGTGTTGAATAAATCAAAGAAAAAGGGGGTAACTATTGTATTTTTAGCCAAAAAAAAAAACCAAAACTTAAACCTCAACCGGGACATTGAGCGTCCACTTTTCAAGGCACGAAACACGTCCGTTTAGTATACACAAACTCAGAATGGTTCCCTGAGAACATTATATGTTAAACACAGACCGTGCATGGAACAAGGAACTCTTCTGGGAAAATTAAATCCACTATAGTCCGAATAAGTAATGGTAAATGACAAATACCATAGTTTTTTTCTTTTCATGATTTTAGCCCGACGTGGGCAACGGGTCTCTCGCAAAGAGATCCCATAAATATAGCTTCCCTCACCAGCTATCTGCAAAGCAGACAGGATCCAGCTTTGGGACATGGATCTAGGGTTTAAAGCAAGCCTAGATCCCTACATTCAGAACCTCTATATAAGTAAAAACTCGTTGCATTCACGTCGTGTTGAATAAATCAAAGAAAAAGGGGGTAACTATTGTATTTTTAGCCAAAAAAAAACCAAACTTAAACCTCAACCGGGACATTGAGCGTCCACTTTTCAAGGCACGAAACACGTGTTCCATGCACGGTCTGTGTTTAACATATAATGTTCTCAGGGAACCATTCTGAGTTTGTGTATACTAAACGGACGTGTTTCGTGCCTTGAAAAGTGGACGCTCAATGTCCCGGTTGAGGTTTAAGTTTTGGTTTTTTTTGGCTAAAATACAATAGTTACCCCTTTTTCTTTGATTTATTCAACACGACGTGAATGCAACGAGTCTTTTACTTATATAGAGGTTCTGAATGTAGGGATCTAGGCTTGCTTTAACCCTAGATCCATGTCCCAAAGCTGGATCCTGTCTGCTTTGCAGATAGCTGGTGAGGGAAGCTATATTTATGGGATCTCTTTGCGAGAGACCCGTTGCCCACGTCGGGCTAAAATCATGAAAAAGAAAAAACTATGGTATTTGTCATTTACCATTACTTATTCGGACTATAGTGGATTTAATTTTCCCAGAAGAGTTCCTTGTTCCATGCACGGTCTGTGTTTAACATATATATATATATATATATATATGGATGATCATAAAATGGTGTGGTTTGAGCAAGATTGAGGTCCCTGCATTAAAGTTCAGGGTCAAACTTTTGAACCACTCAACATAAATTGGTAAAACTTCACACACGAATGGATCAATCACGAGATGATGCGTCATGAGCAAGAATTGAGTTTTTGCACCAAAGGTCAAATATAGGAGAGGACTGATGTCAATCAGACATCGTTCTTGTTTATTATTCCGAAAACCTTTAGTATTATTTGATGGTACTATAAGTTTATAACTTCCATAATTATATACAAGTTTTGTAATTTTCTCTTGAGGTTTCTTCGCTGCCTGGCTCGCATTTCAAGCTTTTAGATACCACAGAAAGCAAGCGGAAGAAATAGAGCAAAAGGTATTTGAAATGCGTTTGCGCGCTTAAACAATTATACCCGCGAGGAAAGGGGGAAACTATCCCTCCCAAATATTTTGCAGTTTATATATACGCGTTTTTCTGAAGAGTTGAAAGTCGGATTTATCCGAAAGTACTCGCAAGATTTGTTCTCTCTTAGTTTCAAGTTTTGGATGTTATCCGTTACTTTGATAGCTATAGTTAGTAATTCCCGAGTTATATCGGAGTTCTTCCCATTCCTTCGCTGTATTAATCACCAACAGTAAACTCGATAACTATATTACTCATAGATCGATTGATACATCTCGCTTACTCGCCACGGTAGCCTTTGCTTAGTGGATATCACTAAGGTTTATTAATATTAACCCATTAGTGCCCATTGGTAGAATTTCCTACCGACAAAATTGTTTATTACATCACTTTTTCTCGTATTCACGTGATCTTTGGTATGAGTTATTGACATGACCTAATCTTTTAGATTGCGTCATATCAATGACTCGTACCGAAGATCATGTGAATATAAGACAATAAGAGTGATGTAATGATGACAAACAATTTTGTCGGTAGGAAATTCTACCAGTGGGCACTAATAGGTTAAGATTGTTTAATTCCTGGTTCTGTAAATGTAAGATTTCGAGTAAGTTAGTTACGTAAACCCTTTAGGCTTGTTTTGGAATTTAAACTAAGTTGCAGTGGTGGTTATTGTTGTAAGTAGGTAATAAGAGACACCGGTAATAATTCGCTCCTTATTTCTTTTAAGTCTTTCGAACTGGTGGAGCAAATTTTGGAGGTTCTCGAGAACTCTTGTGGAACGGGAGGAAAAGAATTCATTGCGGTGAATCACGTCAGAGACTGTCTGATTCCGCCCAGAGACAGGAGGCCAAAGAGTAATATGTGGAACAAGGCGGTTCGATTCATCGACGATCATGACTCGAGGGTGAGTTGGTTTTAACTTTCATAGTTTTAATTGGCGGTGTGAGGAAGGGGAGGGAGGCAAGTTTACGAGAAATAAATGCTCGCCTCTAAAATCCTATTTTTTAAAACTAATTTTTTTAGTATCATTTTAACTGGGATTTTGAGTATGTTCTCTGCATGGTCATTATTTTGGGTGCAGTGATAGTTCCTATAGCAACCTTTTACAGTATCAAGCAAGGGCAAAGAGGTAGTATTGGAATACTCTACTGGTATCACTTTCACTATTGTGTGTGCGCGTGCGCGTGTTTTCCTTTTCTAGATATACCGGGTGATTATAAATGATCTTCCCCATTTTAAATATTTATTATGAAAAACTTTCAAAGTTACAGCGAAAAGCAAGATATACAAATAAAGAAGAACTCAAAAAGTTTTATTTACGGGCTATTGAAGTTCAATATGAGCTCCTTTTTTGGCTTTCCAGTAGTGATGGGATGATACCAAAATTTTTAACGATTCCGATACCACTAAAAAGTCTCGATTCCGATTCTCAATATTTTTAAATATAATTCTATACTTGTTTTTCTGGAAATTGTCATATTTTACTCTGGTAAGATTAACTATTTACGTTATGAGTATGGTAATATAAATTATAAAAGATTGGTTTAAAAATAAAAATCAACTAAGTTGTAACAATTCATTTTAATCTTCTTGATTACACATCATGGATATACATGTTTTAATGTATAGCTACAATACAATAAAAATAAAATTTGTTATCCTCTTTCATTTAAAGTTTACATGCAAAACTGGTTCAATTAAAAGTTAAAGAATCGTTTTAAGAATCGGAAATCATGGTACAATTCTCTCGATTCCGATTTCTGAAAAATGCTCGATTCTTCCGATTCTCGATTCCGATTCCGATTAATCGTCCCATCACTACTTTCCAGACATCAAAGCGATATTCTGTTTACCTCCATACATTTTGTAGCATATTATAGTGAACTTTTCTAGCAGCCTCATGTATCCTTTCCTTCAAATGTTCCAAAGTTGTCGCTATTGGTGGAACAGAAACTTAATTTTTGACATAGCCTCAGTAGTAGTATAGTCAAGGGGAGTTAGATTGGGCGAAGGAGCCGGCCAACGAATGGGACCCCCCCCCCCCCCCCCCCCCCCATCCAACAACTGCTCATTCAGGAATGTTATAACCTCGTTGTAGAAATGGGGTGGTATACCATTCTGCTGAAACCACACATCAGCTTTGTCCTCTAGCAGCTGGGGCATCAGCCACGACTGTAGCATATCGCGGTAAATGATACCCTTGTTTGTTTATCAAAGAAGAATGGACCATACATTTTCTCAGCGGTAAGAGCACAAAACATGTTAACTTAGGGCTATCTCTGACGTGTTCAATATTACAAATATAAAATCTCTGAAATGTTCTTTATTTGTATATCTTGCTTTTCGCTGTAGCTTTGTTTTTTCTCATAATATATGTTTAAAATCGAGATCATTTGTAATCAGCCAGTATGTAAACTTCAGGAATTTATTCACATTTAATTTCTTTATTTACTTCGCTTTGTAATACCGTTTTTACGCTGAAATATACCACCCTAGCGAAATCACTGCTAGGTCAGGTAAGGGTTTCACGCATTAATTACAGTAAGGTCCGGTGCTAGTGTCTCCGAGCAACTGATACAATGAGCAAAATAAGCTTTGCCCGTCAACCCCAGAATGCTAAAGAAAAATGTGTTCTTCATTGCAGTAGTATAAATTATTTGTAAAACTTGTCATATAAAAATGTTATCACTTTAATTTGAAGACAGTATGGTATAAAATTTGTGTACATTTGGGTTTCTATACATCTGCAGTTGGAATGGCTAAAATTGCAGTGTGGTAACACTCATTTTATGAATGTGTTGGGTTACTCAACCCATTACACATACTATACTGTTCTACAAAACCTTTCCATTATTGAACTCTAACCATGCATGAGCTTACGGGACTTCGTGATTCAGGGTGAGACGTGTATTATGAAGGTCCCAGGTTCGACTATTGTCGCTTTCTTAGGTTAAGCAGGGTCAGACACCTACCCGTAATGCTCTACCTCGGAGTTCACGCCCACTTCCTTCTTTGTGGGGAAATAGGAGTCTTAAAAGCAGAATAACCTAGAAGGCGGCCTTCCTATCAACAGTCAACCATGTTTTCTCGCCAGGAAAAGTGTGTTAAACAGTATTCAGGAAGGAATTTGGAATGTGCCAAATAAAATCGGAGTTTGGCATATAGTGAAAAAGTATATTTAGAAAACAGGGTAGTCCAGTGGTTATAATATCAGACTGGATGGTGAGGCTCCGAGTTCGCTCTCAGCTTCTGGTACCAGGTTGAATTGAGCTGGCCCCTTACCTCTGTCAGTGCTCAGGCTCAGGTGGGAAAATGAGTTCCGAATGTTGCCTTTTTTGCCTGTTGCTGTTCAGTCCGGAAGTGGATGTAAACCTACCACACTACTATTTATATGTTTTTTTTGTTTTTTTTATACCTAAACGTACTCTCCCACCGCAGTGAGGTCGCGTCAGGAACGATCCTTAGTCGCTTACATTCACTTAATCAGTTGACATGATAATAATGCACCTGCCTCAGAGCAACATTATCCACAAACCAGCCCCGCAGACTACTACGCGGTTTGCCCAGACCGCTTAATAAACCCTGAGCCGGCACATTGCCAGCCCGTCGTCCCCATATACCACATCGCTCTACTTTTTTCTATCTAGCGCGCATCTTTCACCCTTTCAGACGTCTAGGCTCCGCTGACCCAAAGCCTTCCTCACCCCCATCCTTCCATCTCCTCAGTCTATCCCCTCCCCCTTTCCTCCTCCGACACACACACATACCTCTTTAGCATCCTCTTCTCACTTATCCTCTGCATATGGCCAAACCATTTTAACATCCCCCTCATCTGCTCTCCACAAGACTCCTTCGACTCCCACACTTCTCACGGATAATAGTGTTTCTCACATGATCAATCCACCTCACCCGACAGATCGTCCTCAAGTATTTCTCTTCCAGTACATCCACCCTTTTCCTTTCCTTCACATTCGCCACCCATGTCTCGCATCCATAAGATTAAAAATAATAAAGCATATTGTTCAGAGGTTTCAGCAGTAAGTAATGCATGGTTGGAATTTGATTTACAAAAAATTTCACCATGATAAGTTAATTGCGTGGAATGTTAAGTTATATTGAATTGCCCTAATAAGAAAATATTTTTATTTAGGTACGTGTGTTTGTGAAGCAAATACACGTACAAATACCTCAAATGAAACTGGTAAATCAATGAATGATTTAAGAAATTCAGAATCCTGTGTTGTTGTTTTCTTCTTTTGGTTTGGAGTTTCGAGTTTTCTTTACTTATTACTTGGCTATGCTTCGTGTAATAATTTACATCTGTTATACATAAATTACAACGTTCTCCCAAAGGTTTATAGAGAGATTCGATCTGTGGGTGGAGAAGATTGCGAAGTTTGGCGTTGGGTCTCTGGGGCTCCAAGGTCCCCTATTTCTTGTCCCAAAACTGCTCCACAGTCGGACACTAACCAACCGCCAGAGAAGATCTGGCAAGGGCAGGCCTTTGAAAGTCTCGAAACCACGCAAAACCTTCCTCAAGTTTCACCCACCTCTTGCTTGAAAATAAGGAACATGTTCGACGCTGAAATGTAAGAATTTTTTATTAATACATAGGTAGATTTGGGAATTGTAAAATGAATTTTATAATTTGTAAACAAAGCACAGATAGTACGTTTATTTACTCGTGATCACTTTGCTTTCAGTTTTAATGATTTAATTAGGGAGTAAAAAAAAGGAGCATAATGACTTCTTCATTGGAATTGGCTTTATAATAATAAAAATAATAATAATTTATTATTAATTTCATACCTGTTTATCGTGATCCAATTTTATTTTTATTCACCGATTAAAGGTGAAAATAAAATGGTCTCGTAATGTTTTTCTCGTAAACCTCTAAAAATAATACCGTAATTTGCAAAGGTACGAATTTAATTCTTGCATATGGAGTGTTGACAAAAGTAAATAGACACCTTCGGTGTTTCCATAGTTTTTGATTTGATAAAAATCAATAAATAATAGATTTATCGAATCAATATACTCGTATTTAGAATCGTGTTGCTTTTTCCCTTTGCGTTATGTAAAGCCGACACGCGTTTGGACATTCCATTGATGAGCTTTGCCATTTGTTCTTGAGGACAGTCATCATGGTCTGTTTACGTTTGTCAATCCTCTGTACGGTATTTATAAAACTCGTGTAATTTGTAGTCCAAGTTTTTTTTTTTTTTTTTTTTTAAGCAGCTTGTTTTTACAATTTGAAAAAATTTATTACGATTGTTTTCTCATTTTAACTAAATTGAAAAAGCGAGTTATTTTTTTTAAATCTTCACTGGAATAGCGTAATTTTAACGTGTGGATCTGCCGAGTGTAAGGGGTAATAAGTGATGAACGACGAAAGATAGTAGGGGTGGTGGTGATGCAAGTGTTTAAGGGTGGAAAGTTTGATGTTCTAGGCTTGTGCGAAACAAAGCTGAAAGGCGGTAGACAGTGTGAATGTGAAGACGAGAGGTGGTGGTGTGAACCTCTTGATGAATAATGTACAATATGAAGCGATGAAAAACGTGTGTGTTAGTACCCGGATTGTGTGTGTGAAAGTGGTGGTAGTGGTTGGATATTCATCGTGCGATAATAAGTGTGAGGATGAGAAAGATTTTGGAGCGCTTGATAATGTGATCGGAAGGCTGCCTGAATGTTACAAAATGTTCATGAGGAGATATGAATGGAAAAGTTGGTATGGGTTCAGAGGATGAGGTGTTGGGAAAACATAGTGTGCATGCTAATGGGTGTAGGCTGAAAGAGTTATGCAATAAGAGAAAGATGTGTGATGAATACATTTTATTAAACAAGGGAGTACAGAGGTATAACTAATCTGGTATACAGGGTGTCCCGTAAGTCTGGACCCATAGGGATTTATAATATATTTTTTTATTATGTTGCAGGTAAACCACGTCACTGACTAGAGAGGAGAGAGTTCAAGTTATTTTGCTGGTCGGGACCCGCAGTCACCTGGAAGTGGCCGAAGAATTCAACAATATGCATCCAGACCGCGCACCAATCACACACAGATGTGTTGGCAAGTTGATAGCCAAATTTAAGGAAACTGGATCCGTAGCTGACAAGCCTCGCAGAGGACCTTCAAGGACTGTTACGGAAGACGAAACCAGTACCAATGTGTTGGCTAGCTTCGCTGTCAGTCCCAAGAAGTCACTTCGACGCATGTCCAGCGAAACTGGGACTATTTTGTAATTTTATTAATTTTGCCCTATGGGTCCAGACTTACGGGACACCCTGTAGAACAAAAGATATGCATAGTGAGAAGTTTAATCGACAAAGTACTCGTAAAAGGAAATATGCATAAAGAAGTATGAATGGGGGTCTTTCTGACCATATGATGGTCCTACATAGTGAGTGTGTGTGTGGAGGATGGAAGAGTGGATAATTTAATGGTGATGGAGGTAGATGATGAACTAAATGTAAAGCCAGGAGTTCACTGGGTTGGGTGTGTAAACGGATATGTACACTTTAGTTTCTCCCTTTTCTCCCCTTCACTATTTTCTGTATTTTACATCTGGGTTGTTTCTGCCTTCTCACCCCAATTTGTTGGGAAACGTGTGTGTGTGTGTGTGTGTGTGTGTGTGTGTGTGTGTGTGTGTGACCCGTTTTGACGGGTAGGTCCACCCTTCGAGAACTCGGCTAACTCAGTTTCTTGGTCCGGTGAAGAGCCAATGTGAGTTCGGCGGGACTCTTACATTGGTCAGACATACGGCCCCGATTAAACCTAGTATGTAAGGGAAACAGAAAACTAGGAAAGAATTATTTCCGTTCCTTCTGAACTGAATTTATAATTAAAAAAATAAAGGATTTTACAGTGGATTTTATTATTTTCTCTTAGTATTTTAGGTTTAGCTGAAAGCGAAATGAAAGTCTTGTAATTAAAAAAAAAAGGGTTGGATGTTAAGGCGGATGAAAAAAAAATGTTCGTGAAAGAGATGCAAAATAATTTAGATTAGGTCAATCATCCAATAAAGGTTATGGTTGAATGAAAGCAAAACACTTTAATGCATATTGGTACATTAAATGCAATGAAAGGCTTGTATTTGTGGTGTGTCTACTGGTCTGGATAACGTGGAAATGTCGGGGAATTTTGATGATTAACCTGGGAAAAAAAAAGAAAAACAGAAAAGGAGAGTAATGGAGGGTAATGGAGGGTGCGAAAAATTGCTACTCTGACTGAAGAAATTAATAAATTGAAAAAGATCATATAACTTTTTTACTTAGATCATTAAGGAAATATCTAAACTCTATGTAAACCAAACTTCGTATAGAAGCCATTGTTACTTTTTGTGCCAAAAGGTGTTTGCTGGTCAATTATTATTATCTTATTTGCATATTAATACCTAATATACTAAAACATATACCTGAAATTTCGATAACATTCGCCTGGAAATGTTGGGGAATTTGAATCTGCTGAACCAGTAGACACCCTGCTAGAGGAGTTTTAGAACGAAAATCTCTTAATGTGACAATAGAGATAATATCGATATCTTTACAAGTGAGGATAATTTAAAAGGTATAATCGAAACTACTAGCCTTTTCCGGAGACTTTCGGATTAGGTGCTCGCTTGAGCCCGATGCCACAAGCCATTTCAGTAGTAGCGCTGCATCCTATGTATGTATAATCGTATACTGTATCATATATTTAGTGGGAGATAAGGATAGCGTCGCTTTCCTGTCAGTTATGTTGTACTACGAATTTTTAAATATTTCTATTTTGGAGATCGTTCTGCATCTTCCCGCAGGGAATGAGCTACAAGCTTTTTATACATTTGTTTACAACGTCATGTCAAGTGGTAAAATTAACTTAACATTAATGATTTAATTACCATTTTTTTTTTCCAGCGAGTTTGGTGAGAATTGGCCGAGTCGCATTCAGGATAGCTTGTTAGAGAAATGCGAAGGTATTGCCATCACTCATGTGGCAGTAGATCGGGTATCGAAGGAGGGATGCGTCTATGTCAAGTGTGCTTCAGCCGCCGAAGCTGGAAAGGCCTTCAGAGCCTTGCATGGCTGGTGGTTTGACAGTGAGTCAGTCTCCCATTTTTGAGTAACTAATTATAGCAAGATTGAAAATTCCCTTTGCTATTGCTTGGTTTCATATAATGTGTGTGTGTGTCTGTCATTAAAATAGGTTATTAATAATGCTAATTTACTTAAGAAAATGAGTGAACGTTTCTAATGTTTGTTTTTTTGTAGGCAATTTAGTCACTGTTAAATATTTACGTGAAGAAAGATACTACGAGAGATTTCCCACGGCCAGGATTGCCTCCATTCCTCTCACACCTTCCAACAACAAACGCCTTTCGCTTCAACTCTACCCTTCCATCACCTCTTCCGTCACGTCTCAGCCAATAAAGAGCTCAGCAACGAAGAGGAGAACCAATACTAGGTCTCAGTTCGGGACGTCTTGATGGTTGGCTTCCCTTCTTAAGGGCCCGTTTAAGGGGAATTGGGAAATGACACTCGTTTACCAGGAACGGTTAAAATCAAAGCTACATTTGCGCTTACTTACAGGGAAGAGCATCTTTAGTGTTTACATCTTTATGCAAAGAGCTTCTCGAGTCTAATAACTACTCTTACTTTCACAAACATTCACGCGCGAATTACATTATTATTTTCGGTTTCAAGTTAATATTTTACTTTTTACAGCTAATTTGAGGTAATTTAAAAAAAAAAAAAAAAAAAATTCTGAAAATATTTTTTTTTAAAAATATGAAAATTATTTTTTATAAATGGTTATTATAGAGTTGTTTAGGAGTTTAAAATAATAGTTTTAAAAAGTCGGTATGTGATAAATAAACGACTTTCGTTCTTAAATTTCTTTCCAAAATGTCAGCCAGCTGTCTGGTGTTCACTGCCTTTCATTTACTGCCAAAAAAAGAAAAAACAAAAAAAAAAAAAAACAAGAAAAAACCCCTAAAATTTTTCCAAGTTATGATTTACGAGTTACAAGTTGTCGTAAATTTAAGTTTGTATTTGAATATGTTGTTGTGTACTTAGAATTAAAAAATGTTATTCAAAGGTTATGGATTATTAAGTGTATATTGGAAAGAATTGAAGTTATTTATGCTTGGCATAAAAGCTAATTTTATAATGAGTTTTACGCAATAGTTTTTTCTTTCTTATTAATTGTATCTTACGATGTACACACAAAGCTCTTCAAACACACACAAGGACCATTTAATAGGAAAACATTTTAGTTTTTTCTACGAATGGAATATAACAACTTTTTTTTTAGTCACTTATTCAGTAGGTATAAAGCTATCACTCGGGATGGATGTACCTGCTCCTTAAGTTGTACATAATTATTTTGAAGTTTTTAAACAAATACTTAATATTAAATTCTTAACATTTTATGTAGTATGTAAGGCCCCTCAATAACGACTGAATTTCGTACACTTTCATTGTAACTTTTTTTAACATTATATGTATTCATTTCCTGCAGTTATTTATACTTAAGTGGACGCCCTGTAGTTCAGTGGTTACGGTGGCGGACTCCGTGCGGCGTGTCGCTGGTTTGCTCCCAGCCGCTGGCATCGGGTGGAGTTGAGTTGGTCACTTACTCTGTTTCCACTCTGGCTTAGGTGACCCTTGGGGCGCACTTACCCCAACGTAGTGGGTAAATGAGGTTCTCGGATGTTGCCTTTTATTTATACTTAAGTACAAAATTAGATTACTTTCTGGTACAGTTCACATCATTATTAACGTTGAAGTTACATTTTTATGGTAGACCCTCTTTATTATTTAAAAGGACGTTTTAAATCTTATTTCATCAAGTTTCATTATTATGGAAAGTTAAAAATCATTTGCGTTTCATTCCGACCTTTCAGTTGGGCCCAGATATGATCTTTTTCTTCCTTGCCATTTTTAATAATTAACTTTTTCTCCCTTGCCTCCCGTTTTCTCTTTAACTGCTACTTCCGTCGTCTTCCCCCTGCTCCCTATTTCATCGTGTTCTCTTTAATTTGGTTTCGACGCGACATGTTCCCGGCAGTCGAAGCGTCAGTGAAGTAGTTCTACTACTCCCGACCTTTGAATTTTTTATTCCGTCTCCCGCATCTTCAACGATCTACAACGAGGTGAACAAGACTAAGTTTGTTCATGCTTTGGATGGGTGACAGTCTTCTGCGTTCAGATGATGTAGAGACCAGTTGATGTTTTCGGATCATACGTAAAGATGGTGCTCTCCTTCGTTAAGTGGTCTTTGGCGTTATGGAGGAATGACAATGAATGAAGAGCAGTGCTTCACCCGGGCTTCAACCGCTGAGGTCATATCGCGCCGAAACTAAAGTAGAGACAGAACACTGGAGAAGGAGCAGTTAAAGAAAGAACTTTAGAAAGGAGAGAAAAAGCACTAGGAACAGCAAAGGAAGGAAGAAATTATACACGAGCCACACTAAACAGAGGCGGCCGCCAGTCTGAGAGAAAACTGTCTCTTTCGGTACAGGCGGAGTCACCCAACAAAAGAGTGTGTGGAGCCTGAAGGGCAAAAAGGGAGGAACTGGGAGCGAGCAACGGCAAAAGCAGGACAAACTAAGAGTAAATGTCAAACGGAGAGAGGAATGTCGCAAGGGCGGGAGGGGGTAAGATGCCCCGTCATAAGCGGTCTCAAAACGCCGATCACGCTGACACGAGGAAGGCCACTGACGAATCGTGGGCTTCAAGCTCCTCAGGAAATTCCCGGACACATCTTCCCACTGGCGCTGCCACTGCCGAAGGAGCGCATCCCGGAAAACCCACGTGAAGTCCGACGCCGGGAGAGGTGTGTTAGGATCGAAAGGCAGGGAGGACACCACCTCGCGGCAGCGTCCGCGCGTTCGTTGCCCGGAACACCGATATGGGAAGGTACTCGACAAAAGGCGAGCAACTTAAGGCGTGATGAAAGGACAAGAAGCCAGTCCTGGATCTGTCGTACTAACGGATGCCGGGAGGCGGAATAAATAACAAAAAACGTAGATGATTGTTGAGAGAGAAATCGAGGTGCCGAGAGTTCCGCCGTAAAAATTGAAGCCGCTAGGGGAAGGGATAGCGATTTAATTACCGATGGGAAGGCTGCCGCGCAACCGGCTCCAAGTGGCGAACGAGAGCCGTCAGTGAACACGGGGATAGAATCAGAATGGGATAGAAACTTCGGTGTAGTAAAGAGGAAGGAGCAGATATGGAGGGGAGGAAGGATCCACGGGGGAAAGGTAGGAGGAGGAGAGGGAAGTACTCCCCCTTCCACCCCCAGAGAAGATAGGACGGGGCCCTCCGAGACCCGTACAGTCGAACCAAGTCGGGACGATGGTCAAAGTAGGCCGAAGAGGAATTGGAAGATCGGGATGGAAGGAAACTGCCGAACACGAAAGAGGTATTTTAACACCTCTAAGGTACGGTGGAGATCGAACTGGAAATGGCCACTTTCCGCATAGGAGAGGAACGGAATGCGCCGGTGCTGATGCGTACACCCAGGGGAGGGGATAGGGTCCAGCTTGCGCAGGGTGGAGGAATAGGCCTGATAGCTATAATCCAACTTGCTTTGGACCAGGGAGTGGTAGAGCCGCTAAAGGGTGTGGTGGTCAACACCCAATCGGTATGGGAAATGAACTTTAGAAATGTGCAAGTCTGAAGGCACGAAGCCTTCAGAGACTTCAGGTGGGGAATCCAGGAGAGGTGGGAATCAAGGAGGAGACTCAGAAATCTAGTTTCGGGGACAACGGGGAGCGGCGATCCATAGAGAGGAAATGGACGGCAGTGAAGCTGCGGCGACGACAAAAATACCACCACCGTTTTCGAAGGAGAAAGGCCACAGATCACGGGTTTCGGCTATCTGGGAGACCGAAATCAGGGCCCGCTGTAGGAGACATTCAAAGAAGGCGGATCGGGAACCGGAGCAACAGATGGCGAGGTCGTCAACATAGAGGGCGGCTGTAATTCCCGAGGGCAGAGCCGTCACCACGTCATCGATCGCCAAAGCGAAACAGATGACGCTGCCCCTTCCTCTTGCAAGTGCACAGAAGAGAAGGAAGTACCCACTTGAACACGAAAAGAGCTGGAGGACAAAAAGTTGGAGATGAAGGAAGGGAGAAAACCTCGGAAACCCGAGAGATGAATTTTACGACAGATCCACCATCACCAAGTAGTGTTATATGCCTTCTCCAAATAAAGAAAAACCTGCATGAAGGTGACGCCGCTCTGCAAAGGACACACGAACCACAGTCTCCAACTGAACTAAAATGTCAGTGGTGCTACGGCCCCTGCGAAAACCGGTCTGTGTGGGAGAAAGTAAACTGTGGCGTTGGAAGTGCCACACCAGACCAAACCATCTTCTCAAGAAGTTTCGAGAGGCAGCTAGTGAGAGCTATTGGACGGTAGAATTTTGGTTTAAAAAGAAGATAGGGAGGCATTAGTTTGGGAATAGAGTGGTGGATGAGTGGAACAAGCTTTTGTATAATAGTTAGTGTCAATACTTTGATATATAAAATAATTTGAAACTTTCTATGGTCACCACTATTCTAAGTCATAAGTTATCAACAGGTTATCAACCTGGTTAGGTTAATTGAATGTTTGGTTAGGTCAGTTGTATACCCTTGACGATTAGTTAGGTTAAGTTGTGATATTTTTCTTGGTCCTGAAACCACTTCGACTAAGGAAAATATCAACTTAACCTAACCAATTGTCAAGGGTGTACAGTTGACTTAACTGGACATTCAATTAACCTTACCGGGATTAAATGTTTACAGTCTATTGATAACTTACGACTGAGAATAGTGGTGACCATGATATATTTCATGAACTTATTTCAGTACATGCTAATGCTCCAGAATAACATGGTAGGCCTTTCTCCGTGGCAGATGTTTTCAGTTTTTATATATACCAATACATGTAGTACGGTAAGTCAATAAAATAATGTTAATAAACTAGTTAAGTTTTTCTTTACAGTTTTAACAGAAGTGTCACAAAATGTGAAGGGTGTCTTCTGGCCTGGGGGAGTGTTAAATAGCCCAGGCCAGATTAACCGCGGGGTGGTATCTGGCCCGGGCTTAGGAAAGGGGAGCACCACTGCCTCCCTCCAACAGGAGGGGAAGGTGCCCTCCACCCAAATCCAATTATAGAGGGTGACTAGAAAATAAATGCCATCGGGGCCGGGAGCAAACTTGCCGCAAGAAGCCAGCGCCGAGCGCAGTTCCGACATGAAATAAAAACTGATGTAAGGGAAGTTATTGGGAGTCTGGAAAAGGTGAGGAGAGCGAGCAAGCAAAGCCCTATGTCGGAGGAAAGCGGGATCACGGTGATCGTGTCGGGAGATGGAAGCAATAGTCGAGGCCAAGACTTCGTCCACTGCAGTAGGGAACGACACTGGGCGTCCGTCTATCATAAGGACAGGAGAAGAATGAAGATTTACCAGAGATCTTCCGAATCTTGTTCCAAATTCGGGAGGAGGGGGTGCGAGAAGTGAGGGAGGAGACGTAAGTTCGCCAGGTAAAGCGGCGGGCTTCACGGACCGTGCGATGGGCCTGAGCACGCGCACGTTTGAAAGCTGCTGAATTAGCAAGAAATGGGTTGCGCTGAAGTTGGCGAAAGGCGGACTTCTTAGCTCAAACGGCCAGTGCGCATGTCGAGGTCCACCATGGAACCGAAGAGGTGGAGATGGAGGTGTGGGGAAATATTGACTTGGGAATGGAGGACAGAGCAGCACAAGTACGTGATCGGTGAGGTAGGTGGAGGCAATATCGACCGTCGGAAAGTTATTCGGAACTGCGAAGGTTTGACTTTCAGCCCGGAAAAGAGGGCAGTCAGCTTTGGCGAGTGACCATCAGGTCAGAAGAGCGGATGAGCCGACGGCCCGAGACTACGGGGGAGGAGGGGAAGATGGTCACTACCATAAAGGTCTGGAGAACATTCCAAGAGAAACCAAGGAAGGCGGAAGGAGAAACAAGTGAAAGATCTATGGAGCAAAACGTGCGGGTCTGGAGGTGAAAAGTTGTGGGCTGGCCGGTATTAAGAAGACAAACAGAAGTGGGTGAGAGAAGGGAGACCACAACGCCACCCCGCTGATTGGTGACAGTATCATTCCACAGAGGATGACGCGCGTTGAAGTCTCCCGGGAGGAGGAAGGGGGGGAGGGAGCTACAAAAGGAGAGAAGATCATTAACAGAAACTTCCTGTGACGGGGGAAGATATACAGAACAAATTGTATATAATCGGCCAAGGAAAACCCGGGCTGCAACAGTCTGGACTCTCGAGAGGAGAGCGGAGGGGAAGGGGAGTGAACGGCACGTCAGACTGAACAAAGACGGCCGTAGCCCCACGGGGTGAGAGGGAGAAACACAACCTGCGGAGAGGGCGCGAGGGGCGAACCCCAAGTTAGGTCTCCTGAAGGCAAAGAGACACCTGAGAGAAATCTTGGATAAGGAGAAGGAAGTCCTCCCAATCAGGGAGAAGGCCACGACAATGCCACTGAAAAATAGTAACCATCAAGAGCGGAAATAAGGGGAGGCGAGGCTGAGGGCGGGTTAAGGAAGGAGAAGTCTAAGCGAATGAAAGGAGTTGGGGGGAGAATTTGGGTTTCGGAAGGAGGGTCGGGAAGTGCGAGAAAGGGGGAACGAAGCCGGGTGGGGCGAATCCGATTTCCGGGGATCGGGTGGAGGAGAGAATGCCGGTGACATCGGGAAGTCAAGGAGGGAGCGGGGCGGAGGAGAAGGGGGGGGGGGGGGGTAGAGGGTGGATGTCAGCCTAAACTCGAAGTTCATATGTCGCATGATCACCATCGGGAATGGAGGAGGGAAGGGGACGGTCGCGAAAGGAAACGGGGAACCCAGAGGAGACTGCAAATCGAAAGGGATCACTGGAGGCGGGAAGGACATGGGGACGGGACAAAGAACTGGGGAAGGAGAGAATGAGAGGACGATGAGGGACCTGAACAGGGAAGCTTGGCAGAAGGGCTGAAACGTCGGGGGCTGGCGATAGGCCGTTTAGGTAGTCAGGGTCAGAGCCGTCGGCACCTACGAAGGGGTTAAGAGACTTGCGGGAACAAGACGTACGAGAAGTCTTAGAACGAGGAGAACGCGAGTTTTTCGCAGCCAGTGGGAGGATGACCCCCCTCAAGACGGCGTCTTCCAATGGTAGAAGACTCGAGGGCCTGGTCGCTCACCACCCGAGTGCTTGAAGAAGAGTTAATTGTATCCATAAGCATAGGAGAGTAAAGGAAACAGACCCAGGGGACTCGAGAAACTGCCTTCCGGTAAGAAAGGGGGAGGCCCAAGCGCAAATCACAGTGGGCTGGGTACCTCGTCCCCCAGAGGGCACACCGTCAGTTTAAAAACGGGGCCCCGTGATACGAAAGTTTGCCCCCCAACTGCGCAAAGACCCCAGCCCCCCCAATCCCACCGCCCCGGAAACCCAACACGGTAACACCCTGAGGACGCCACCTTCGGGGACAGCTCCGGAGATCTGTACTGGGAGCCAAGGACCTTGGTGGCTTTTAATCCGGTTCCCCCAGTAGCCTGTCCGGCATGGGTGACCCTTCCGGGGACTAAACCCCCGCCGACGTAGCCCACTTGATCAGAATACGCAAGCCCCCCCCCACCACGACAAGGTGGTCACTCCGGGAGAGGGGGCGTTATGAAGGAAGTCGAGTAATTCCGAACATTATCATCTGAAACTGCTGGTATGCTTGCTGCTCCTCCTCCCCTGAGAAAGATGACTGAAGGAAGATTAGTTGAAGAAAAAAAGTTATTTGACTTGTCCTCCTCTTCTGACCTCAGTGTACGAAGGAAATGTAATCGCCTGCAGGGTCTGGGATAAAAAATGTATAATTTGAGGGATGGTCAAATAAATTTCTCAACCATTCCTATCAAAAATGCCTCCTCATTTTAATTCCTTACTACTGAGAAACCATAAACGATGTAAAATTCCTGATGCTGTTGAAACAATTTTAATTTCTCTTGACAAGCCTTGCTTTTCGAAGTGTCCTCAAACATTTTGATGCGATATTCATCAAAAGAATGTTATTTAATATCTGTTAAACTTAGCAAGGACTTGTACAGAAACTGAAACAATCAGTAGTCAGAAGTCGGGTTTTCCTTTCGTGGTGACTAGCGATGATTTTCGTTAATTTTCACAGTTGGAGCACTTGTTGAGGAAACTATTATAATGGATATATCAATCGGAGTACAAACACTCATTCAGAATAAGATTCTTTGGCGCTGAGCTCTTTTGACCGGTGCAATAAAGTCGTCTCAGCGAAGTGGATCGGTAGAAATCAATCAATCAATTGTTTGGTCACCTCGTTCATCTGACGTGTCTCCATTGAACTACTATTAATTAAGGAGCCATGTTAACAGTGTTGCTTACCATCATAAACAACATTTTTTGGGTGAACTTAGGGTCAGGATTACAAATGTAATTCATGAAATCACTCGGCAGTAACTGGAGGATGTTTTCAAACAGTTACGAAATCGGATTGAACGATGTATCGAGAAAGATGGCGGTTATCTTCAGGCCTAGAAATTTGTAATGTAGTGTGTTAAAGCTTCAACAATTATAGCCTTCATACGCCATTTACAATTTTTTGCTATCATAAGTACATCAAAAGTTATTAAGTTGCACAAGGACTTTGTAACCACCCTGTATAAATACAAAGGTGAAAGAGGAGCACAAAAATTATAGTGGTATCCTGCAAGTCTTAAGTATAGCATGAAAAGTATATGAAAGTGTGTTGAGAGATTGATTACAAAAGATTATGAACCCTTTGGTCGGAGGTGAACAAGGTGGCTTTAAGGAAGGCAGATGATGTGGTGATCAAATGTTTGCGCGAGACTGCTGATTGAGAAATTAAGTAATAAGAAGAGAAAGTTGTATGGCATTTATGGATTTGGAGCGTATGATAAAGTGACTAGATCTCTCTACCTTGTGGCAAGTGCTCAGAATGTATGATCTTAATGCTAAGTTGGTGTTGGTGTTGGTGAGCCGATCAGCCCACCCTAATCGAGCAAGCCGGCGGCATGTAGGTAACCGATCGCTCCCCTACGGAGTGGGCCAGAGGTTCAGCGCACTAGTGATGTGTTGTGTTGTGTTGTGTTCTATGTTGTGCTAGAGTGGTTAAATACAGTGGAAAGTTTGTATGTGGATAGTAGTGCTCGTGTAAGAGTTAAGGGCGAGTTGAGTGGCTGGTTTAATAGTAATCTCTCTCTTTACGTAAATTCAATTTACAGAATTTCGCTTTAACCCTTTATTCCGCAGTGTTACTTCACTGATTTTGTTCTGGCTAATGCCAGACGATTTTATTCAATCTCAGAAAGATTGTACTTTCCCTGTACAGTAAAGGGTTAAGACACGTTTGCTTAATCCTTTACTGCACAGGTCTTTCCGAGACTGAACAAAATCGTCTGGCGTTAGCCTAGCCAGAACAAAATCAGTAAAGTAACACTGCCCGATAAAGGGGTTAACAGAAGTGATTAATAAGGGAATAAAATTCAGTATAACGAAAACAAGATTCGTTATAACGGAAATTTGTCTAAAATGTCACTAAAATATCTAATCTATTTTAATTTTACACAGGCAGTGGCTCATACTGTTACCAGAAAGCTCCTTTCCCGGGTGTGGGCACCATAAACTATTTATCCAAGCTACACTTAGGTCCAGTTAAAGTACATTTAAATAAATTAAATATATTTACAAAACCCCAAATATAAACTTAAATTAACATTTAAACTTAACACAACCTTAAATTAACACAAACTTAATACTTAAACTTAACCTAACACAAACTTAAAGTGCTATACAAGCAGTACATCCTGTGCCTACTTAAAGTAAATTATCACTTGGGCTAGTCCAATAGCAGTGGTGTTTAGACGGGTAGGAAAGGATAGGCTTTGCTCCAATCCTGTCTTAATCCTCGAATTTACTGATGAAGCTCAGAAGCTCAGCCTCGGAACGGGGCCACAAAACGTTCCGACCGTTCACGTTCAGCTCGGGTAGACGAAACAGCTTTAATTGAACCAGGAATTCAGCTCCCCAAGCGTTGTTCCACACTCCAAATTTGAAGCCTCGTATAGAGGCTTCCACACTTGCACTATAGGCAATGCTTAAAGACACCACTGTACTCTGTGCCCTGAAGTGATTGCAGATCTAATGCCGACAACTAGCATTCAAATATCCAACTTCTAACTTTGAATCTCCCGCTTCCAACCTCTGGGGATGATTCGTGCTTGTGATTTGAACAAACTCCATTACTACCTTTCACCTTGCTCACTTTCAAATCATTCACACCAAGCTCTAGTTTCACACTCCACCTATCGCTCACGTTCGACTTTCACAATGACCCTACCATACCAATCACACACTTAACAATACTAGCGGCTCATGCTCACCACAACCTTCCCTCCCGCCTTCATTGATAGTTAATCAGACACTTTTTTCTCACTATTATTAAAAATAAGGGTAAGTTCTATACAAATATAATATACTGTACACTAATAATGTTATGGAAAACTGATGAGTGGGTAGTTGGGAGGTAACGAAAATGGTTCACTGAGTAGGTAGGTAGTTAATCTAACAATCATTAAATTCCTTTTATGTCAATAACTGGGTGGATGAAACCAATTGGTTGCTCACCAGAGTTATTCTCCACACTAGTATTTATATACTGTGTGGGAGGAGCGTGCTCGGTAGTGGAGATACATTACCGCTCAACCAACCGAGGAATAAACCAAGACAACGCTGGTACGAGAAGCCCCGCGAAAAGGAGAACAAAAGGGAGAACGAAAACGAAGAACGGGGCGAGAGGACGTACCAGAAAAGTGCGCTCTCGAAAACATAACCGGAGAAGGGAGACACTCCGATAACAAAAAGTAAGTGACTAATTGAGTTTTTACACCAGTAAGTTATAAGCATTAAATTAAGCTGGGTCAGACAAGTTAGGCCTACATTGTGGCCTAAGACCCAGCATCAACTCATAGCTTAACAAAGGTGAAGGTAGATTGCCCTAACCTAATTCTTGTGAGGAATCCTACTGTGGACCTCAATTTATCTGCCCGCTCTGGACCATTTCCGGAATCTCTAGGCTGACCCCTCTAGGCTAGACTTGATCTACTCTATAGTTAGACTGGAGATATAAGGGGTGGGTTAATTGTGGACCAATTCATACAGAGCATTTTTCGCATTGGTGGTCCGTGTGTGGGGAATTTACAAACCTTAAGCTTACTTAACAAAAATTGCAGAATTAGGCTAGTCTAGCCTAAGCCTAACCTGAGCAAGCCTAATTAGGTCTACAACCTAGGGCCTAACTAGGAAACATTTACATTAAAGGAGTCTCATTCTCTTATAAGCTTAGACCTGAGTGACACACAAGTACTTGGGGGGATTAAACCAAATTTGAACTTGACTGTTTTGTCTGTGCTCTCTCTTCTCTGGTAATTTCTTCTTGTCCTCTATTTCATTACGATCCCCAGTTAAACAATTTTGACTTAGACATGGACAGTGCAGAATTGAAAAAGTTAAAAAAGAAAAGGGGGGCAAAGTTGGGAGCTGTTACAAAGGCTGTGAACACTTTTAACAATATTACACAACCAGGTAAGAAAAATATAGAGAGTGTAATTATTAAATTAGAAATTAAAAAGAAGGAAATAATAGCCATTAATGAGAGTATTTCAGAGTTAGTTGAATCCGAAATGGCTGAAGAACAATTGATAGACCTTTACGCTGATGATGATGATCAGGTAAGCTCAATTGAACAGCAAATAAGGGAACTACGGTCTCGGTTGACTGACTTAACACCAAAAAAAACCTAATTCTGATTTTAATCAAAGTAGGGCTAACCTTCAACAAAATTTAAGTGGCATGCAAAATCCTGAGTCACAAGAATTGAGGGCTCAGTTACCCATTTTGCAAATACCAACATTTGAAGGGGACACGGTACAATTCCCATCTTTCATTGACAAATTTGAGAATTTAATAGGTAATAAACCTTATATTTCAACTGTTGAAAAGTTTAGTTACTTAACTAGTTCTCTTAAAGGCCCAGCCCATAACCTGATAGCCTATTTACCAGCCGTAGGGGATTCATATGAAGTAGCTATTGATCTTTTAAAACGTAATTACGTTAATAAAGATGTGATTATATATGAATTATCTCAACAAATTTTTGAATTTGCACCCATAAAAGATAACCATAGTGATATGGAAAATTTTTATACAAAATTAGAAGCTATTATAGGACAACTGGTTAGCAATGAGATAGATATTAAAACTTCATCTTGGCTTATACAAAGCATAGTACTTAGGTGCCTTCCTTCGAGGGTTAAAGATAATTTAATTCTAAAGACGGGAGAAAATTATCCTAATTTAACACAAATAAGACAACACTTCCCCAATATCCTAACTAATTACAACTTGAGAGATTTTCCAACACATAAGACCCAGACTATGGATAAACCAAAGACTGTTCCCAGAGACCAACTAGCTACAGCCAAACAGACAAAACTTGATATTGTAGAATCAAATGTGACCAACTACAAAACACGAACACCTACATTACAGAACTTTAATGTAACTGCTGCCTCAACTTACACACCATATTGCAAATTTTGTGCAAGTAATGAACACAGTAGTACTGGGTGTGACAAATATTCAGATTTTAACCAAAGGGCTAAAAGATGTGAACAGTTGAACCTGTGTAAAAAGTGTACTGGCCAGGGACATTATAAGAAAGACTGTAAATCTAGGTTAAGATTCAAGTGTAAGTTTTGTAAAAGTTTACGACATGTCTCATCAATGTGTGATTCACCAAAGTGTCCAAATAATAGTACTCAAACTCAAAAGATACCTCCCCCAAACAAAGGTAATCAAGAAAATGCCACTTTCATGGGACATTCTGCTTGTTCAAACAATGTAACAAGAAACACTGAGATTCTTTTACCAACTATTACTTTGGACTTAGTGAATAGTGAGGGTAGTACCACTCCAGTGAGATGTCTTATAGACTGTTGTTCTCAACAAACATTTGTTTCAAAAAATTTAGTTAATAAATTGGGTTTGACACCAAACCCGAATGAACAAAACTTCAATATTGCGTCCTTTGTTAAGGATAACTCGGACAAAAATAGCTATAAGACAATTGACCTGGAACTACATTTAGAAAGTAAATTCAAGAAAATTGAAGCAGTTATTATTTCTAAAGTAGGACAAAACAAACTGGTTATACCCAAACTAGAACAAACCATAAATCATTTGAAAAAACACTACAAAATAGCTGATAGACATATCACTAACAACACAATAGCTAACATTGAAATGCTAATAGGGGCAGATTATATTAATCTTATTCATAAGGGCATAGTAGAGATAGGTAATGGTATAGCTATTCAGACTCCATCAGGGATAGCCCCTTTGGGTGACCTATCAGACTACAACCTAGACCTAAACCAAAACAGTGCATGACCAACAAATACTATGTGCCTCAACTCAGTCCTACATAACACCTGTAAGAATAGCAACACTTTGAATAATATTATCTCAACTGAGAACATTAATTCATCATTATCAAATGAAACTTTGGATGAGGCAATTCAAACTTTATGGTTACTAGAATCTGTGGGTATACATGACACACATCAAACTTCAGAAGATCAGTTAATGGTAGAAAGATTTGAAGACACCATTCAGTGTAAAGACAATAGTTATTTTATTGAGTTACCTTGGAAAATAAATTGTCCAACTTTAAGAGATAATCTCAAAGTAGCTAAAGGACATTTATATAAAGTAATGAAAAAACTCAAACAAGAAAATAATGTAAAAATATATAATAATGTCTTCAAAGAACAGCTACAGAAAGGCTTCATTGAAGAAGTAACAGATAACCCTTTTAAAAAAGATGGTTGTCATTATTTAACCCACAGGGGGGTTTATCGACAAGATGCCCCAACAACAAAACTTAGAGTAGTATATAATTGTAGCCTCAAAGACAGTGATAAACACAGCTTGAATGATTGCTTGATTGAGGGTCCTAATCTCATTTCTGACCTTGTGAAGATCTTACTGAGGTTCAGGTTAGACAAATATGCTGTACAAAGTGACATTTCGAAGGCATTTTTGAGAATAAATCTTAAAAATGAATATGATAAGAACCAACTTAGGTTCTTATGGTTCAAGGATCCATTTGATTTGAATAAAGGGTTCATAACCTATAGATTTAATGTTGTGTTGTTTGGAGCCAATTGCTCACCTAGCCTATTAGCATTGACAATTAAACATCATTTAAACCAGTTTAATAACTCTCTAACATTGAACTTCCTTAAGGAACATTTTTACGTAGACAATCTAATAGGCTCAACGACAACAAAATCTGAATTATCTGAAGTCTATGAACACTCTCAAAACATTATGCAACAAGGTAACTTTGAACTTAGAGAGTGGATTTCAAATAATGAGGATTTAAACAAAAAGATTTTAAAAGATAATAATGGTCTTACTGAGCCATCAGACAGAGTTAAAACTTTAGGTATGAACTGGTATTTGGATGCAACTTCTAACAGTCATGATTCAATCTGTACTAAAGGTTTTAAACTTGATGAGGAAGCAAATACTAAAAGACAAATATTATCAGAGGCTTCCAAAATTTTTGATCCTATGGGTCTATTCCTGCCTTCAACAATAAAATCAAAGATTCTCCTCCAAGAAATTTGGAGGACAAATGTTGGGTGGGATGATCCAATAACAAATGAAAATCAAAAATCTTGGAAGAAGTTAGCTACTGATTTAACAAAAGTGCAGAACATTAAAATTCAAAGGTGCTGTGGGTTTAGGGATAAGCCCCAGAGGCTTCATGTGTTTGCTGATGCAAGCACACAAGCTTATGGGTGCTGTGCGTATCTTGTAAGCCCTACAGAAAGTCATCTAATTTATGCAAAAGGGAAAGTTGCACCTCTCAAACCTACCCGAACCATACCTCAGTTGGAACTATTGGCTGCTACATTAGCCATTAAAACCATTTCATTGCTTAAGGATGCTTACTATGATGTGTTCATAACTAATATCCACGTCTGGCTTGACAGTCAGATTTGTCTTGCCTGGATACGGAATGATAGCATTAATAGTAAGAATATCTTTGTAAGAAATAGGCTAAAAGAAATAGCTGACGCTAATGAAAGCCTACAAGTAAACTTTCACTATGTTCCAACTAAACAGAATCCAGCAGACTTTCTGACCAGAGGTTTATCCTACAAGTTGTTGAAGTCAAACAAAACTTGGTTTATGGGACCTAAGTGGCTCTGTAATACAGACCAATGGCCTGTGGAACAAGTTAACTTGACATTAAATTTAATCTTTTCAAATGAAAAGGTTGAACCAATCACTAATTATGAAAAGTATTCTGATTTCAACAAACTTGTCAGGGTGACAGCCTACTGTTTGAGGTTTGCTCACAACTGTTTAGCTACAATTAACAAACAGCTAAATAAAAACAATCATAATTATACAGAAGTTGCAACCCAATATTGGATAGGCCAGGCCCAACAAAAAGAGTACAATAAAGAGTTAGAATTCTTAACAAATGGGAAACAAACAAAAGAACCTGTACCATCAGTAGTTGTGGATCTAAACTTGTTCAGAGATGAGGAAGGCCTTCTAAGGTGTAAAGGGAGATTAGACAAATCAAAACTGTCATACAAAAGCAAAAATCCAATCCTTTACCTAGATTTAGCTATTTGACAACATTAATCATCAGAAAAATACACAATGATGTATATCATATGGGGGTACCACAGACACTAACTACATTAAGAAAAACTTATTGGATACCCAAGGGAAGGATCACTGTTAAAACAGTCCTGAGTGAGTGTGTCACATGTAGGCGTATTCATGCTAGGCCCTATAGGAAACCAAATCCTCCTGCTTTGCCAGAGGAGAGAGTTACTCCAACAGACCCTTTGAGACTGTAGGCATTGACTATACAGGAGCATTGACCGTAGGGGTGGGTGACACGGAACAAAAAAATGTACATTGTACTGTTTACATGTGCAGCCTCACGAGCTGTTTATTTGGATGTTGTGGAGGACCTAACAGCAGAATCTTTTGTTGCTGTCTTTAAGAGATTCTGTGCACGACATTCAGTACCCAAGACAGTTTGGACTGACAATGCTACATATTTCAAAGCTGGTGAACAAGTCATCCACGACTTGTTAAGCAATGAAATCACACAATTATATATACAAAATCAAAACATAAAGTGGAAGTATATTCAGTTGCCTCTCCTTGGTATGGTTCTATCTGGGAGAGGAATATACAAACAGTAAAGAATTGCTTGAAGAAAGCAATTGGCAAAAAACAGATACACTTATTTGGGTTACTCACTCTCCTGGCTGAGATTGAGAACATCATTAACAATAGGCCACTCACTTATGTGAGTGACAACATTAATGACCCAGAACCATTAACTCCAAATCATTTGATTCGGGGAGAACAAGTTAGTCTCCTGCCGGACTACAATATAGACTCTTCAGAAGACCCAAACTGGACTCAACGACATGATGAGCTCCAGACTAAGTTACAACATTTAACTAGAGTTAAAGCCCATTTCATTAAACAGTGGAAAAATGAGTACTTGATGGGTCTAAGGGAGAGACATAAACAAATGACTAAGAAGGATTGGTCTGACACAATTAAGGTAGGGGACCTTGTTCATACATGACAGTACTCCAAGACAAAACTGGCCTCTGGCTAGAGTTTCAGAACTCAGACCAGGGGCAGATGGGGTAACAAGAGTGGTCAAATTAAGGACTTCAACGGGTGACACAACAAGAGACATTTCTCTTTTGTACCCTTTAGAGTCTGGACCCAAAACAATGGACTTTGGAGAACCTTCTCCACTGACAGTAACAACTGGAGACACTGAACTTCCAGTAACTATTCCTTTGACAGTAGGAGTGGTAACGCATCCTACTACAAACATTGACAGACACAAGACCTCAGCGACAAACAGCATTAAAGGCGCGACTATTTTTACAACAAAAATAGATGCTGGGGAATTGTAATTTTATCTTCTAACTTTCATTTTTTCTTTTCTTATGGTAAAGACCATAGACAGTTTCATCCTATGGATGTATATTTTATCTTCTAATTAAATGCTACACCTTCTCCATGAGAAGTGAGGATAGGCACTGTTAATCAGATTAACAGGCATTTACAGTTAAATAGTTAGCTAGTCTACACTCAGACAAAATTGGTGACAATGACACCAAAATTTTTATCTCCCGGGGCCCCCAGTATATGGAAAACTGATGAGTGGGTAGTTGGGAGGTAACGAAAATGGTTCACTGAGTAGGTAGGTAGTTAATCTAACAATCATTAAATTCCTTTTATGTCAATAACTGGGTGGATGAAACCAATTGGTTTGCTCACCAGAGTTATTCTCCACACTAGTATTTATATACTGTGTGGGAGGAGCGTGCTCGGTAGTGGAGATACATTACCGCTCAACCAACCGAGGAATAAACCAAGACAACGCTGGTACGAGAAGCCCCGCGAAAAGGAGAACAAAAGGGAGAACGAAAACGAAGAACGGGCGAGAGGACGTACCAGAAAAGTGCGCTCTCGAAAACATAACCGGAGAAGGGAGACACTCCGATAACAAAAAGTAATGACTAATTGAGTTTTTACACCTAAGTTATAAGCATTAAATTAAGCTGGGTCAGACAAGTTAGGCCTACATTGTGGCCTAAGACCCAGCATCAACTCATAGCTTAACAAAGGTGAAGGTAGATTGCCCTAACCTAATTCTTGTGAGGAATCCTACTGTGGACCTCAATTTATCTGCCCGCTCTGGACCATTTCCGGAATCTCTAGGCTGACCCCTCTAGGCTAGACTTGATCTACTCTATAGTTAGACTGGAGATATAAGGGGTGGGGTTAATTGTGGACCAATTCATACAGAGCATTTTTCGCAAATGTGAGTATTTTAATAAAGTTTGTTGCGTTGTTATATATGTGTTACATCGTAGAGGTAAGATTTTGTTCCGCAGGAACGTATCTCAAAATATATAATGGGAGTACTCCCCATGGGAAAATAGGATTCGATATTCAAAAATCCACACTACGGAACGTAACTCTTCCGTAAAGCGAGGGATTACTGTATTAATGTTGGAGTAGATAGGGATGTAACCACTGCTGCTGAATGTGTATAACTGTATATGGATTAACTGTATATGAAGGCATAAACTGCTAGATGAAGGAGTAAATCTGAACTTTGAAGAGAATGAGTGGCAACTGTCACGTCTGATGTATGATGATGACGTGGTGTCTCTGGGTGAATCAGAGTATGAATTAAGGAAAGCAATAACAAAAGTTTTGTTCATATACGCGAAAGGAGAGTATTGACAGTAAAGGTATATAAAAATAAAGTTCTTGTCCTCGAGAGAAGGGGAGTTAGCATGTAATATTGTAGTGAATGGAGAAAATTTAAAAGTTATGGAAAAATTTAAATATCTGAAAGTTTGACTGACAAGAGAGGTAAAACAAATTCATTGGAAGTTGACAGTAGAGTGAAACAAGAAAAAGTCAGTCACAGGTACGATGAAAACCCTAGTAGGAAGAAAGTATTTAGAGTGTAGATACCGCAAGAGGTTCACAAGGTGTATTGGTGTCAACCATCGAAACAGCATTTATTAAACGTCGATGAGCGTTTAGTAAACATAAATTTGTTTGCTGAGAACAGTGATGTATGGATGTGACTTAACGGGGAACAGAGAGGAATGGAAGCCGTTTGTGAGGTGTGTAAATGGAGACGTTGGTCTCACCTGAAGTACCAGTGGAGTTATACCCTCAACCTTGTCATGAAAAGTAACACTCTGGGTCCTTGAAGTAATACCTTATTCCCGGTGATCTCTTTGTAACTTTATGTGTGGAACTAATCTGAATGTTTTCGGTCACGAGCTCAAGCCTTGTGCCCACCTCATTGAGAATGGGAAATGGGTTATTAGATAATGTATATATGCTAGATTTAGAATTAGTGGTTTTATCAGGAAAGAAGTATATGGATGGCCGCGAATTAATTTACATATTATTGTTGCTTCTCACTTCTCTATACAATCGGAAATATTAAAGTTTTTAAAATAAGAAAAATGCAGAATGAAAGACTTGCCTGATCTAAAATTTAAAAACAATTTATTGATGAAACATTCAAAGATTATCCACTCAGAAACAAAATCTTATGCCTATTTAAATCATTGTACATTGTTTAAATCTAATTGAATACCTAGATAGTTACCTGTTCTGATAGTATATAGTGATCTAGCAATCTATTATATAGTGATCTATTCATTATCAGAAAACCTTTCCTATAACCGGGGAAGATACGATGCTTATGATTTTGAACGAAAGACAGGCAGAATGTGAAATAAACATTATTTAATGAATGCTTGGTCTGCTGTAAAAATAACATTTGGAAAAATACCATCATCCACTTCCAGTGATTGTTATGGTCTGTGCTCAATGCAGCTTCCATTTTCTCCAAATGAATCTCACTGTGAACGTGAAATAATGTAAGTTACTGCAATGCGGAAAAGACCGGACAAATGGAATGCTACACTGATCAAAAACTGCAAGAATGCAATTGCTGAGCCCCTATATTGGATATGGAGACGATCACTGGACGCGGGAGAAATTCCGGGCATCCTGAAGAGCGAGAGCATAGTCCCAATATATAAGAGAGGAGATCGATCCGAGGCCAAAAACTATAGGCCAGTGTGTCGCTTACATCTCATTTCACTAAAATATTTTAAAGAATAGAGAAAAAATCTATGACTTTTTGAACACTCAGAAAAATTAAATGATAACCAACATGGATTCCGGTCAGGCAGATCATGCTTATCACATCTAATGGAACATAACGCTTCAATCACATTACTGATGCACTTGAAAGTAATGAAAACTATGACACAGACTTTGCCAAAGCGTTCGACAAGTGTGACCATGGAATCATAATACATAAAACAAAATACATGGGAATAACAGGAAAAGTAGGGAAATGGATATATATAATTTCCTTAGTGAGCGGAGGTAAGTCATTACAGTTCAAGGAACATCTTTATCAGAATCAGAGGTCCTCAGCTCAGTACCACAAGGAACAGTATTAACTCCATTACTCTTCATAATCATATTAACTGACATAGATGAGGACGTTACCAGAGACAGCACAGTAACATCCTTTGCCGATGACACAAAGATCAGTAAAAAAATAAGGAACCCAGAGGATACACTGGATGACAAAAAATAACTTTTGCTACATGAACAAAAATGGGTGGATCTTATAGGTTGTTTACTGCGGAGTTCAAAAATGACCTCAAAATTTGTCTATCACCCACCAATATTGAGTAAATCGAAAATGAAATTTGGATTAATTTATTATTTTATAGACGTAATAGCAATATCAAAGTAGAAAATGCATACTGAACTCTGCTAAAATGTTCACAGCGAAATCAAGTGAGTAACTGACCAATGAAAGTCAACAGTGACGTGCAGCAACTTACAAGCAGAGGAGGAGCAAGGGGCAGACCCCGCCCCCTTCCTATTCTGACTCAAAAACTAAGTAATGTAAATTCGTGTCTCTCACTAAAACTGTGGGTGATAGAAAAATCCTGTTTTCATTTCCGTAATCAACGTAAAAAATTACATATGGTTCAAGCAAAAATATCTGACAAAAACTTGGCTGACCAGTGATATCTAGGATCTCCACAGACAGACGAACAGAATCTGTAAGTGGTCGAAGACAACATATGAAATTTAACACTGAGAAATTTCAACTTAAGGTACGGAAAACGGGAGGACCTAAAATCCATGGAATACTATACCCCAAATGGACAGCAAATTCAGAGAAATTCTAAAGCCAAAGATTTAGGAGTTGTAATGACTGATGATGTGAAATTTGAAACACAAAATAAGATAGCAATAAACAGAGCAAAGAGAATAATTGGGCAGATACTGAGAACCTTTAAACGAAGGGATAGGAATATGATGATTCCTCTGTTGAAAACACTGATCATACCCAAGTTGGAATACTGCTCGGTCCTAACATCCCTATGTAAAAAAGAAGACATTAGTCAACTAGAAGGGATTCAAAGAAGATTCACAGTCAAGATCAATGGGTGCAAAGAACTAAATTACTAGGAAAGGTTACGTGAATTAAACCTATATTCACTGGAAAGAAGGAGAGAGAGACACACACACCAGAGCATTTTTTAAGCTTTTCCCACTGGGCGACAAAGGCAGATCGGGAAGTGGGGGGGGGATTAAGGCAGGGTCAAAGGTGGGCACCCGGGCCTCAAAAAGGACCGACGGTCCCGGTCCTTGCCTCAAACTGGACCGACGGTCCCGGTCACGGTCCTTTCTGAAGATAGGACCTAGGAACGACTCGGTCCTCGGTCCTTATATATAATATAAGTGAAAAATTTAATGAAAAATGAAATTAAAGACACCGGAAATCTTTAATTTTATTAACGTAAATTATAATTAATACAATACATAAATGATGAAAAAAAGTTAAGTTAAATGCTTGAGTTTCCATTCAAGAAGACTAGCATTTCAAAATGGCTGTCACTGAGCCCTGACCTTGTTCTTGTTCGGCAGGCACAGCAAGCACTTGTACTCCAGGTTCTGCTCACCCTTGGGGCCCAGGTATTCAAAGTATTTGTCCAGGTACGGCCAGGGATTGCCGGGTTCAGTTCTTCCGCTAGGAGCTCCAGTTGCTTGACTTGAAGTTGAAGCACTAACATCAGTAGATTTTTCGTCTCCTCCAGGTGTTGAAACAAGTTTCAGTTCAGTCTCAGTCTCTTTCTGAGTCTTCTGGAGGAAACGATCCATCTTCTTTAGAATTTCAAATAATCACTAAACACACTAAAATCACTAAAAAAGACCGTCCGGACTGGACCGTCCGGAATTGCTTAAAATGGACCGTCGCTCCTCATTTCAGTCCTCACTGAGAAAAGGACCGACTTTCCCGCTCACGGTCCTTAAAAAGGACCGAGTTCCTGGAGTTCGGTCCTGCCCACCTTTGGGCAGGGGTGTTCTGCCAATTTCTTGACAACCGGTTCTGATACAGATAGGGGTGTAAATCGGCGAGCGCCAATGACGCGAGTCACTAAGTTAGGGGGTCTGGGGGTGAGCGGTAGCTCCCCCAGCGGGGTCCGGGGCAGAGCCCCGGAAGCCAACACATTTTAGCTTTTCCAAACAGCTTTTTGTAACATTTTGGCAGAAATTATTTAACATTCTTTATACTCACTAATGACATAATTATCTAAAAATAAACTAATTTTTCATTAAAAAATAAATAAATATTGAAACGACCATTGCTTGTGATACTACCTATATTTTTCTATAAAATCCTATCATAGGGGTGTAAATTGGCGAGCGCCAATGGCGTAAGTCATTAAGCTAGGGAGTCTGGGGTGAGCGAACCGGTCCCAGCACACCCCTGGATTAAGGATACTATAGATCCGGATGTTCCCTAATCAGGCCACCATCTCCGTGTGGTCTGAAATAACACTAGCATTATCTATATATAAATATTCAATGTAAATTTCATATTTACAATTAGGATAAACAGTTCTAATTGTGGCATATGTGCATGTATTATATGTATTTATATGGCTTCCAAGACAATGCTATTTTAACAAATTTTGAAAATTCCTTGTCGCCCAGTACCCTAAAATGTCATTTACTGGGCGACAAATTTTCATGACGGTGACATTCATGTTGCCCACTCACTAGGTTAAAAGTTGCTCTGATACACACCATTATTTACGCTTGAAAAAATATGGAGAAACTAGCCCTTAATCTTATTCTGAACCTTATAACTCCCCAAACAACGGTGAAAAGTAGAAAAGGAAGACTGTGTCGTGTTCCCAAATTAAAGGCTAGACAGGGAACATCCTCAACCGTGAAGGAAAATAGTTTTGTTGTGAGAGAACAAAGACTTTAACCAGCTGTCAAGGAACTAAGGAACACGAGTGGTGTTGCGGTGGATATCTTCAAAAAAAGATTAGACGCCTGGCTCAGAACAATCCCAGATGAGCCGAGGGTACCTGGCTATATGAAGTGGAGAGTACAAGAAATCAACTCCCTACTTCACCAGGCCAACTCGAGAGGAAGGGCGACAAACTTGACCCTCGTGAAATGAGGAATCATCGCACGGAACATTTGAAAGGTTGAAAGGATATAAATTATTTCTAAGGATTTCTAAATATTATTCTCGATAAATATTATTTCAAGATCTTACTCGGGATAAAAATTATAAATATTAATAATTATAAATATTAATAATTATAAATATTAATAATTATTCTTCTACATAAATTTTATTTCTAAATATTAATCTAAATTATTATTTCTCAGTATTACTCTGGATAAATATTTATTTTAGGTATTACTTTTATAACTTTCCTTCCTATATACATATATGGGGGATTTGCAGGGGGAGGGGAAAAGGGGGGGGGGGTTACTTCTTACTTGCCCCTTCCCTGTACTTCCTAGTTATTTTTTCTTTGCGAGTGAACCAGAAATAAAAACTTTGCAAAAAAAAAAAAAGTGTATTGGGCAACTCAGCCTCGTGAATAATGAAATGTTATCGTACATCTGCCTCCTAATTGAAACAAGAAAAAAAAAAAAGAGGAAAAATATAAGTTTTAGAACAAATGATTTATGTGCCTTTTTTTTTTCAATTTCTTCCTATTGATCCGTGCGGAACGATCGGAAGTATTACTGATCAATTTAAACTCAAAACTAAACTACAGAATACTTTCTGGAGTTATACAGGGTGTACACAAATTATTTTTACAACTTCTCTTAAATAAAAATATTAAGAAACGAGGTACACATACCGTTTTTGCGCCATCTGTGAGGCAGTAATAAAGTTTCACGTGGTAGTTGTCAGATGTCAGATTATCGTACGGGGTGTACACAAATTCCCTTAACATGCATTTCCCAAATCGGTGGATTGGCCGTGGGGGACCCCATCTCTTGGCCGGCCAGATCACCAGACAGACATAACACCCTGCGACTTTTTTCTATTTGGGTTATGTAAAAGTGCGTGTACACAATTCCAGTGGCCCAACATCGACGATTTAAAGACCAGAATTGCTGCTGCTGTTGCGAGAGTTGACGTTGAAATGTTGCAGCGTCCATGGATGGAGATGGAATACCGTTTCGACGTCTTGCGTGTGACAAATGGTGCCCATGTTGAATGTGTTCGAGGTTATGTGGAACTTTATTACTTTCTCTCACAGATGGCGCAAAAACGGTGTCTGTACCTCGTTTACTAACATTTTTATTTGAGAGGGAAGTTGTAAAGATAATTTGCGTACACCCTGTATTATTCAAATCGTAATCTTAATTATCGATTTCTTTGTTGTGCATATTTATTGGCAATAACCAGTGCTGGGATTAGCGGCGCTAACTTTTTATTAGCGATACTGTTAGCGCCGTTAATTTTCAAAATTGTTAGTGAAACATGTAGCGGCGCTAAATTTTTAGAAAAAGTCAATCGCTAATTTTTCCTAAGCTTTTAAAGATCAGGCCTGTCCGATTCGAATTTCGAGAAATTGACACTGTTGAAAATGAAAAAAAAAAAAAATATGTGAAATAGCTATGAAATTCCTTATAGTTTAAGAGTACTGACCACCTAATGTTTTGTTTTTGAAAATTAATGCAATTCGCCACATCAGTGTTTCAGTAATATGTTGTATCAGTGGAACATTCGAGTTTTGCTAGGATTTACTTACATCACGTTTGAGCGATATCTATTTTTATTTTGTTACCTGTTGTATCAATGGAACATTCAAGTTTTGGTATGATTCACTCTCTCTCTGTCAATGTTGTATCATTTCTTTGAGTTTCAGTGTGTGTATTTGAATTAAATATAGACTTATAAATTGAATAGAATTTATTCTTCCGTTGGTTTGTTTTCCCTATTAATATATACGAAAAGGAACTCGACTCCTACATAAAAATGTTTCCATTTTCGTAGACGATAACGTCACATTTTTGTGCCTCAGCAACCAGTTATATGAAGATGTGCTAATATATGTAAGTAAATTACAGAAGGCAGAACATATAAATTGAGGTGGTTTTAGAAAAAATTAGCGACAAAATTAGCGTTAGCGACGCTAACGAATGAAATGTTTAACATTAGCGTCAGCGTCGCTAAATTTTATGGTAGTTAGCGTTAGCGTTGCTAACTTTAGGAGTTAGCGGGCACAGCACTGACAGGTTTTATCTCTATTTCTTATATAATTTTTCGTCACTGATAATATACACAATTCTATTTAAAAATATATTTTTTATACTTAAAGGGATCGTAGGTAGATTAAAGAACAGTATATTTTAAAATTAGCATAGAAAACAAATTCAATTCACTTATAATATTCAGGGGCCCCAGAATTCTGGTTGGCATAGGGCCTCTTGGCAGCTTAATCCAGCCCTGCTAACCAAATGGTGCCACTATAGATAAATTAGTGGCCAGAACGTACACGCAGGTTCCTAGTGAAAGTTAGATCCGCAAATAAAATTACTAAAAGAAAATGGAGAACATACACTGAAAACTGCTTAAATTTAAGTAAGTCCAAATTTGAATGGCAAAGCAATGGTGTTTACGAATGATTAATTATATTATTTATCAATGATTCGAATCGAAAAATACAAAAAAACTATCTTGTAACAGAAAGTTAATTCTATCTCAAAAAAAAAAAAAAATAGTTCCAAAATCTTTAAAATAGATCTTTCTTTAATTCTGGGGAAAAAAAAAAACCCTTCCTAAGTTGAAATGAAAAAATTCATAAAGCTTTTTTTTTCTTCAAAACAGAAAAAAATCCATTTGAGTGAAAAGTTCCCAAAGAAAGTGATATTTTCTTTAAATGATAAAAAAAAAAATACCTACAAGAACTTTGATATATTTTTTATGTAGGAACGAGGGGGCCAAGAGCGAATGCCTGCAACGCCCCCTCCCCAACCAAAGAAGAAGAGAGCCAAAATCAAGGTCCAGGGTTTTCGAAATGCTTGGAAGATTGCGTTTGAAAGATTGGAAGTCATAGACAGGGGTACGATGGATTGAGTTACAAGGAGTTACAAGGAAAAGAAGAACCTCAAAAGGCCTTCCTGCCCATACCGAGGAGGTACCAATGGCAATGGGTGCCACAGAAAAATTCTGTCACCCTCAAATAGTGGGCAAGATTCGGTCTAACCTTTTCTTGAACAGATCCACAGAAAAACTGTTCCACGTGTCACACATCTTATACGTAAAGTAATTCCCACACACACACTAGTCCTAAACCATTTCAAATCCAACTTCCAACCATTGTTGCGAGTTGGATTATCATTTAAACTAAACATGCTTCTAAAATCAACATTGTTGAACCCACGTAAGAACTTGAAAACCTCGATGAGTTGACCGCGCAGCCTCCGAGTTTCCAGCGAAAACAAATTCAGGGTGCAGAAGCGTCGATTGTAGCCCATATGCCTAACGGAAGGAATTAACTTTGTGGCCCTCGCCTGCACTCGCTCCAGCCTCTCAATATCTTTCCTGAGGGTGGGCAACCAGAATTGCACAGCATACTCCAGGTGCGGCCGAACCAGGGAATTGTACAGAGAGAGCACAATGTCCTTGTTCCGAAACTGAAATTGCCTCCTTATATAACCCAACAGCTTCTGGGCTTTCTTTTCCACCTCTACCCACTGTTTGGTAAACTTATGGTCGCTGCTAATTAGCATACCCAAGTCCTCCTTTCCAAATCAGTCGCATCGATATTACTCCCCAACATCGAGTGGTCCGACTTGGGATTGGCGTAGCCAATGTGCATTACCTTGCATTTACCCAAGTTAAACGGCATTTGCCATTTTTCGGACCACTCTCCTATCCTACCTAGGTCCGCACGCAGTTGCTCGATCGCCTCCGGCGTCCCAACATTGGCCCCAAGCTTGGTGTCATCAGCGAATTTGGCGATCCGACTGACGATGCCACCGTCTATATCATTTATGTAAATGATAAACAACAGCGGCCCCAAAACGGAACCCTGAGGAACCCCGCTAGTGACCGAGGCTCAACCCGAACTAGCCCCTTTAATTACAACCCTCTGCCGCCTATGCTTCAGCCAGTTTTCAATCCACCTACCTACTTCCCCACCGATACCCAGCGCGCGCACTTTCGCCATTAGCCGACGGTGAGGTACCTTATCAAAGGCTTTCTGAAAGTCGAGATAAAGTATATCAATCGCCCTACTCTTATCATACTCACTCAACATGACGTGGAAAAACTCGAGCAAGCTGGTGAGACACGACCTAGCCGTCTAAACCCATGTTGGGAGTCCCCACGCAGCTTGTAGGAATCCAAATGGTCAACGATCCTATCCGCTATTATCCCCTCTAATAATTTACCTACAACTAAAGTGAGACTAATGGGACGATAGTTCCCTGAACTTTCGTGATCCCCTTTCTTAAAGATAGGGGTCATGTTGGCTTCCCTCCAGTCACCAGTCACCTGGCCCGTCTCCAACGATTTGTTGAAGACTCTAGCCAGGTGGTGAGCCACCTGGTTGCGCACCTCCCGCAACACTCTGGGGAGAAACTGGTTTGGCCCAGGAGCCTTAAACGCGCTCAGTTTGTCTATTCTAGAGGCAACGACTGTCGCGGTACATCGAACACTATCCAGGCCAGCACCTTCTTGCCTCACACCTGGCTCTGGGATGATGCAGGTGTCCTCCCTGGTGAACACTCCCGCAAAGTAGCTACTCATTAAGCACATTGGCGAAGTCCGCATCGGAGGTCCGCAGAACGCCGCTTCTAATGGGCTTTCTACTATTAACATAACTGAAGAACTCCTTTGGGTTCCCTTGCAGAGGCTTGCCACCCGTAGTTCTTTGTTACGTTTCACTAGCTTAGCCTTCGCCTTCACTTCCCTACACAGGCGGACATACGCTTCAGTGTCCTCATGGGAACGATTGGCCTTCGCCCTCCTATACGCTACTTTTCTATTTCGGATAGCCGAAGCGATGTCACGATTGAACCACTTAGGCTGCGTTGAAGCAGGGGTGACCGGTTTTGAGGGCATGGCAGCAGACTGCACCACCATAAACTCGTCCCGGAATGCACTCCACACTCCCTCAACATCGCCGCCGACCTCTAACCCCATCTCACCTACGCTATCTCGGAGGCTAACAAAGTCCGCCCGCCGGAGATCGAGCTTACTGCCTCTCGAGTTACTACGCTTCACCCGAGGGACGCAGACACGGAACCTAATCAGACCGTGATCACTCCCGCCCAACGATTCGTCAACGGTGAGGCCAGTGACGAGGTTGTCTTCGGTCGTGAATACTAAGTCTAGAGACATAAGATACGTCAAGAAGGGCTACTAGTAGGTGGGTTGTAGTACAAATTCTTCTTTATTGGTAAAGGAAACAAACGGGAGATGTTAACATTTGCTACACCCACTGCTTTATATTCACTCAAAACTATGACTAATTTGACCAGTGTTTTTAAGACTACTACTGTTGTTGTTGTTGTTGTATGGGGATTGTTTAACCTCCTTCGCTACATCTAAGGCCATATGACGGAGGGGACCTACAACTTTATGCAGCGACCTATGGTTCGGGTCCCGCGTAATCTGGACAAAGAGGACGGTCTCCCATCCAACTACAACCCAGACCCAATTTCACTTAACTCGCTGATCAACGGGAAACTATGTTACGACATTCCGCAACGTAGCCTTTAGAAGGCTACGAGTTTGAACTATATGTAGAGGATTCTACCACAGAAAATGTTAACCTAAATGTGGTTTGTCATTTCTATAGCATTTTATAGTTCGCGTTTATAAAACATTGAAACAATTCCTCTAACTTTTTTTTTATTTTTATTACCACTAATTAAGAGGTTTTGATAAACCAACATTACCACATTGAAAACGGGTTTCCTGCATTTTCATTTCGAAAAATGTTGGTACCAACATTGGTTATATTATACTAAAAAAACCGTTTCCATTAAGAATAGATCATTTTCCAATACATATACATTTCATTATGCAAAACATATTATGCAGAAAAAAGCCAAATAAACTTTTATTTTTGCTTATTTATAAGTTTGTAAACATTAATTCTGGTCGAGAAATTAATTCTAAAATTACCTTTTCAAGAATAAGTGGAAAACGGAATTTAAAAAAAAAAAAAAAAGTTAAACAGAGAAAATAGGATGAAACTTCACCTGTAATTTGGTTTTAAAAAATATTTCGTAATTTCCATAAACATAATTAAGAATGTTGAAATAATAATATGGAACTCGGAGGGAGCATGTTTAGATCATATTCGCGCAACGATGTCTGTGGAAGGTTTTAAAATAATTTTGCGGATGGCAAAGATAATAAATGGGTGCAGTTCATTAAATTCATATTTATAATAATGAGGAAAATTAGTATTCATACGCAGTCGACTGCACGGTTATGAGTCTAAATCTACTTTACTCGGTATCACACAAAAGTTATTTAAAAAAAAAAGTTTTGTTCACATTGCATTTTTACATTATTTTTAAGGATAAATTATTCAAAACACCATTCCAATTCATTCGCAAAAAAGGTCCTTTGGATAATATGGAGGAAATTTTAACGAGAAAACCGTCAAGACGGGTAAGTTGACCGAGTTACACACACACACACACACCTTCGCATAAGCGAAGTACTTTTTAAAACTATATACAGTATTTACAAAACTAATTAACTAGACCTAATTTAACCTAACTTTAGTGCCACCGAACCGAGAAAGGTTTCGAAAGCAGTTGAGGGCTCGAAGGGTAGTTTCTGTTAAGTCATTAAATAGCGAGGTATTCGCTAATCTAGTCTAGTCTAACCTAATTTAATGAAGACTAACGTATTTTTTCCCCTGACAGTAAACATGTTTCTAGATTTTGTAGAGATTTTTTTTTAAGGTCTTCAGGTACCAAAAATGTAACCTCACAAAATTATTTACCCCACTACATCTGTGAATTATCATACACTCGACCTTCACTTACGACCAGTTGCCTGCCCCTCCCCCGGCCTTTACTAGAGAAAACAATACTTCCTCCCTGCTCTTCGCGGGAGTGTAGGGAATAAAAATAAAGCGCTATATTTAGCATCTCTAATTTGGAATATTCTCATAAAAAAGCAGCTAAAGTTGCATCTCTCTCAAGTATACTGGTTCCAAAGATCAGAACACAGCCCCTTCCTACAGGATGTCCAGACAGAGTAATTTAATTGTAAAATGCCTGATTGTTTGTTAACTTGAAGATCGTGGGCTCAAATTTCGATTAGTCCTACTAACTTCAGATTTCAACAATAAAGCTGCTTCTCTGCAAGTAGTCAAAAATCCATTTACCTTATTGTAAATATGAATCCTGTGTCATAAAGACTTGATGACAGTTTTTGCCTGTACTCAGAAATACCGGGCAAGATAGTTGAAAGTTGCATCTATTTTTAACTATCTCTAAGCCTACAGTATATACACCTACTAAATCTCCATGTCTCCATGTTTCCATATTATATATATATATATATATATATATATATATATATATATATATATATATATATATATATATATATATATATATAGCAACAGAGACCCCTTCAAATACTTTCGCGATTTCCACTTCACAATAAGCCTGCTGTTCCATCGACACAATCACAACCAAGATGACGTCACATCACGAGACTCACTCAAGGCATTCCCTCTGCCCTGAACATCACACCTCGACCTCATTATAAGGGACTCCCGAGCACGACGCCTCAATCGCATCTCGCCTCTCTCCTCGAAAAAAATCAGTGGCACGTGAGATCTCATCATAAGAACGTTAGTAACATGCCCCATTGGCCTGGCGTCATTCACCTAACTTTATATAAAGACACTTCCTTGTGCGTTATTATAATATTGAAGTCATTATTCAAGCGCGCATTTATACATTTCAACTGAAACTTGTATTCAAACAACTGCAACCTTTATTTGTCTCACGTATATACAGCATCAGTTATTTGTTTAAATCTTTCGCTGCGGGTGACCCGTATACGGTTCCAAAATTCGTAGTTACGAAATTCGCCGCAAAGAAAGGGTTAATAAAGAAAGAAAACTTACTCTATTAATTTCGTAATTAATAACATTATTTGATCTGAAAAGACCTGGTCACCCAAGCCTCAAGCAATCATAATTATTAACATTATTAGTGGGTCAACGAGACTGGCTGGCTGGCTGGCTGGCTCTCTCTCTCTCTACGTCATGTGGATGAGTACGATAAGAGTAGGGCGATTGATATACTTTATCTCGACTTTCAGAAGGCCTTTGATAAGGTACCTCACCGCCAGCTAATGGCCAAAGTCTACGAGCTGGGTATCGATGGGAAATTAGTTAGTTGGATTGGAAACTGGCTGAAGAATAGGCGGCAGAGCGTTGCAATTAAAGGGGGCTACCTCGGGTTGGTCCTCGGTCACTAGCGGGGTTCCTCAGGGTTCCGTTTTGGGGCCACTGTTGTTTATAATTTACATAAATGATATCGACGCTGGCATCGTCAGTAGGATCGCCAAATTCGCTAATGACACCAAGCTTGTGGCCAATGTTGGGACGCCCGAAGCGATCGAGCAACTGCGTGCGGACATACGTAGGATAGGAGAGGGGTCGGAAAAATGGCAAATGCCGTTTAACTTGGGTAAATGCAAGGTCATGCACATTGGCTACGCCAATCCCAAGTCGTACTCCTCCATTTTGGGGAGTAATATCGAGGCTACTGATTTGGAAAAGGACTTAGGTGTGCTAATTCGCAGCGACCTTAAGTTTATGAAACAGTGCGTAGAGGTGGAGAAGAAAGCCGAGAAGCTGTTGTGTTATATGAGGAGGCAATTTCGATTTCGGAACAAGGAGATTGTGCTCTCTCTGTACAATTCCCTGGTTCGGCCGCACCTGGAGTATGCTGTGCAGTTCTGGTCGCCCACCCTCAGGAAAGATATTGAGAGGCTGGAGCGAGTGCAGGCGAGGGCCACAAAGTTAATCCCTTCCGTTAGGCATATGGGTTACAATCGACGGTTACGCGCCCTAAACTTGTTTTCGCTGGAAACTCGGAGGCTGCGCGGTCAACTGATCGAGATTTTCAAGCTCTTACGCGGGTTCAACGCTGTCGATTTTAGAAATGATAACCCAACTCACAACAATAGTTGGAAGTTGGATTTGAAACGGTTTAGGACTAGTGTGTGTGGGAATTACTTTATGTATAAGATCTGTGATACGTGGAACAGGTTACCTTCAGAAGTTGTGAACAGTTCCTCTGTGGATCAGTTCAAGAAAAGTTAGACCAAATCTTGCACACTATTTGAGGGTGTAGAAAATTTTCCGTGGCACTGTTGCCATTGGTACCTCCTCGGTATGGGCCGCAAGGACTTTTGAGGTACTTCTTTTCCTTGTAACTCCTTGTAACTCATATATTATATATATATATATATATATATATATATATATATATATATATATATACAGGGTGGGCCGTAAGTTTCCATACATAGGAAAAATTAAACGTTTGTTTTTATGTTTCAGATACCCTAAGAATATGCGTTTGACGTAAGATCTTGTTTACTGATGAAGCAAATTTTTACGTCAATGGAGAGGTTAATCGGCAAAACATGTTATTGGAGTAATGCTAACCCTAACTGGCTGAGTCCGACGAAGATGCAAGGTGTCGGTAAAGTGATGGTGTGGGCCGGGATATGGGGTGACAGAATTATTGGACCAATTTTTGTCAGTGGAAATCTTAATGCCGAAAGGTATCTTAACATGTTGCAAGAAGAGATTTTCCCATCCCTGCTAAACGAGGAAGGTAACTTCCCAGTTTACTTCCAGCAAGATGGAGCTCCACCTCATTATGGTCTTCACGTGCGTCGGTATTTGGATCAGCAGTTTCACGATGCTTGGATTGGTCGGCGTGGTCCTGTGGAGTGGCCTCCCAGATCTCACCCCCCTTGATTTCTATCTTTGGGGGCACTTGAAGGCCATGGTGTATCAGGAAAAGATACGAGACATAAATCATCTAAAGGAACGTATCACCAACGCCATTACAAGCATAACGTCAACTGTGCTAATTCGTGTTCATCAACAGTGGGGAACACGTATTGAAATGTGTTTTCAAAACAATGGCAACCATGTAAAGCATATTATATAAATAAAAATGGTTGTCCATAAAAAAATGTTTTTTTTTCCTATGTATGGAAACTTACGGCCCTATATATATATATATATATATATATATATATATATATATATATATATATGAGGAGGGGCCAAGGGCGAATGCTCGCAGAAGCACCTCTACCCTAACTGCCGAACTAGCTGTCTGACCAAAAGATGCTCGTCTAAAAGCTGGAAACCTTTGTAACAGCTCGTGCCACCACGCCATACGTGCAAACGCATCAAAATAGGTTAGGTACTTGCCTCTATATTTTTTTCAGTATATTTTGCCTTAAAAATAGTTTGCGAATGACAGTTGAACTCTCAGTTTTTCCTCTGCCTATTTTATGAAATAGGCAGAGCGAAATTGCGTATTTCATGAAATAAGCAATAACTTGGCTTATTTCACGAATTTCGCAGATGGCCTGCCAATTTCATGAAATAAGCAATATTTGTTTATTTCATGAAAAACGCAATTTCACTGATTACGCGTAACATATATACGTTGAAAACTTAATGGTAAAGTTTTGGATACTGATTAGTGCAAGAGTTAAGGGGCCCATACACGCTCAGCGGCACTGCACAGCGCACTGTGCAAACCCGGTTTGCACATGCCAAGGTCTTTGCCCATACACTACTCATGTGCACTGAGCTACTTTGCTCAGTTGTGCCGTGCCTTCATCGAGTGAAGATGTCAGCTACTCTCTCTGAAGACGACCTTATACTGATTGCGTTCACCATTTCAGCAGCTTACATTTCAACATACAACGTTCTACGAGAGGTTGTGCAACAGTGAATTACGTTTACCTACTGCAAAAATCCAACCACTTCTTTGCCATGTGTCTTTATTGGAGACGAAGCTTTTACCCTAAGGAGTGACTAAGGAGTATTTCCTGATCATGTAGAAAGAGTAGTAGATCGTAGTACCACAGATTTGGTCGATATACATCATCAGCTGCTGCACCAGACTTTAGTGAAGCCTGAATTTTCTTATATTCTTTTCTGAAAGATGAACGCATTGTGTTGATTTTCCTAACTACAGAATCTCTGTTAGCGCCTTCGTCTTTTTCTTTCAGTTTATTCACTAGTATTTCGTAAGCAGCACTTTTCTTGTTCCTATCAGAGTAATCTTTACTTTTCACTTTCCAAAGGCACGGGTGTTCTTGGTATAGTTCAATAAACTCGCGCCAAAACGTGCGGTTATCGATAAAATCACTCATCGTACTGACAGCAACTGAGATGTTCTCGTCACGGTGTCAGCGTAAGAACTGAGCGAAAGCTACACGCTTCTCCATACACGCTCAAACTAGACATGTGCACTGCTGGGACTGCGCATGGATTTTCAGGAAGCGACTGAATTAGCACAGTGCACGCGCGGGGCCCGCGCATTTCCGCAAACTACCCCCAATACACGCACAAATTGAACTGCACAAACCAGTTTGTGAAGTGCACATGCGCATTTTCACTGAGCGTGTATGGGCCCCTTTAGAGCCATATGTTTAGGTGAAAATAATTTTTTTTCACTAAACACCACCCTTCATTTTTACATATATGCAAAATAATAAATATATATACTGTAAATGGTAGTGTTCTCGTAATAATTATTTTATCTTGTGCTAAAAATACAAAGTGAATGCAAACCACAACTACGTTAGGATAAGTATCGCAAGGGAATTTTCAGTTATACGTATAGCTCAGGGTTCCAAGTGGGGAATTTCTCTTAAGCACCGAATTGCACAAAAGCTTTAATTCCTCACGAAGCAAGGTAGGGTCAGTCAGTATTACTGGAAGTTGCATCAGAAAGAAGGATATACATGTCATCACAGTTCTTTCTAAAGTCGCTATCATTAATGAATTTAGCCGCTGAGACGTCAAACAAGAAGCTTTAAGACTACAAGACTATTTTCATTTGGTCGAATCATTCCCTCAAATGAGGTTGTGCAGTAGGGTGGATCGATTTTACATTTTTTTCGATTTCCATATTCTAATAGAGACAAAAACTTGCGCATGCATGAGAAAATAGCCTCTGCAAAATCTTAGCTTAATAGGTAATCATCTTCTGCCCCCGGCAGAGCGATGAAAATCATATTTTAGTAGTCAAAAACGTATTTTTAAACCCTAGCCTAGAGTCATAAAATTTTGCGTGTGTGTTATTTCATGCCTAAGCAACGATATAAATGCTATGGGAAATATATAAATGCATTATTTAAGACAAAGAGCCGATCTGAAAATATGTATAATATACATATTTTCAGATCGGCTCTTTGTCTTAAATAATGGATTTATATATTTCCCATAGCATTTACAGTATATCGTTGCTTAGGCATGAAATAACACACACGCAAAATTTTATGACTCTAGGCTAGGGTTTAAAAATACGTTTTTGACTACTAAAATATGATTTTCATCGCTCTGCCGGGGGCAGAAGATGATTACCTATTAAGCTAAGATTTTGCAGAGGCTATTTTCTCATGCATGCGCAAGTTTTTGTCTCTATTAGAATATGGAAATCGAAAAAAATGTAAAATCGATCCACCCTATTGTGCAGTCAATAAACATAGCGGAAAAAAGTAGTGATTTTTTCCTTCAGATTTGTAACTGTTTTATCTGTGGCCTCGACTAAAAACACGAAAATTAACAAAATTATTCAAAACGATTTCATTACGACTTGAAGGAATTCCTGCGATATAAAACAACGTGGGAGCCTTCTGCGTATATACGAGGGCCACTCAATATATTTTGCCCTACCTTTTTTTTTCTTTCCAAGTTTCCTTGTAAGTTCCAGAAATTTTGCACACAAGTAGTTACATACCTTTTTTACAAGTTTTTCTTTTTCCACAATCTCCATCCTTTTCTACGGCTTTCCTCCACCTCGAAACAAGGGCCTTTATTCCTTGCTGGTAAAAGTCCGCTGGCTTCCGCTGGAGCCACCTCTTACATCCTCAACAACCTCATCATCACACTGAAACTTTCTTACACGAATAGCATCCTTCATTGGCCCATACAAATGGAAGTCTGAAGGTGCCAGATCCGGGCTGTATGGAGGGTGGGGTAACACAATCAAGCGCATTTTTGTGATGGCCTCTCTCGTTTGCAAACTGTTGTGTGGTTTTGCATTATCGTGCAAAAGGAGGACGTCTTCCAGTTTTCTCTCCGGTCGAACTCGCTTTATACGTCTCTGGAGTTTCTGTAGGGTAGCAATATATGCCTCAGAGTTGATTGATTGTCCTTTCGTCATAATGTCCACCAGAATAACCCCTTTCATGTCCTAGAAGATGGTGGCCATAACCTTTCGTGCAGAGGGAGCCATTTTGAACTTTTTCTTGCGTGGGGAGTCTGCGTTATGCCACTCCATGGATTGGTGTTTTGTTTCAGGTTCAAAGTGGTGTACCCAAGTCTCATCCCCAGTCACAATTCGTGAAAGGAAGTCATTCCCTTCTGTCTCGTATCGAACCAACGACTCAGAACCAATTTCTTTTCTTTGGGCTTTGTGATCTTCAGTCAGTTCGCGAGGAACAAACCGTGAACACACTTTTGAGTATCCCAGTTGCTGAATTATCGTATTCACACTTCCTTCACTAATTCCTAGCTCCAGTAATAGCTCCTTGTATGTGACGCGCCGATTTGATCAAATGGTGCTGTTAGCACGTTGCACAGTGTGAGATGTGACAGCCGATGCCGGGCGACCGCTACGTGGATCATCATCGAGGCTGGCTCTCCTCTCTCCGATGATCTCTCGCGTTTAGACCAGCGTCCAACTGTGCTTCGATCAACAACAGCATCTCCATAAACGTTTTGTAGACGTTTGTGAATATTTCCAACTGTTTCCTTCTCTGCGGTTAAGAACTCGATAACAGCTCTCTGTTTACGACGCACATCACTGTCAGACGCCATTTTCGAAACTGTGTTAACCATCTGTTTTATACAAGGGCGTTTAAAAGCGGTTTTATACAAGGAGGGGAGGTTCAAACTGGAAAAATCCGGTTATGTGAAGCTCAGAAAGATCAAACTTACGGCCCAAAAGACATTCAGCCCCATGGCCTATTATTTAGGCAAGAAAAAAGGGTGGGGCAAAATATATTGAGTGCCGCTAGTATGTATAATATATATATATATATATATTATATATGATGAATTCACAAATTAAACACGGTGAAATAAATAATGATGCAATCCACAAGGAAAAAGAAAAAAGATTCCAAGGCCTTTCGTGTATGCAGAAGTACACCTCGTCATTCCCTGACGAGGTGTACTTCTGAATACACGAAAGGCTTGGAATCTTTTTCTTTTTCCTTGTGGATTGCATTTTATATACCGTGTATATATATATATATATATATATATATATATATATATATATAATCCATCAGTGTCGTGATAATTAATGGAAAGGATGGTTGTGCATTGAGCTGGTGGTATCTGGAACGTTTTAAAGAGAAGAGGTGGACACTCCTACTAGCATCCCCTTCCCCTTTTTTCCTCCCGCCCCACCGCCACCGTATACACTGCGAATCTCCGCAGGAAATGTATGTTTCATTACGTTATAATTGTACAGTGACTCCGCGTATATACTTTTGTGTGTCATAGTTAGTAATAGTTACATAATATGAAAAGATGCCTGAGCATCGAACCGGTGGTATCTGGAGCATTATTTAAAGGGACGAGAAGTGGGACCCTATCTATCGGCGTTCCCGCATCTCCACCCCAACCACCCCCACCATCTATGCTCCCCATCGTACAGATACAAAAATACAAAAATAACCCCCGTCATGCTCCAAAATGTGTTCCGCAATGCTGGTGACAGTTTCGAACTGTAGAGATACTGATGGTGCTCATGTAGAATCATATGCTCAAGTATTCGTTAAATGCATGCCTTCTATTATATTATTATTAAATTTTACCCGTTTTGCTACATTTTCACCGAAATAGATAGGGACTTATAACACCCTGTGTGTATAATATATATCTAACCTTGGTTAGCTCCCGCCCGAATTGTTCATTCTGACGAAGGTCAAGCTTTTCACCCCACCTTAGACCTACAGTTTAACGTGGAATCCGAACCACGCCCCATCAGCAGCCCAGCGTCTTAACCACTAGGTTACCTAGGGTACCCACTTATCTACCAACCACTTTCTTTATTGTGTGGAAGGATGAACATCTGGGTTTTGCTGCGCGCCGGCTGCTGTCGGGTCTCGAACCCGGGGCCGATGGATTCGTAGTCAGCGCCGCATATATATATATATATATATATATATATATAATATATATATATATATATAGGGTGTCCATAAAATCACGCATCATAGGAAAACATTTGTTTTATTTATTTATTTTGTTTCATATTTTGTTCGAAATGATTCCACCAATTTAAAACATATTTGTAAACAAAAAAGCAGGTTTCGTTAAATGTTCAACATATTAGCCTGATGCTGAAATAAATAAATATATTATTAGGTCATCCATAAGTAATGCGTCATTTAAATTTTTTTTTTTTTTTCCATTTTTATCATTATTTTACGGATAGAAATCAAACAACTCTTTGAAGTTATTTATATTTAAAAAATATTTATTTAATATAAATAACTTCAAAGAGTTGTTTGATTTCTATCCGTAAAATAATTATAAAAATGGGAAAAAAAAAAAAATTTAAAAATGACGCATTACTTATGGGATGACCTAAACATTGCTTATGTTCCTCCGATGCGTGACTTTATGGACACCCTGTATATACACGAAAAATTATTTCACGAAAGTAAACATGAATAATATTTATGATAAAAATAACCACGAAGGAAAGTAAAACACCAAATAGTGCTCAAGCGCTTTCGTCTAAAGACATTCTGAGTGTTCCTGAGGATGTCATTGGACGAAAGCGCTTGAGCACTATTTCATATTTTACTTTCCTTCGTGGTTATTTTCATTATATATATATATATATCAGTTTTGACGTCCCCATATAAAAAGGAAGAAACTAATAAACGAAGAAATGCAAAGGCATTTCACAGCCAAGATTGATGGCTGCAAAGAACTCAACTACTGGGAAAGACTACGTAAACTAAATCTGTACTCACTGGAAAGAAGAGAGAGGTACATCATAATCTACATATGGAAAATGATCGAAAAACTGGTACCAAACCTAAAAACTAAACCCAATTACCATTCAAACAACACTGGAAAATAAGAAAGGCAGAATGAATGTGTAGTGTTCCCAAATTAAAGGCACGACAAGGGGTCCAAGACTTTTCAACCAGCTTCCTAAGGACCTCAGAAATGTAACGGGGGTCAAAGTTGAAGTCTTCAAGAAAAGACTGGATGCCTGGCTCAGGACAGTACCAGATGAGCCGGGCGTGCCTGGCTATGTACGGTGGAGAGCGCAAAAAAGCAAACTCGCTCCTCCAACAGGCCAGACCTAGAGGCGGGGCCACCAGCTTGACCTCCGTGTGAAGAGAGACCAACTCACGAAACAACATAGGTAAGGTGTGTGTGTATATATATATATATATATATATATATATATAAAGGTGTGGTAAACAATGATTGGCCCCTCCCCCACTGCACAGATGAAACTAATAGGAGGTACAAAAAACTGATTGTTGCATCTTTTAGACAATTGAATTCTACGTCTAAACAAAACCACTCAATAGTTGGTGTTTCCTCCTTGTGCTTGGTGGACGGCTTCAAGTCGGCAAGGGTAGGAGGTGAGGAGAGACTCGAAAAGGTCAGTGTCGTACTCAAGATATCGGACGATTGTTTCGATGTACTGCTCCATGATCTGGCGGCAGAATCGGGTGGCTGGTGGTTCAGCAAGCATCAGGGATTCCACTCGGTTTTTCAGGATGGATCCTGAAAGATTCTGCCGCCGGACCATGAAGCAGGACATCGAAACAATCCTCCGAAATCTTGAGTACGACACTGACCTTTTCGAGTCTCTCCTCACCTCCTATCTTTGCCGACTTGAAGCCGTCCGCCAAGCATAAGGAGGCAACACCACCTATTGAGTGGTTCTGTTTAGACGTAGAATTAAATTGTCTAAAAGATGCAACAATCAGTTTTTTTGTACCTCCATTAGTTTCATCTGTGCAGGGGGGTGGGGGCAAACATTGGTTGCCACCGTGTACATACACGGTGTGATCAATAAGTTCCGGGACTGATTTGTGTGTACGAAACTGCGATCTTTTCTGACTAATCGAATGTATCCTTCAAAGTAACCACCTCCCGCACTGATTCCAGCGGTTCTGCCACTTCTGGAAGGACGTCTGGTACTCTTTCGTAATCGCCTTCAACTGCCGCGTTGCACTGTCAATGATAGTGGAAACATTCTGAAATCTCATGCCCTTCAGGGCACTTTTGTGTTTTGGGAACCAGAAAAATATCACATGGTGCAAAATCTGGTGAATACGGCGGTTGCTGAACCATTGCGATACTGTGTTTTGCCCTTCCTTTAATGTGTATACTAAATTTGGTGCAGATGGCCCTAGCCTTTTAAGGGGCCCCTCTCAGCCAACCCCCTTGGGAGGAGAGTATTTTTAGTTATATTAAATTAAAAATAGACATTTTACGCATTTTAGGGTGATCTTCATCGTGCACCATCTTAGTTTGAAGTCCTAAGAAAACCATCAAATTAAGAACGCGATTACGTTTTTAATTTTGTTTAACTGAGCTGAAGTTTGAGTTACGATTAAAGTTCCGCCTCCTACAGTTAATGTTTACTTTTCTTTATTTCTCGTTAGTGTGAGATTGTTAATAAAGTTAACTTCTTTACTCGACTCTTAATCAAAACCACGTATCAACTCAAACCGAAATTCAACGGCTCAGTTTGTTAAAGCATTGTGTTTGAATATGTTAATGGTGGTAATATGTCCAGTAAGATGATACTGCATTAAGCGAGCCATTTGGACGAGGTCTTTAGAGTTACGATGTCTGCAGAACATCGACTTCTTTCTCTAAACTCAAGCTAATAAACTTACATAGACAAGTTCCTGAAGTGCAATGTAAGAATGTTATGAAGGTTTAATGAGAATAGTAGGAAGCAGTTAACTCTCGTTAATATGACATCTTTCCTTCTAATGGAGGAAGATACAAGAAGAAGGTGGACCGCTTCACCATCGTGAAAAGAAAATTACACTGCCCGGACTCGCCAAGTATGTTCGCAGAAAGGAGGACACCTTTAGCATGTTGTGTACGTGTAAAAACCTTCCATCTTTTCACAATAATCGTGCCAAGTTTCTCAACGAAAGTCGAGTCAATCCATTGATTTTTAATTAAATTTTGAAACTAACATATAGAGCATACTCGTGTGTGTGTGTGTGTGTGTGTGTGGTGTGTGTGTGTGTGTGTGTGTGTGTGTGGTGTATATACGCACACTTACAAAATCAGACCTAATTGTTAAAACAGATGGCTTACTATTGGCGTTAATTGGGGACTCTTATTATTATTATTATTATATAATATATCGTAAAGAACGACGCTTGTATAGGAGATATTCCGCGCAAGACGAGAGAGAGAGAACGGAACAAATGAAAAAATGAGGTAACCACCTGGGAATCGAACCCGGTGGTTACCTAATTTTTTCATTTGTTCCGTTCTCTCTCTCTCGTCTTGCGCGGAATATCTCCTATACAAGCGTCGTTCTTTACGTTATTTATACTGCGTGTTCTTTGCAGTTGAATGTATATAATAATATATATATATATATATTATTATTATTATAATATATATATATATATATTATATATATATATATATATTATTATATTATAATATATATATAATATATATATATATAATATATATATATATATATATATTATTATTATTATAATATAATATATATATATATATATATATATATATATATATATAATTTAGGGTGTTTCAAAAAAATGAAATTTTAAAAATTTATTCTCTCATCATTTAAAATTATTCCATTTCATAAAAACTAAAAATTATAAACTTTCATTACAATACAACAAAAATAAAAGGTGCCTCAAGAGAGCCAAAGTTTTTTCCAAGATAGTATTATTCATGAATGTTAAAATTACTGTTTTGTTTTATTAAGATATTTCAGATAGCGGTATTTCTCAAATGTAATGACTATCACAGTACAGTTGACTTCTTGACGTTTGGAAACAATTTCCGGTGTTGCTTCACACATTGGATGAGACATTGGTACTGCTTCTCATCTTTTGTCAATTTCCCCGAGGAGAGCTCACCGAGAGCTACAGCTCTCTCCGCTGTATCGTTCACGACTTGTAAAGAACCAACAATTTTTTTTGCTACTTTGTAATTTTCATCCTCTTCCCATAAAGCTGGATCGTTCTTCAGAAAGGTTAGATCAAGGTTCAGTTTGCTGAAGAACTTCTTTGTTGCTGTTGTAACGTAATGATGTAAGGGCTTCCATGTTCCATCACTAGATGCCTTAAGACGCCTACCTTTTTCACGATTTTCCAATGCAATTACCATTTCCTTTTTTTCGCGAATGTCCACCTCATCGTCAAAGAAGCTGAAAGCAACCAACTCTTCTCCTAAGTACCACAAGTGTCTTTTGAAAACATTGAGAACTGCTTCCGCAAGCTCACGATCATGGAATTCATTGAGCCTTGCCATATATGCTAGATCTAGACGAGGAGAGGAGATTCCCAATGGAGCAGTTAACCAGGCTACCAGATACACACGGACAACAAAAATCACAAACCTCGTGATTCCTCTTATTTCTCATGCAGTTATATTCATTTGATGTCGGAAAAGAAATAATTTGATGGCATAAATGAGCTTTGACATCCATCTTGCTCTGTGTATGGCTCCAGGCCTTTTGAATTTAATACCTCTTGGCGGAGTTTCACCTAGAACTATAATCCACAGCTCCAGCAGTTCCGGTAATCTTCTCTTGGTTGCTCATCTTTAAGTATTGTTGTAGCAAAAGAAATCAACTGAGTGACATTTGCATCTTCCAGCTTTCCTTAAATCTCTTAAACAACAGGATTTCTGGTCCTGTAGATAATCCCATCAAGAAAGTGTCGGCCTTTTCGACTTGAAGTTCGAATATATGGTGACGACATGCAAGATTCAACAACTCCCTTCCAAGTTTATTTTCGATAAGGATGCATGCACCACCACGTCCACCCGTATTTGACGGTGTTGTATCAAAGCTCATGGCATTCACCGAGTCTTGAAGATTGAAATTTCGTAATGTAGAAACCACCGCATCAGCTTGAGCAACACCAGTTCCAGATGAAATTATTGGAATGGCAAGTATTTCTTCGACACCATCACCAGATACAATAATTGGCAGTCTATCTACCTTTTCTTTACCAGTCAAATCAAGCATAATTTTTCCATCCCAGTGAACAACAAGCACCTTATTGACTAAGGATTCTTTAATTTTCTTTTCATGCTGTATTGCAGCTTCTAGGCGGTGCTTCTTTCTGGCTCTGTATACCGTTGAATGGCTGACGGAAATCTCAGGACGCTGAATCACTTGACTCCTTATTAGTGACGTTAGGAGATGAACAGCCTCCCTATCACTCATGAAAGTTCTGTCTAGAGTGGCGCAGAGGTCTGGAGTCATGATGGACTTTTGTTTTTTTGCAATTGAAGTTCCCCCAGTTGTACCTCCAACAGTTGGCAAGTAATCAGAATCATGAGAAGAGGAGGAACTCTCTGTATCTGATTTAGTAGAATCACTTGTTTTAGTCGAATCCACAGTTTTTGATGTGCTTGCTATTTCTTTCTTGCATCTTTGTTTCTCTTTCTTCATTGCTACTCTTTCAAACGTCGCCTTTCCTTCTCCATTGTTACCTTGTCTATTCCAGCCATAGTTCCCCGTCGTCCAGGCTCTCTTTGAGCTTGCAAGAACTGAAGGTCCTCGGGGCTCTGGATCAGTTTTGCTGCATCAGCGTGAGCTATATCAAATAGATTTGGGAAAGTGCTGATAAAATCTTCTCTTTTCTTGTTTTCTGTAGTAGAACTTCTAGTTTTATTCTTTTGTAGCTGCTTCCATGTGGCATACAAACCTTCAATTTTTGTAACAACATGTTGTTTGGGTCTAGTTGGGATTCTGGCTTTGTTCCAGAATAGCAATATTTCATCAAAAGTTTTGTTGGCTGCATCTTTAATTGTGTCATTCTCTTCCCGATGGAAGTAATAAAATCGCTTCAGGACATCTCCAATACATGGTAACTTAGATCCCCTGATACTGTGAGCGAGACTGCTCCCTATAAGAAACATTTCTTGTCTTTTTTGCCTAGCTGCCATGAATCTGAAACAAAAGAATTATATGAAAGTTATCAACATACTGTTACTGTTTCATAAGTTTCTATTTAGTTTATTTTTATTAACTTAAGAAATGTAGTGTTGGTGGGTCAACTAGTGACAAGTTAAAGAGCAAAACACAATTCCAACAAACTAATTTCCAACAATACTACAAAATAATTTTATGTGCTCAATTAAATAAAAAAAAAAAATTTTCGAGAACATTCCTTAAGCTTTACGTACCTAATATTACATTTATAAATAATGAATTTGAATATAAAATAACTAAATAACGGCATATAATGCTGAAAATAAATAGTTATTAATTCTCAAGTTTGTCAGATTTTAAAATAATCGTCTTGTTATGAATGTAGTTGTTATTTATAGATTTACCCAAGCAAGCCAAACTTTACAAGGCATGAGGCACCTTAAGATGTTCATTAAACTTCACAAAATTCCATAACATCAGTTTACACAACTAATCGAATATTTTGAGAGGGTGAGACTTTCAAAAAAAATAAAAATAAATTCAACCCTTATAAGGGTGAAACACCCTAAATTATATATATATATATATATATATATATATATATATATATATATATATATATATATATATATAAGCTCGTTGACGGTAGGCTCACTATAATAAAGTAATTCAGTAAAAATAAGATGTTTACAGTCACCAATTTGGTTTTTCGACTAAATAAACAATATTTAATAAAGGAGACAGAAATGACCGTAGTTTTGGTTTAATTGGAAAAATAAACGAATTATTTGTTTACAAGGATTAACAATTATTTATACAGAAATTGAGCAATATTACAATGAATAATTACGGACAATGAGGAATGATTTTTACACAAGTCAGGAATTAAATGATACAATGGCGTTAAAGGCAATAATTGAGGTAACGAAATATATCGTCACTTGCGGTCGTAAACATGAGAGTTCGAGTCTACGATATGAAAACATTTCAGAGAGCCTATTCGGTTGGGCTGAGAGTATGTGGAGTTTGCAGGTTATTCAAAGTAGTTTAGCATGATGAAATAAAACACTATAGGCCAAGTGAGCTGGTGGCCTATGCGAGGTTTACAGACCTGGTTCTTGATGAAGATAAGCTAAAAGGACGGGGGGAATCGGGGCCCGGTTGAGTTTTACAGAAGTGATGTTGCTTCGCCAGGGGGACGAAATAGTTGTAGGCCTGCAACGGAGATGTACTTCGTGTAGGATCAAGCTGATTTGGAAGGTCTGCGGGCCGGCTGAGATCGGGTGAAGTTTTGTGACGAAGGTCGGAGAGCGGGATGTAAAATTGAGGATTGAGGAATGAAAACGAATTGAAGTGGAATCGCGCTTTTATAGACGTTCTGGTGGTGTGATTGTGATCGATAACTTATTGAGAGAGAAAATAAAATCTGCATTTTCTGTGGGCTTGTTCCTGCTCACATGTTTGGATTTTACCACTGTATTTACATCTTCAAGCCATGAGACAGATGCGAGGAAAAGGAATTTCCGGTCTCTCTCTCTCTCTCTCTCTCTCTCTCTTTGTATATACACATACATATAACATATATACATACATACATACACACACACATATATACACACAAATATATGTAGTTACATATGCGAATATGATAAGGAAATTGATTACTTATAGGCTAATTTAGCCTATAAATAAATTGTTCATGAAAACAAAATGAAGGAGCCAAAATGGCGGCTCCGTCTTTTTCGTTTCTGAAAGGACGTTTTATAAATTTTTAAATACATGAAATTAGAAACATATGCATGTTAAATACTCGTGTAATTTAGGGAAAGAGACATGAATTCATTTGTCTATTTAATTCTGAATAAGTTTGGATAAAAGTATCAAACTGAAAGCGAAGCTCAAACAAAGAATTGTTGTTCGTCATGAAACGAAGCTAACAAGCAAAAAATGGCGCTGGGCATTTTTGTATAGAAGTCCGTTTCGGGTGTAAACGAAACAATTTAAAAAAGTTTAGGTACAAGACTATTCCCATATAACTTAGGACTAAGATAATGAATTCCATTGTCTATTTAATTCTATACAATTTCAAATAACAATTATGAAGGGGCTAGCTACACAAAATTAAATTATGGAAAAAAAAAAAAAAGTGAAAAAGCAGGTGGGTTTCCACGCTTCACGCCAGACAAAGCAGACACAACGCAATAAAATTGAACGTTCATTTATGTAAGGGAAACTGCATTTAGGTTTAAATTGTTAGATTCGATAACATGTTACAATTCCATCATCTTTTCTAAAGGTCGATAATTCTTAAAAATAGGATGAATCAATTTAAGATAATCTTATTTGAATATGTAAGTAAATCTCATGCCTGGCAGAGCGTGAAGACAGACAATACGCCGAGTTAAGGAATAACTTATCATATATAAAATCAAATCGTATTAAAGCAGAGAACGAGAATGAAATTTATATCAAATTACTCTTTACCTATTGCCGAATAACGTAGTATAAAGTTATGTTAGTTAAAAGATGGGATTAATGTCTTCTGTTATGATATAAAACGCGAAGCAAAAGGCGCCAAATAAAAAACAACATACTCCGCTGGGATGGATCACTGCGTCTGTAGTTCAAACGATAAAGTCATAAAAAGACTCCTGTGAAAGTTGAAGCAAGTCACAAATTTAATTAGTTCACCCCTACAATTTAACAAAGAAAATGTGTGGTGCACCAAGTTGAATAAACTCAATAAGTTTTACCTATAAGAGTATAGAAAACGGACCTAACCCGTAAATCACTCTTAAAGCGGATGTGTTGGCTAAAGTAAGTGAAACGCAAAATAGTTTTCCTTTAAAAAGTTAACGTTGTCAAAAAAGAAGTAGGTAAACAATATAACTAAGGTATGCATTAAACATTATAATTGAAATGGTCAAATAACCATATAGGATTCAAATAATTCTATGAACATGTATTATGTACCTAGCTAATACAGTTAAAAGGCCGGATAGAGAAACGATTGTTACTCCAAAGATAATTCAATGAAAACTGTAGCATGTATATGTTCATTCATTTTTAATGGCCTTGCATATTACAATACGGCTGTATTCAGTTAAATAACTACCAATTGTAGATTAAACTTGTCTAACAGTTAAATTTAAATTGCTTGTGCATTTTACTAAATTTTATTGTTATTACGTAAGCATCTTCCATAAATAAGCCAAAAATTTATCACTGTCAACAATTTCATTTTTGCAGTGCAAGTTGTTTAATAAGAGTTTGACGAATAAATTATTTTTTAAAAGGCTTTTCAATTATTCCCCTACACGGATTGATAGAGAAATAAGACTATATAACAAATTATCAGGTCATCCCATAAGTAATGTCGTTTATTACAATATATTAAGTTTAAACTAGTCCTACTCGGTTTAAGCATAAATTTTCCAAAGGTTATATCTAAGAGGAGATATATCGTGTTTCGCTTCATACTTTACAGACCTTGACCAGTGAAGACGTTTGTTTTGCTTTATGTGAACCCCTCATAAACATGGCGGTATCAGAAGAGCATATCAGGCATATACTGTAATGCTTTACGAGTTCAAAAAAGGGAATAGTGCTACTGAAGCAACGCGAAACATTCAGGACGTTTATGGCAACGATATTCTGCATGTGAGGAAATGTCAAAGATGGTTTCAAAAGTTCAGGAATGGTGACTGCTGTTTGACAGATGCAGCACGCTCTGCTGAGTTTGATGATGACCTGCTGTTAGCCGCACTTGAAGAAGACTGTTCAACAACTGTCAAAGAATTGGCCCAGAAACTCAATTCATCCCCGTCCACTATCCATCGACATTTGCAACAACTCGGGGAAGTGCCTAAGTTAGGAAAATGGGTGCCACATGAATTGTCGGTCAGCAATCTGAGGGTGCGGGTAAACATTAGCACAGCTCTTCATTCCAGTGAACTCGAAGATCCGGTTTTGCACCGTTTAGTGACTGATGATGAAAAGTGGATACTGTACCAGAATTTTAAGCGCCGTCGACAGTGGGTTTGTGCCAGAGAACCAGCGACACCACAGCCAAAACCAAATCTTCACCCTCGGAAGGTGTTGCTTAGTGTTTGGTGGGATAAAGGTGGTGTAATACACTTTGAAACCTTACCACAACAACCAATCACCGTTCAAGTCTACTGTCAACAACTGGATCGATTGAACACTGCACTAAAAGAAGAGAGACCTTCTTTGGTTAATTGGAAAGGAATCGTGTTCCACCACGACAACGCACGTCCTCATACCGCTCGGATCACTTCTGCAAAAATTGAGGAGCTTGGTTGGGAAAAACCTCCACATCCTCCAGACCTTGCGCCTTCAGATTATCATCTCTTCAGGAGTCTACAAAACTATCTTGACGAGAAACAGTATACTTCTTTAGATGACCTGCACACCAGTCTTTGTACGTTTTTTGCCTCAAAACTGCCTGAATTTTATAAAACATGGCATTGAAAAGCTTGTAGGACGTTGGCAGTGTGTCATTGATTCCGATGGAAAATACATACTAGATTAAAAAGTTTCAGTTGAGTTTTTTTTTTTTTGTCCTTCAAATTTTGATCTAAAAAACGACATTACTTATGAGATGACCTGATATATATATATGAGGGGTCCCGCGTCTTACGGTACCTAAGCGCCAAAATTAAAATTCGCCAGAAATCGCCTCCGAAGTTCAACAATATTCTCGCAATAGTATCTCTTATTAATTGAACTAGAACGTTCATTTTTTGGCTAAATTAGAGTTCTAAGTATGCTAATGAAGATGTTGATGAGGTTGATGAGGTTTGGGAATAGATTTTCATATTTTATATATATTATTTTTAATTTTTTGATTTTCTTATTATGTCGAACTTTGGGTGAACTTTGGCTGGCGATTAGAGGTGAAAAAAGTAGTTCGCTTCATAAGGTTTTCAACCATACTTCTAGTGTCGTAAGGTTATTATAACCCAAACCACACGATAGAGGAAGGGTAAAAATAGTGATATCCATCAAAAACACGTTTTCGCCTGTGGTAGCGCTTAGGTATCTTAAGACGCGCAACCCCTCATATAACCTTGGGTTAAATTTATATAATGTGGTTCAAAGGAAAACAGGCTAAAATATAAATCATACATTAAATGTAAAATATAAAACCACATATATATATATATATATATATATATATATATATATATATATATATATATATATATATATATACACAGGGTGTTTGAAAACTTTCTGTACAAATTGTAATGGGGGATAGGCAACACCAAGACAAACCCTTTTCGTCTATAAGTGTATGTCCGCTGACGTCACCATTCGGCGCGAGAGGGCGCCGCTGCAATTGGCTAAAAGGTGAAGTGGGCTAGACTCGCGCTTGCCGCGGGCATTCTTAAATCGGACGTAGTACGCGTAACATGGAGCGCTTCACGACTGCTGAGATGGCTGACATGCATATGGTGTATGGGGCTGCCAATGGAAACGGAAGAGCTGCTGTGAGGTTGTACCGACAGCGCTTCCCAAACAGACGTGTGCCAAACCACCAAACGTTTGCGCATTTGCATCGGCGACTGCGAGAAACTGGAACATTCCATGCAAACATGCATGACACCGGTCGGGAGAGAAACGTGCGCACTCCTGACATGGAAGAAGAAATCCTACGGCGATTTGAGGACAATCCAAGCGCAAGCACGCGAGGTGTTGCACGTATCCTCGGTGTGAACCACGACCTGGTCTGGAGTGTTGCACGAGCAGCAGTTACATCCGTTTCATCGTCAGTGTGTCCAGGCATTACAACCTCGGGATTACCCTCTTCGTGTGGAATTCGCACGCTGGTTTCTGCAGCAGACAGCGGTGCAGCCTAATTTTCCGGCTTATGTGCTGTTCTCAGATGAGGCCTGTTTCACACGTGAGGGTGTGTTTAACATGCACAATTCTCACGTGTGGGCGCACGCAAATCCACATGCTACACGGGTGCATGCTCATCAAGAACGGTTCGCCCTCAATGTTTGGGCGGGTATCGTCCATGGCAAGTTGATTGGGCCGTACCTGCTGCCTGCCCGACTCGACGGGCGGGTTTATCGAATATGGGCGGCTTCTTAATGAATGCAAGGCATGCACTGCATGCGTAAATAATATACTCAATGAATTTAAAATTATTATTTAAGTTAAAAAAATAAAGTTAAAATTATTATTAATATTATTAATATAATATTGGTTCTATCCTCGGTTACTACATAACTCATAAGAATACCATAAAAGACAAAATACAGCTTATCTAATATGTACTACACTGTAATGCATGTGACTGCATGCCTAAGTAAAATTACCACGAGCCGCATTTTTATTTAATTTATTTATTTATTTTTATTTATTTTATTATTTATTTATTATATATATATATATATATATATTATATATATTAGTGATGTAGCGGATGTCATTTTTTTCACATCCGCGGATGCGGATGAGGATGTTTGATTTCAACATCTGCGGATGCGGATGTCTGCATTTTCGTTATTTTTTAGGATATATCCGAGATTTGTTGTGTTTAACGTATATAATAAGTTATTATATAGAGAGAGCTGTAGCTATAATGTAGTATAATTGATTAATTGTACAATAATTGCTGTACTTTTCTCTGAACATATAAAATAATATCAAGCATCTAACTAATATAGAAATCAATTAGTGAATTCATCTGCAAATAAATTCGTTATATTTTGTTGAGTTTCAGCCACAATTAGAAACCATAATTGTGTTACCAGGATGCGGGACGTGAACCCAACTCAAATGCACCCCACCGACCTCTTTCCCCAACCTCCACCCTTAATAGAAAGAGAGATTTAATTAGCTTGATAACTATTTATATTAAGTTTAAAGTTTTATTAGGCATATTTATAAATGAGTAATTAAAATAAAGTAAACTAAGATGTTCATCGTTTAATGTTCAAACTTAATTATAGGAAGGTTATGCTTAAGGAACATTAATTTTTCTGCCTTTTCTGCTGCCAGTCTGTTTCTCTTTTCATCATATATTAATCCAGCACTGCTAAATAATCTCTCGCTTGGTACGTTTGTTGGAGGACAGGCTAAATGTTTCCTTGCAAGTTTACTCAAGTATGGATAGATATTCTGCGTATTTTTCCACCAACTAATAGGATTGTCACATGCAGCCAGGCGTTTTTCTTGGTGATAGCTCTCGATCATTTTTACTACATCTTTTGACATCGCGTAGGTCTCGTCATTGCTGCTTGACTCAAAAAACTGAGACACAGATTCTGTGATAGATTTGCTTGTTGAAGGTGTTGGTTCTGTCACAAACTTTTATTCTTTTGGTGGGTGGCGAAGCGACAGATTCAAGAGATTGAAGCTCTTCAACTGCTTTGCCAAGTGATTTAACTCGTTCTAATGTACTAGGTGAAAATAACTTAGCTTTGTAACGTGGATCTAAGTAGGTTGCAAGAGAGTAACTTCATACAAGAACAGCCTCTCGTCTTGTCGCTTGCATCACTTTTGCGCACAATGAACTAGTTCTATTAATATAGTAGAATTTGATAATTTCCGCTTATTAATGACATTTTATCTCAACGGTCCACATCCGCACGACATCCGCAGTCCAAAGTGCGGATGCGAGAAAATGTGCGGATGTTCCGCGGATGCGACCTACATCACATTATATATATATATATATATATATATATATATATATATATATATATATATATATATATATATATATATATATATATTAACGTAAAGAACGACGCTTGTATAGGAGAATATTCCGCGCAAGATGAGAGCGAGAGAACGAAACAAATGAAAAAATGAGGTAACCACCCGGGAATCGAACCTGGGATCTTCCGATTGCCGATCAGATATGATAACCATTACACCACGGGCCTCACTCAACCAAATGCCGTAATTCCTCTACATACGCGCAGAAACCAATGCCCCAAGGGGGCACCTCCCGCATGCCGTACATTATATACATTTAAACTGCAAACACGCAGTATAATTAATAGTGATGTAGGTCACATCCGCATCCGCGGAACATCCGCACATTTTCTCGCACCCGCATCTGCATCCGCATCCGCACTTTGGACTGCGGATGTCGTGCGGATGTGGACCGTTGAGATAAAACATCATTAATAAGCGGAAATTATCAAATTCTACTATATTAATAGAACTAGTTCATTGTGCGCAAAAGTGATGCAAGCGACAAGACGAGAGGCTGTTCTTGTATGAAGTTACTCTCTTGCAACCTACTTAGATCCACGTTACAAAGCTAAGTTATTTTCACCTAGTACATTAGAACGAGTTAAATCATCACTTGGCAAAGCAGTTGAAGAGCTTCAATCTCTTGAATCTGTCGCTTCGCCACCCACCAAAAGAATAAAGGTTTCAGTGACAAAACCAACACCTTCAACAAGCAAATCTATCACAGAATCTCTCTCTCAGTTTCTTGAGTCAAGCAGCGATGACGAGACCTACGCGATGTCAAAAGATGTAGTAAAAATGATCGAGAGCTATCACCAAGAAAAACGCCTGGCTGCATGTGACAATCCTATTAGTTGGTGGAAAAATACGCAGAATATCTATCCATACTTGAGTAAACTTGCAAGGAAACATTTAGCACGTCCTCCAACAAGCGTACCAAGCGAGAGATTATTTAGCAGTGCTGGATTAATATATGATGAAAAGAGAAACAGACTGGCAGCAGAAAAGGCAGAAAAATTAATGTTCCTTAAGCATAACCTTCCTATAATTAAGTTTGAATATTAAACGATGAACATCTTAGTTTACTTTATTTTCATTACTCATTTATAAATATGCCTAATAAAACTTTAAACTTAATATAAATAGTTATCAAGCTAATTAAAGATCTCTTTCTATAAGGGTGGAGGTTGGGGAAAGAGGTCGGGTAACACAATTATGGTTTCTAATTGTGGCTGAAACTCAACAAAATATAACGAATTTATTTGCAGACGAATTCACTAATTGATTTCTATATTAGTTAGATGCTTGCTATTATTTTATATGTTCAGGGAAAAGTACAGCAATTATTGTACAATTAATAAATTATACTACATTATAGCTACAGCTCTCTCGATATAATAACTTATTATATACGTTAAACACAACAAATCTCGAATATATCCTAAAAAATAACGAAAATGTAGACATCCGCATCCGCATATGTTGAAATCAAACATCCTCATCCACATCCGCGGATGTGAAAAAAATGACATCCGCTACATCACTAATAATTAACGTGTTTGCAGTTTAAATGTATATAATGTACGGCATGCGGGAGGTGCCCCCTTGGGGCATTGGTTTCTGCGCGTATGTAGAGGAATTACGGCATTTGGTTGAGTGAGGCTCGTGGTGTAATGGTTATCATATCTGACCGGCAATCGGAAGATCCCGGGTTCGATTCCCGGGTGGTTCTCATTTTTTCATTTGTTTCGTTCTCTCGCTCTCATCTTGCGCGGATTATTCTCCTATACAAGCGTCGTTCTTTACGTTAATTATACTGCGTGTTTGCAGTATATATATATATATATATATATATATATATATATATATATATATATATATATATATATATATACTGTACAGGGTGGGCGGAAAGTAGCTCCCTATTTTGGATTGGTAAAAAAATACGTATATTATCCATTTATTTCAGACGAAATAATATGAAAAGGTAGGCATACATGGTAGGTTTTCTCTAAAATTCAATGTGGGCTCCAACTCTTTCCACCAGCTTCTGGAGCCGCCCAGGAATGGCGTCCACTGACTTTAGCAGGAACTCCGGCGGGATGGAGGACATGACTTCCCGAATTCGGTCCTCCAGTTCTTCCAATGTCCTCGGTTTGGTGCGGTAGACTTCTTCCTTTACCCACCCCAAAGAAAGAAGTCGCACGGTGTCAAGTCGGGGCTCCTGGCTGGCCATTGATGTGGACCACGACGACCCATCCAACGCCCAGGGAAGTGGGCATCCAGCCACTCACGGACAACAAGAGCGAAGTGGGGCGCCATTTTGCATAAATATCAGATCGTCGATGTTCTCCCATGTGCTGACAACCGGCCAGACCTCGTTTCGCAACATAGCAAGGTACCGCTCAGCATTCATGGTGTTGCGCAGAAGGAACGGGCCCACAACCTGATCTGAGGTCATACCACACCACACCGTTACACTGAACCGATTCTGCCGTTTTTCAGCGGTAACCGTGCGACTTCTTTCTTTGGGGGTGGGTAAAGGAAGAAGTCTACCGCACCAAACCGAGGACATTGGAAGAACTGGAGGACCGAATTCGGGAAGTCATGTCCTCCATCCCGCCGGAGTTCCTGCTAAAGTCAGTGGACGCCATTCCTGGGCGGCTCCAGAAGCTGGTGGAAAGAGTTGGAGCCCACATTGAATTTTAGAGAAAACCTACCATGTATGCCTACCTTGTCATATTATTTTTTCTGAAATAAATGGATAATATACGTATTTTTTTACCAATCCAAAATAGGGAGCTACTTTCCGCCCACCCTGTATATATATATATATTAGGCTATAAATATACGCAAGGGATTAATAAAACTCTCTCTCATGTCTAACGTTCAGTCAATTATAACTTGCATGAAACTCCAAATTGCAATATTGAACTCTCCAAAGATGAAAAAAAACCAAATAAGTAGTTTCGAGTGATGAAAATTTTTTTACTTAGTGGTCTTAATTAGAAATGAGAGGCAGAAAAAAAATGCTCTTTTTTTACTTGAAAAAGTGTTTAAAATATCTAAAAGGAAGTGAGAAAAAAAATAAGGAAAAGGTAGAAAATATGAAAATAAATTTATAAACTAAAATGGAGCTAAAAAAAAAAACAGAAGAATTAGTATGCATTGTAAAAATAAAACATTTTATACTGAAGCATTCAATTCACTCGTGCTATTAATTCTCTATAATCTATCAGTTAAAATATGAAATTTAATCCAGTGACTAGAACTCAACCAAAATTGTACCGTAGGGAAGATGTACCCACAATTTAATGCGCATGGATGACCAACCACGCACGCACGAGCCGTCAGAGTTCACTCGGACAACTGAAACCACAAAATCCGTGATTCGAACTCGTAGTAACCTTCAAATTCACAGTATGTGGCATGTTCACTGCAGTATTAACTTGGCATGTCAACCAGAAGGTTACTCCTAAGCATGCAATACGTCCGACCATAATTTAAACGAATGTCAAAGTAAGACCAAAAAAAACAACAACTTTGTCTGCAATTTACACTCAGTCTCTTGCATGTTGCGAAGTTGCGTTTCTTAAATCTTGTTGTCAAGTTTCCTTAGTTTTAGATAAGTTTCTTAGTATAAATTGAATTAACGTAAGTGGTTTAATGAAAAATGGGGCGTTTACTTTTATTGATCTGTCAGTAACCTTGAAGTTTAACTACGGCCAAACTTTGAAATAGGAAAAAGTTTTCACTGTGCGTCTGTCCAAACATAAATTGCTCCGAAATTTATGAGCACCCTCATTTTATATATATTACTTTGTTTGGGTTTGAACAGGTGTTCAGAATAGACAGAATCGGATTTTTTGAAAAAGAGGGTTGCTTTCAACTCTCATCCTGCCCTCACAGCCAGCTACGCATCGCTGGTCAGGGACTTCACACAGGAACTTGTGGAGGTGGATTCTCAAAAATATTTCAAAGCTATTGCGTGTGAAATTTTTAGTAATTCCTATTGCATTTGTATGCAAACCAACGGTAACGGTAACTGTAACGCATTACTTTTCCATAGAAGTAACTGCAGCGGTAATGACGTTACTTTCTATTACGAGTAACGGTAACGTCGTTACTTTAAGTAATACGCCCAACACTGGCTATCAATAATAACGGACTTGTACCCATTTGATGGACGAGACATAACATCGACACTAAAAAAAACAAAACAAAACAAAACTAAACTAAACTAAACTAACCTAACTTTTTTATTTTATGTCAACTCGATCAGATGTCGTTAATCCGGAAACAAAAACTAGGATCATCTCATAAATATTGGGAGCCTCTTACCAATTTTTGTTTAAAAGTTACAAAGGTAAAATTTATTGATTTATCTCATTTAACACGTTGGGAAAGAGGTTAAACAACTCTCACTCACTCACTCACTTCCTACACTAAATTAGCCACTCCGTAGGTGTTCTTTTTATTTTCTTAAATTCACATTGGTTGCCTGATTTGCTCTCCCTCAAAATCCTCTCTTAAACGTGATATAAATAGGAAAAAGAACGTCACACTAATTTGCTTCAGGTCAGATTTTCAACTTGGAACGACGGTTACGTAAAGAATCTTTAGATCCTGACCAGCGTTCAATCCAGGGGGTGTGATGGGGGGAAACTACTCCTTACACAGGAGAAAAAAATTCCCATTCCCAAACTTCGTACAGAAAAATAATCTCAAATCAGATTTCCCCTTACAGTGGCTATTTTACACACACACACACACACACACACACACACACACACACACACACACAAAATGAATTTTTAAACATGTGACACTTTAAAAGGCTTGTATTTTTTTATTAACTGAAATAAACGCATGAAATTTTTGTAGTACCTTCTCTAAACACGGAGAATTGGTCTCTTAGAGGAAAACATGCTCTATGTAATGTCCTCTCAGCTCATTAACTCTCTGTAGAGAACAACAAAATTTTGCAGACCTCTGGACGGTATTTGTTAAAGTCTGAGAAATTTCTTGTTCAGGTGATGCTTTCAATTCTTCTCTTTTATGTGGATTCAGTTTAAACACACTATCTTTTAAAGAACCCCACAGATAAAAGTCACAGGGGTTTAGATCTGGTGATGTTGGTGGCCATGATATTCCTTTATCATAAACCGTGTATCGTGTAAGTATCATGAACCGAGAAGACACCACAGAGTATGTCTTGCGTTAGGAGACTAATTCCCCAGGTGTAGAGAAGGTACAATAAAAATTTTATACTTTTAGTTCAGTTAATAAGAAAATAAACATTTTAAGTTATCAGATGTTTGGAAAAAATCACCAGAGATTATATATAATCCTTATGCACCTTGGTGGTGTAATGGTTAGCATCGCTCACCGGCCCCGAGTTCGATTTCCGGCGACAGCAGGCGACCCGCAGTCCACCCAGTTGTTCATCCTTCCATGCGATAAAAAAATTGGTTGGTAGATAAATGGGTAGCCTAATGGTTAAGATGCTGGGCTGCTGATAGGGAGGTCGTGAAATAGAGTGAGCGAGGAGTTTTCACGTTAAGCTGTAGGGCAACAAGCTTGACCTTTGTCAGAATGAACTATTCCGGCGGAATAAACTAAATCAAGGTTTACCAAGGTTAATCCCCCTCCCCCTCCCCTCCCCTCACACTGTTATGGAAATCTTCCGCGGTGTCGCAAGTCAGAATTCGACACCGATCCTCACACTCAAACTGCCTAAGTTTCTGCGATTACACATTAGCTAAGTTTATGCGCAATAACTCGCGTACATAAATTAAATGCATTTCCATATAGAAATGAAAAGGTTTAGTGCCAGACTATAAGGTCACCGGCATTATTAACCCCTACCGACACACGCATATTACATACTTTCAGATGGTACAGGGTCGGGTGTGACCCGTCAATAGCACTTACGGGTTAAATAGAGGACGATACCCGTGTTTTCATCTGCCTTGGAAAGAGCTTAAACAATCTAAATTTTAATGAATTATATTTTTGAGATTTCGATTGTACTGATCAAATTGTGTCCGAGTAAATGATTTAAGTTATTATAAGAGTCTGAAGGTAACCAAATGGACGAGTAATGCTAATCTCTTGATTCAAATTGAGACCGACAATACGTACAGAGGGCTGACAAAAGTAAAATATACACCACGATGATTGTCCTCAAGAACAAATAAAAAATGGAAAAACCGAAGGCGTCTATTTATTTATGTCAACTCTCTGTACAGAGTGAATTAATTTTACGATAGTTCGTCATTTTAGAAAGATTGAAATCCTTTTACACAACGGATCTGTAACGTACGACAGATTGTGACCCCAACATCGAAACCCAGAATGTTCAGAATCTCGAGTATTCATTGGAATTGGTAAAGTGAGGTACAAAATAAAGTTAAAACTTTTATCCGAGTTTATCTCGAAAGCAGATAAACTTGTTTGTGTGAAACCAGAACTCAATCAAGAAACTTGCCGAGGCATATGCGTGTGACGCGCGCACGCGCGCAAACGTATACACACACACACACACGTGTGCGCGCATCTCCGTATAAGCTAGGTACAGATGTTTTTAAATCCACACATCTTAAAAATAATTAATTAATCAAGCCTAATTTAAGCTAACCTTAATGCCAAGAAACTGAGAAGTGCGTGAAAAATGGTTCGGTCGCAACTGAGGGCTCGAACGGTGTCTTCTATCGAGTCATTAAATATTGAGGTACTCTTTAATCTAGCCTAGCCTAATCAGAACTAGTGTATGTTTTTCCCACAGTAAAAATATTTCTAGACCTTTTTATTAAATTATTAGCGGAGCAACCCGGCGTTGCCCGGGTGGAAGACAGACAGACAGACTAACTAACTAATATATATGCCCAATTAGGTCAACTGAATGCCCGCTTAGGTTAAGCGTGATATTTTCGTTAAAACTAACGAAAATATCACGACTTAACTGAACCAATCGTCAAGGGCGTACAGTTGACCTAACTGGGCATTCAATAATTTTACCGTGTATATATATATATATATATATATATATATATATGTTCGAACAACACCACATAGCCTATGTTCTTATACAGGGTGATCCATTTGGGTATAGATAAATAAAAACGCTGTGAGAATCTACCGAGAAGTGATACAGCTCTCATCTGTTGCACGTGTGGTCATAAAATGTCGGAGTTTGTAATAGGCTATGTCATCCGCTGCCAGACGTACGAGCGCCATCTGCTGTCAGACTTATGAGACATATGCCAGTTTCCAAGATGGCGGCGAAGGCACAACAACGTGCGAAGTGTGTCATTTGGTTTGCTAAGTTTGAGAGTGTGACAACGGTACAGCGTGAGTTTCGCTGTGTGTATGGTGTTCGAAAAGCTAAATACGACTCCAAAGTGCAGTGGTACCGCACATTTGAAGAAACGGGGTCTATCACTAAACCACATGCAGGTGGTCGTAAGAATTAGCCTCTCGTTATGACCTCTGCCGTGTCCGGAAGGAGGATCACGTTGAAGACTAATTAGGTTTGTCACAATCTACCATCTTTGTGGGCATTGTTTGCCAAATATTAAACTATACACTTACTGTTTCCGTTTCACATCAATTTTATTTTATCCATACCCAAACGGATCACCCTGTATATTATATATGCTAGAGCTCCGCCCATTTTATGACGTGTCTATGATAGAGCTCCGCCCATTTTATATCTATCTTTTATGACATGTCTATGATGTCACTATCTTTCAACCAATCCGGAATACAGAGGCCTCCATCAGCCTCAGGTGACCTCGGAGGCCGACGCCACATAGCCTATTCTTCCCAGGCCTCAGTTACCCCTATCCCACAAGTTTTATCCAAATCTGGCCAGTGTTTGGCCGGCCATAAGAAACAAAGAAACTAAGTTCGCAGGCAGGCAGTTCGACCGTCACAAATATTAGTATAGATGTAATATTCCGAGGTACCAAAAGTACTACCTCACAAAACAAAATTACCTACTACATCTGTGCATTATCACGCGTTCGACATTGCTTATGCCCAGTTGCGTGCGCGCGCGCGCAAAAAAGTTGGTATTCACGTAGTGGTAGTGGAAGCTTGTTATCGCTGCTTCACATTAATAGAATAATAAATTGCTTTTTCGGCCGGTAAAATTAATAAAAAAGTGACACAGATTCAATAACATCGAATGAACGTTTGAGTAAAAAAAAAAAAAAATAAATAAAAAATAAAAAATAAAAAAACCCAGCTTTGAAAGCAAACCATGTTACATAAAATAGCGGTAAATTTAATGTTATTATGAGCGCTTAAATTTGGGTATTTTGTTTTCTTTAGAAGGCCTCGGAAACGAGTGTCTATCTAAAGAAATAAAAAGTTTATGTACGGCCTCCTCACTCCCCACCAGCAAAACACCCAAACCAGACACTTCCCCGGTTCTCATACCTCCCATCACTCTCTGAACATCATCCTTCACCAGAGTCAACCAACCAACCAAACACTTCCTCCTTTTTATTTTGGTAGCCAACTCCCACTTTCATCTCCAAAACAAAGAATCCCAAATTGAACGAGAGGGAAGATAAAATCTGCATCCTATCAACGGATGGATAAAGGGCTACACCCTACACACTCCGAGGTTTTTTTTTTTAATAAAAATTAGGATATACAGTATGTCCGTAGAAGTAGATGACGAGAAGGCAATTATCATACAAAGTGAAAAAAGTTTGACGGAAATAAAGTGTGAAGGAAGGTATAGTGGCACCAGCAGGAGGAGGAGGAGGAGGTTGCAACGACACTATCCGAAATAAACAAGGAAAACGGAAAAGAGTATAAAGATTCTTCAAGAATCAATCAATCAATCATAGTAAACAGTGAAACAAGAAAAGCGTCATGGACACGCAAAAGGAAATGCACAAACAGTAAAGCAAAACGCTGCCGGGGAAGTGAAAACACCAGAAAATAAAACAGACAAAGCGTACCGTTAATTAAGGAGGTTGCATGGAAGTACTACTCTAAAAGAAATTACATGTATGAGGAAAGATAGTGTGACTACGCACATTCCAAATTGTGGGTGGTACTTCCATTAAGAAAACTGATTTGGTAAGTTCTGTCATCTTACGACCTGCGGGTCATAGGAAAATTATGGGGTCTGTAAATACATTAAAAAGTGGTCCACCATCAGACAAGAAACAGTTTTTAACATGAATTCAGAAATTTACCCGTTGGAGGAAAACGTAAATATAAAAAAAAATTACCAACATACTTTAACAATCAAAATTATTCAAACTATGCATTGAGTGTGTCTTACGCATCGAGAACTCACACGTACAGACATACGAGGTGCAGTCAGTAAATGCCAGGAATTTTCATTAAAAATAAGTTAATAAAATCTGCGCATTTATTGACTGCACCGTCGTACACCAGAAAGCAGATCGCTCAGAAACAACTGAAACGGGCTAACCGAGAAACTAGTAATAGGCCTTTCGCGGAAGACCGTCGGACAAAGAAACATCTTATTTATGAAAAATGAGCTCGACACTTCTACAGAGAAGAAGTAGAAATGAAAGGTTCAAGAATGTTATCTGCGAACAGAATATTCTTTATATATGATCATATTTATAAAAAAAAAGCCATGGAAGAAATAAATACAGACCTGGCACCCTTATCGGAGGCACACTTCAAAGATTGCAAGGGAAAATGTACATAATTTCGAGTGATGTATTATAATGACAGAATTACTTATAGGGTGGGCCTAAAGTATGCTTTTACATAGTAAAATAAATTTTATATTATATATATATATATATATATATATATATATGAAAATTATTTCACGAAAGTAACACGTGAAAAATATTTATGATGAATAAAACCACGAAGGAAAGGAAACACAGAATGGTGCTCAAGCGCTTTCGTCTAATGACATCCTCAGGAAAATTAGACGAAAGCGCTTGAGCACCATTCTGTGTTTCCTTTCCTTCGTGGTTTATTCATCATATACATATATACACAAATATATTTGCATTGAAAAACATAGTTGCTATGTTTCCTAATTTTTGGCCCACCCTGTTTAGAAAATTCTATGTAATATATTAAAATCTGGCAGAATAGGAAGACATTGAGGAGGATGCAGTGTTTGTATTTATGAAAACCATATGGCAGAAGTATTAAAATAATTCAAATGGATTTTATCGAGATTTTAGCAGTGCAAATTGAAATGTTTAATTTGGTGGTGTACAGATTCTGTTCTTAAAGAAATTTAATGGAAAAGTTCATTGAATGTTTAAATTAAATAAAACTTTTTAAAAAGCTGTAAACCCCGACCCCGACCCCCGAATATAATGCTACTGGGACACCAGTTTTCCTTTTATAAGAAAAGAAAGGTTTCGGAGAATCGTTTGTATCAGCTAATTAATTAGAGAGAGTAAGCAAGCTTGTTAAGCGAGTTTGCGTTAACACAGATCGCCACAAAACAAAAACTTAGTTTTCGCAGCTTATCATTTAATATATATTAGTAATCCTCATGGTAATATCTGACCAAAAAGTATTTTAAATAAAATATTTGTCGTCGAGTCTCAAACATAAGAAACCACTTTTGTGGTTGATAAAGCGAAGATTTATGGGAAAACATGTTAATACACAAACATCGGAAGAAATTCTTTCCTTTTAAAAGAATGGGCTACGACACCCCAAAAGAAATATGTACCCGAAAAATGGGAAAAAAAAATAATAAATTCGAAAGGAAAAAAGTATTTTTCGTAAAAGGGAGAATAAAACAAGACGATAAAACAAGACTGATAGACGAGAACTGATCACTATTGATCAGTACCTCGAAACCTAATTAAAAATCCTGTTCAAAAGATCAGCTGTGGAAGCAATCGAGAAAAACCCTCCCAAAAAATTTATAGTTTCGTAAAACAGAAAACAAGAAGCCAAAGGGTCACAGAACCTCTAAAAATTAGGATGATACTTTGACTGAAGATCATTTGGTGCTCTCGGGAATTTTACGTCCCCAACACGAATCGGTTTTAAGTGTTCCAGAAACAGATAGTGACATAAAAATACCACTACCACTCATTCTCTCACAAACTTCGATTTTATACTGGGAGGCAAAGGCCAGAAGATTTATAATACATATAAAAGCACACTCATTAGCAGGTCCAGACAAATGGAATACCATTTTGATCAAAGCTTGCAGAGACAAAATAGCATAACCTCTGTACTTGCTATGGAGATCGCTGGACACAGGAGAAACACCAAGCATATTAAAAAGGGACAAATGATGTTCCGATTTTCAAGGGTGGAGATGGAATACTAAAAAGAAATACATCCATCCATCCATCCATCCCCCTCCCTCTTTCTGGCGTCACATATCCAACTAAAATATTCGAGAGAGTCATGAGAGCAAAGTTCGTGGAAATCTAGAATAAAAAGATAATCAGTGAAAACAAACATGGATTCAGGGCTGGTACATCAAACAGTCAAATAATATAAATGGATATACGATCCATACACTGAAGTTCAGTACCACAAGAAACAGTTCTTACTCTATGCTTTATTTTTTATTATTTATTATTGTTTTCATATTTGATCGCTCAGTCGTCAGTCGGCTCCAAAGAATTCGGTCAGATAAAAGTAAAGAATGGATTTGGCTAGGTTAGGTTGGGTTAGGTTAAGTTAGCTTAGGTTAGGTTCGATTCGATTTTACCGAGTTACATAAAAATTTGTACGATAACTTTAATACTATGTTAATTATATACAGAGAATTAAAAGTAAATAGACGCTTTTGGTTTTCCATAGTTTTTGATTTGATGATAAAAGTCAATAAGTACACTGTACAACAAATTTTCAGTTCAGGAAAAAAACGGGAATAACATTCGGTCATTCTTAATATTTGGAGTGTGCTGATTCCAAATCTGAAAAATAGTTTTTTCTATCACGTCACATTTTTTTGTAATGACTGCTTAAAATCTTCATACCAAAAAATAAGAATATATTGATAAACAGATAGGCTTTATCATATGGAACAGTTTAATTATTGCTATACTTCAACATATATGCACAAAATTAACATAAAACTCTCGTATTATACTGTTTTCAACTCATTATTTGTATTTTAGCTGGCGTTTGTGATATGCTTCTGGTTGGTCACAAAGATTGTTCTTCATTGTGAAATATTCCTGCAAATCCAAGGAGCGCTTTCGAAATGCTGTAATTCGTACGTCTTCCGCCAGCAGATTTCATTCGTGTGGACGTGAGGCCAGCAGTTCACTTTGTTGCTTGGTAAGTATTAAATCACGGACCAAATCATTGAGTTCAGGCTGCGTGATGAGATGTTCTTTCTTGGACTCGACTTGAGCTTCATAGCATTCGCCGTCTGATTCCGATTTGTCAGAATCTGTGTTATCGGTCGGCATTTCAGCTGGAGGACGAGGGATGGGTATATTTGTCGAATTTTCCACAGGACGCATAGCAGAACGAAGATTTGGGTAGACTATAGCCTTTTTCCCTTTTCTGTTGCAACCTGTAATGCGAGACAATAGACGTTGTTGACTACTTAAGATAGCATAATTGTGTAATACATTATGCAGAGCAGGATATGCTAAAATATGCTAAAAACACCAAATTTGACGTATATTCAGAAAAATAAAAGATTCAAACCTGTGATGTTCGTTAAGCAGACATAGCAATCAGTTGAATGGTCCAGCGGCCCTCTCCATACCATTGGGACACCGAATCCCAGACCAGGACCGGTGCCTTTGAACCATGCAGATAACGAGCTTGTACATCTCACAGAGTAGATATGAAGCGCCTAGTGCTTGTCCTGATCACCAACTTTGCATGCGAAGTATAATTCATAAAGCTTTTTCACATGAAAAGTCAACTTCCTTTTATACTGTTTTAACGTTAATGTCCCACAAATATAACAAAAACTGTGTGGCGAATTTTTGCACTCTCTAGGCATTGTAGCATAACATCAATAAAAACCTGTAAAATAAGAAAATGATAGATCAATTTGCAATTTCACACAATATAGACGTTGTCGGTGAAATACACATAATTTGATAGCTGTTATTCAATAATACTCACTTATAGCACCGATTTATGATAAAATATGGCTGACAATTTTGTTTTAAATGATTAATGAAAGAAATTTTTCATAAAATCAAAGTGGAAACACAGAACCGAACACCACCACCACAGCATATGCATGACTGAACAAAATGTAAAAGATGCGTTCAGAGAACCAGTGGTTCTCAAAATGATACAATGAAATAGGGTCATTTTCATAAAATCGGCGGGTGATACAAATAAATGAGTTATTTTCGCAATCTACGCATATAATTAGCCATAAAAATGACGATCTCATTTCCGTTTTTTTTCACTGTTGTACAGTGGTATTAACGGATTTATTGAATGAATATATTTAGAATAGTATTCTTTTCCCATTTTGATTATGTAAAGGTGACACAGTCCTGGCATTCCATTGATCAGTTTTGCCATTTGTTCTTGAAGACAATCATCGTAGTGTCTATTTACTTTTGTCAACCCTCTGTAATTATGGAAGTTCGTGTTACCACTTCCCATAGATCAGCGAAGTTAAGAGAGACTGTGTCTGGGTAGTAGTAGGTGGATAGGGGACCGCCCTCCGCGTCCAAATTATGTAGCGACCCCTGGTTTGAATCCCAAATAAAGCTGTAGGTTCCCTCCGACACATGACCTTTGCCGTTGCGGAGGAGGTTAAATGCCTACACACACACGCACGAGATTATTGGAGTTGTTTAACCACCTTCGTAACAGTTTTTCCAGTACCCCACCAAAGAAGAGAGCGAGGCACAGGTTAGGGTAATATACAGGGTGTCCCATAAGTTCGGCATCATAGGAGAAATTCATATTTTTCTATTTCTACAAACCATAATTCATATTTTTCTCTTTCTACAGGCCATAATGTCTGTGAGCGAGGAAGAACGAATCCGGATAATTCTACTCATAGGAAATCGGAGTCAAAGAGACTTTGCAACGAGTCTGCTAACACAACTCTGTGTTATTGGCTCGCGGTCTGGATGCAGTCTGTTAAATTCAGCAGCGGCCTCTCTTTGACTCCGATTTCCTATGAGTAGAATTATCTGGATTCGTTCTCCTTGCTCACAGACATTATGGCCTGTAGAAAGAGAAAAATATGAATTATGGTTTGTAGAAATAGAAAAATATGAATTTATCCTATGATGCCGGACTTATGGGACACCCTGTAGATGTGTTAACAGATGTTCATAGGCTAAGTTTAAGTTCAACAATGAAAATAGCAGTGATTGTATTCTTGTGTGGATAACTGATTTGAGTGTCTCCGGTCCCGAGTCCAAGCGCCGTGCCTTCCCCATACAAACTGTGAAATGGGTTCTTAGCCAATACATCTTTGTTTGTATGTACGTACTATACTTCTAACGCTCGGAGACGCCTTAAAATTGTGAAAATTTATACTGCTAATAAAGTATTATATAAAGATAGAAAAAAGTTATGCGAAAATAAAAACAGTTTACATTATACGAAAAGTATTTTAAAAGCATCATAATTCAAAATAATGTTCTTTCTTGCGCCATTGACGACATATGGAAATAAATTAGGGTTATGTATGACAAATATTAAGTACAGTATTTTTATATTAATGGAGAAGTGCGGGAAGTCTAATTACAAAATATGATACATGTTTACCGTAGTAAACAAAGTGAACCCGCCCTAAAAGTGCTATTTTTTTTTTATTATATGAAATTCTAGCCAAGCGAAACGACGGAGATATTCTACGCGTATGAATGTTAATAATTTTCACTGACAATCAGGTTGGGTGATATTTTCATTTTAAATTAATGCAACTTTCTACCCTTTTAAAAAAACACACACACACACACACACACACAACCACACACTTGGTTGTTTTACAAAACTGCGACATTTTCACACTTTTTATTATGGATGGCGCCATTTAATCTAACCTAGCTTTCATTATATTTCCTTTTTTCTGATATTTATTGTGTATCCTGTAGTGGTTTCTTTTAATGTACGATATTTTACTGTATTAACACGATTCTTATTTACTTATAACGATACATATTTTTATATCGAACTTTTTCTGCATGACAAACTGTAACGGTTTCTCTCTACAGGTAATTTCGTTTAACAGCATAGAATGCCCGGCTGATCACCCCGATCCACGTTAAGCTGTAGATCTAAGGTGGAGCAACAAGCTTGACCTTTGTCAGAATGAACAATTCGGGAGGAATTTGGGTCTCCTACCGTGAAAGGTGTTTATATAGCAAATGATATATTGAGTCGTTCATATTTCGGGGTTTTGTGCCACCACGAGAGTAAAGAAAATCATCTCTTTCCGGCGAGGAATAGCAGTGGGAGGTCTTTGCATCAATCTTCTTGTACTTGTCGCTTATGAAAAAAAGTTTCGTGGGGGATCACCCGTTTTTGCTACGGCAAATTCAAGCGTCTCCCACTTAGAGGTGTTTATGATGCAAGTGATAAAAAAAAAAAGAGTTGCTCGATGGTTGATCATGCTATGTGGGGGCACAATTAACCAGAGACATATCACGAGACATATCGAGAGAGAGAGAGAGAGAGAGAGAACTGTATGGCATTTGGTGTAAAGCATGTCAAGCGTTTTGAATAGAGTATACAATACAGTCTTAAAGTTGTGAAATTCTGTCTCTATTAATTGAAGTTTGGTTAAAGCAATGGTTAAAGAATATTTTTTCCTCTCTCTATTTGCAGAAGCGACTTCAAAGGAACTTTTATTAAAAATTACAATATTTTTTTTTAAACTATATAAATGATAGCATTTTTGGGGGGAGCGGGGAACACGGGGGGGGGGGGGAGGCCGAGAGTCTCAACGTATTTAATCAACAAAGTTTTGGTCACGTAAATCGTTTGCAATATTCTCTTTTCATCCACTTGTGGTTTATTTAAAAATGTTCTTCTTTTCATCTTTTTTCAAACTTTTTCCTCATTTTGAACAAACTACCAACTTTTTCGCCCCTTTTTCCCCCTTTAATATTTTTCCCCTTTGTTTTCATCGTTCTTTTTTATTATCTTTCTTTCTTTTCCGTTTTTGGGTGTGCCCTCTATTATTAAATGAAGGGCAGACAGCCAGAGGTCGAATTACCTGGATTACGATTAGTAGATGAATGAAACAAATTAGCATTAGCGAAGAAAGGAAAAGAATGCCAGAATCAAAGGGATTCGTCATCATTCTGACTTACGAGGTGAAATAATACCGGTGGAGGAAATATAACGTATGCCAATCATTGCATAAAGACTCCTATTAGTATTATAAAGATATATGTGTAATGGCCATAAATTACACACACACACAGAGTTCACAAAAGTAAATAGATACCACGATGATTGTTCTCATGGACAAATGGCAAAGCTCAGGGGCGTTTTTAATTAAGGTTTCGAAATGGTAGGGGCAAGTTAAGTCACAGGGGCCCCGGGCCCCGTTTGCCAGTTTTCTTTAATGGAAGTTCTCGAAAAACTAACGTTTTCACTAATCACGACATATTTAAGTAAATTTATTTCAACCAAAGTAAAAACAAAAATAAATAGCACTGATTTTTGTAAACTTCATTCAGGAATGCAAATATATAGAGAAGAATTATAGCAACCAACTTACATTATAGTAACCACCTCAGTCCTGTACACTAAATTATATCTAATTTTTTCATCTTAAACTTTTAAATGGTTGGAAAAAAATGCGACAGTAAATATCTAGATTCAGATGACATGTATTACGACAGTTAGAACCAATGACTTACATCCTCACAGGAAGGTAAATGACTAAACATAGTCTCATGGTAAATTTTGTAGAATAAAATGTGCTCACATAATGGTTAACATGTCTGTTCAAACTACATTCAAGATTAAAGAACCATGGAGGAATGATCAATGATCAAGAACGTGCTTCTGTGCCTAGTCTTACGAGTTACAAAAGTGACTACAAAAGTAACTACAAAAGTAGACAAAAGGACCCGGGGTAAGGGTGGCCCGTCGGGGCCGTGCCCCGCTTGCCCCTATGTTATAAACGCCCCTGCGTGGAATCCGAACCACGACCCACAACGGGTGGTCAGAAATTACAAAGTCCTCGCCTAGACTATCTCCTCTATCTCACGACCTCGCGACCAGTAGCCCAGCACCTTAACCACGAGGTTACCCATGGTACCCATTTTCTACCAACTAGTTTTTATCGTGTGGAAGGATGGATAGCTGGGTTAGCTGCTCGCCGTCTGCCGTCACCAGGAATCAAACCGGGGCCGATGGATTTGTAGTCAACGATACTAACCACACCACCACGGAGGCGTATATACAGGGTGTTTCATAACATGTGGGACGCACTTTCAGGATGGGTTCAGGACCTGCAAACTCTTTACAAACACTGCTTGCCGACAATGTTTGAGAGTGTGTATGAGACTTATTTCATGTATGGCCTTGCCGATTGTAATGCTTCGTACACTATGACGTTTCAATATCGTTGTGTGTAGAGCCATCAGTCAGTCAGAGGTGCATCGCGGTGTTTCACTGTTCGTATTCGTAACTTCTTACCGTGAATAAGTGCAGTCCACTGAAAAAAAAACCTTAAAAGTTTTTGTGCTATTCAGTGATAGTGTGCATTTGAAGTGAGAATAGAGGCTTATTCAAACAGAGAAATGGCAGACATGCATCTCATGTATGGACTTGCCGGGTGTAATGCGGCCGCAGCAAGACGTTTGTATGCGGAAAGGTTTCCCAATCGCCGTCTGCCAGATAGGAAGACCTTTCAGAGAATAGACGAGCGTCTTGGTGATACAGGATCATTCAACAAGCGAGTTTCAGTTGGTGGTAGACTCGTAGGGCGGGTCGTACTCAGGTGACAACATGAATCTGAAGGAAATCCTACCATCAGGGGTATCTAAATTGTGTTTTTACATGGGGAATTCAAATATGAGCTTATTTTTTGGATAGGATAACTCTAACCTACATCATTTTGTATTTCTAAATTGCCAATTTTACCCTTTTGAACCCCTTTATAATATATTAAAAGATATAAGGTAAATCATATATATTGACAAGGCCAAATCAACTTTACATATATTTATTAATAGGTGAACTGCATGTATATCACTGGGTATAATTACAGAGATCATTCTCCTGACATCTTGAACTTTGCCAGGTTGCACAAATCCTGCTTTGACTCAGACTTAGACATCAGCTTCCTGCTGGTCTCCTGAGCCCTGATCCCTCCATCCCTCTTTTCCTGTGAGAAGTACTTAGCAGAAGCCTCAGTCACCATTTTAACAACCCTCTCAATGCTTTGTGTGTGGCAAGGCCAGTTGCGCACCTCCATGGGGGTGTTGATGAAGTTTTTCACCTCTGAGGTGCTTAGAGAGCAGGTGAGAGGTGGCTCTGACACACCTTCTGACCAGCTGATCAAGTCACCGATGCTGGAAGCATCACAATTGATGTCAGGTGTCCTTCTGCTCCTAACAGAGGAGTCCCCCAGCTGAGTGTCCGGGTCCCCCTCTCCCCTGATGGCCAGGATTCTCTCCACCCCTTCAATCCTCTCCTTCTGATCCTCAGAGCAGAGTAGTGTTTGGAGGATGACTTCACTGTGAGCATACCAAGCAGATCTTCTCACAGTTGGCATCACAATATCCAGCACCTCCTTTCTCTGGGACTTGAGCCAGTCCAGCTGAAAGAGGATGTGCCTAGGCCCTTCGATCCAGGAGTGCTTGACCTTCACGTTGAACCAACATGGGTAATACACTCCAATGATGAATTCCACAATGAATTGCAGAATCTTCAGGTTCTTTCCTTTAAGTCCGTGCTTGGTTAAAAAGAGAGCTGAAATGGGCAAGAACAAATTTATCTGCAAATGCTAAACACATTATGCTTTTTTGGTTTCAAAATGTTATAAAATGCTAATTTATCTGTTGTCTGTAATGCAAATAATTTGTTCATGTACTCTAAAAAAACTAAAGAAACACATCCTAAAAATATTCTTTAGAACATTGAAATAGGCCTCATACTGCTCAGTTGTACTAAAACTGAACCACCTAATTTTAGCTCAAATCAAAGTTGTTAATTAAATTTTGCTCAATGTATCACTATAATATGCGTAGAAATAGGTTTTTCTAAAATATAACAGAATAATACTCACATGTGAACAGTAACAAAAAAAATATCAGTAGATAATCACTAAATCTATCCCCTCACTGCAAGCCGAGGTGGTAAAATAGCTTCATAAATCATGAGTCACTTCAAATATTTCACAAAACGTTTTAGAATGTTCTGAAACATTACATTCTAGCCTCTGAGAAAGGTGGCTCAGAAAATGGCCTTATGCGCGCCAGAAAACCGTCAAAATATTTCATATACCAAACTGTATGATAATTACAATTAAGTGGAATGGCACACCTTTTTATTTGAGTATTTAAATATTATTATTATTATATGAATTACATTATATGTGTTTATATGAATTAGTTAGAACAATGCTCTATGAGAGATAACGTGAGCAGCCATGATAGAAAACGTGAGAAGACATATTCTGGGGTAACTACAATAGTAAAATAATCAACAATTTAATAATAATCAACTGCAAAATGATGTAGGTTAGGGTTATCAGAATTAAATATTTTCTTCAGAATTGTGTTCTATACACCAAAATATGTCATTTGAACACCCCTCTCCATTGATTTTAAAAAAATGCATAGTATGACCCGCCCTAGTGGTAGAGCCATACACGAAACTAAAGGCGCTCTCTGGCAACTCAGCCATACACGAAACTAAAGGCGCTCTCTGGCAACTCAGCAGGGCCGGATTAACCATTAAGCAAAATAAGCCCGTGCTTAGGGCATCAAGGGAAGGGGGGCACCACAGAAATTTTCCATTGTCGGATTTACCATGGATTTATTATACTATTATAATCGCGGCTTATAGCCTATAAGCTGTTGAAAAGTGAATTATATATATTCATATATAGTATTTATTTTTTTTCATTGTTTGAATTTGTAGTGAACAACAACCCTTTTGAGAGAATAAATATTTCGTTGTAATCACACACTTTACGCTTTGCGTTATTATTTTGTTTATATCAAATCTTTGAGCGCCATATTAAAAAATACATATAGATTAAATATTTTCGTGTGCTATAGTAAATGTAAAAACAAGATTCAGTCATGCTGAACTATATAAAATAATTGTAGAAGACATATTGAGTGTGCCTTTCCCAATGTAGAAATTGCCTTTCGTATATTTTTAACATTAATGGTCACAAATTGCTCAGCTGAGCGTTCATTTTCTCAGTTGAAGTATATTAAAAATACCAACAGAACAACTATGCAACAAGGCAGGCGGATGCCTTATCTCTACTAAGTATAGAAGCAGATGTGTTACGTAGATTAGTTTTGAGGATCTGATCAAAGACTTTGCAATTAAAAAAATAGGAGAAAACTTTTCAAATATAAATGAAGTGGAGTATACAAAAATAAACATTATTTTTCCATCTTACTGTAAGTTTTGTTTCATTCAAAAAATAAAATTTTATTTATGGTTTATTTTTGTTTATATTTTGAATTACATATATATGGGGCACCAAATCTTTTAAGTGTTAGGGCCTCTAAAGTCTTAATCCGGCCCTGCAACTCAGCCATACATGAAACTAAAGGCGCTCTCTGGCAACTCATCCATACACGAAACTAAAGGCCTCTCTGGCAACTCATCCATACACGAAGCTAAAGGCGCTCTCTGGCAACTCATCCATACCGAAGCTAAAGGCGCTCTCTGGCAACTCATCCATACACGAAGCTAAAGGCGCTCTCTGGCAACTCATCCATACACGAAGCTAAAGGCGCTCTCTGGCAACTCATCCATACACGAAGCTAAGGCGCTCCTGGCAACCATCCATACACGAAGCTAAAGGCGCTCTCTGGCAACTCATCCATACACGAAGCTAAAGGCGCTCTCTGGCATCTCATCCATACACGAAGCTAAGGCGCTCTCTGGCAACTCATCCATACACGAAGCTAAAGGCGCTCTCTGGCAACTCATCCATACACCGAAGCTAAAGGCGCTCTCTGGCAACTCATCCATACACGAAGCTAAAGGCGCTCTCTGGCAACTCATCCATACACGAAGCTAAAGGCGCTCTCTGGCAACTCATCCATACACGAAGCTAAAGGCGCTCTCTGGCAACTCATCCATACACGAAGCTAAAGGCGCTCTCTGGCAACTCATCCATACACGAAGCTAAAGGCGCTCTCTGGCAACTCATCCATACACGAAGCTAAAGGCGCTCTCTGGCAACTCATCCATACACAAGCTAAAGGCGCTCTCTGGCAACTCATCCATACACGAAGCTAAAGGCGCTCTCTGGCAACTCATCCATACACGAAGCTAAAGGCGCTCTCTGGCAACTCATCCATACACGAAGCTAAAGGCGCTCTCTGGCAACTCATCCATACACGAAGCTAAAGGCGCTCTCTGGCAACTCATCCATACACGAAGCTAAAGGCGCTCTCTGGCAACTCATCCATACACGAAGCTAAAGGCGCTCTCTGGCAACTCATCCATACACGAAGCTAAAGGCGCTCTCTGGCAACTCATCCATACACGAAGCTAAAGGCGCTCTCTGGCAACTCATCCATACACGAAGCTAAAAGGCGCTCTCTGGCAACTCATCCATACACGAAGCTAAAGGCGCTCTCTGGAAACTCATCCATACACGAAGCTAAAGGCGCTCTCTGGCAACTCATCCATACACGAAGCTAAAGGCGCTCTCTGGCAACTCATCCATACACGAAGCTAAAGGCGCTCTCTGGCAACTCATCCATACACGAAGCTAAAGGCGCTCTCTGGCAACTCATCCATACACGAAGCTAAAGGCGCTCTCTGGCAACTCATCCATACACGAAGCTAAAGGCGCTCTCTGGCAACTCATCCATACACGAAGCTAAAGGCGCTCTCTGGCAACTCATCCATACACGAAGCTAAAGGCGCTCTCTGGCAACTCATCCATACACGAAGCTAAGGCGCTCTCTGGCAACTCATCCATACACGAAGCTAAAGGCGCTCTCTGGCAACTCATCCATACACGAAGCTAAAGGCGCCTCTCTGGCAACTCATCCATACACGAAGCTAAAGGCGCTCTCTGGCAACTCATCCATACACGAAGCTAAAGGCGCTCTGGCAACTCATCCATACACGAAGCTAAAGGCGCTCTCTGGCAACTCATCCATACACGAAGCTAAAGGCGCTCTCTGGCAACTCATCCATACACGAAGCTAAAGGCGCTCTCTGGCAACTCATCCATACACGAAGCTAAAGGCGCTCTCTGGCAACTCATCCATACACGAAGCTAAAGGCGCTCTCTGGCAACTCAATCCATACACGAAGCTAAAGGCGCTCTCTGGCAACTCATCCATACACGAAGCTAAAGGCGCTCTCTGGCAACTCATCCATACACGAAGCTAAAGGCGCTCTCTGGCAACTCATCCATACACGAAGCTAAAGGCGCTCTCTGGCAACTCATCCATACACGAAGCTAAAGGCGCTCTCTGGCAACTCATCCATACACGAAGCTAAAGGCGCTCTCTGGCAACTCATCCATACACGAAGCTAAAGGCGCTCTCTGGCAACTCATCCATACACGAAGCTAAAGGCGCTCTCTGCAACTCATCCATACACGAAGCTAAAGGCGCTCTCTGGCAACTCATCCATACACGAAGCTAAAGGCGCTCTCTGGCAACTCATCCATACACGAAGCTAAAGGCGCTCTCTGGCAACTCATCCATACACGAAGCTAAAGGCGCTCTCTGGCAAACTCATCCATACACGAAGCTAAAGGCGCTCTCTGGCAACTCATCCATACACGAAGCTAAAGGCGCTCTCTGGCAACTCATCCATACACGAAGCTAAAGGCGCTCTCTGGCAACTCACCATACACGAAGCTAAAGGCGCTCTCTGGCAACTCATCCATACACGAAGCTAAAGGCGCTCTCTGGCAACTCATCCATACACGAAGCTAAAGGCGCTCTCTGGCAACTCATCCATACACGAAGCTAAAGGCGCTCTCTGGCAACTCATCCATACACGAAGCTAAAGGCGCTCTCTGGCAACTCATCCATACACGAAGCTAAAGGCGCTCTCTGGCAACTCATCCATACACGAAGCTAAAGGCGCTCTCTGGCAACTCATCCATACACGAAGCTAAAGGCGCTCTCTGGCAACTCATCCATACACGAAGCTAAAGGCGCTCTCTGGCAACTCATCCATACACGAAGCTAAAGGCGCTCTCTGGCAACTCATCCATACACGAAGCTAAAGGCGCTCTCTGGCAACTCATCCTACACGAAGCTAAAGGCGCTCTCTGGCAACTCATCCATACACGAAGCTAAAGGCGCTCTCTGGCAACTCATCCATACACGAAGCTAAAGGCGCTCTCTGGCAACTCATCCATACACGAAGCTAAAGGCGCTCTCTGGCAACTCATCCATACACGAAGCTAAAGGCGCTCTCTGCAACTCATCCATACACGAAGCTAAAGGCGCTCTCTGGCAACTCATCCATACACGAAGCTAAAGGCGCTCTCTGGCAACTCATCCATACACGAAGCTAAAGGCGCTCTCTGGCAACTCATCCATACACGAAGCTAAAGGCGCTCTCTGGCAACTCATCCATACACGAAGCTAAAGGCGCTCTCTGGCAACTCATCCATACACGAAGCTAAAGGCGCTCTCTGGCAACTCATCCATACACGAAGCTAAAGGCGCTCTCTGGCAACTCATCCATACACGAAGCTAAAGGCGCTCTCTGGCAACTCATCCATACACGAAGCTAAAGGCGCTCTCTGGCAACTCATCCATACACGAAGCTAAAGGCGCTCTCTGGCAACTCATCCATACACGAAGCTAAAGGCGCTCTCTGGCAACTCATCCATACACGAAGCTAAAGGCGCTCTCTGGCAACTCATCCATACACGAAGCTAAAGGCGCTCTCTGGCAACTCATCCATACACGAAGCTAAAGGCGCTCTCTGGCAACTCATCCATACACGAAGCTAAAGGCGCTCTCTGGCAACTCATCCATACACGAAGCTAAAGGCGCTCTCTGGCAACTCATCCATACACGAAGCTAAAGGCGCTCTCTGGCAACTCATCCATACACGAAGCTAAAGGCGCTCTCTGGCAACTCATCCATACACGAAGCTAAAGGCGCTCTCTGGCAATCATCCATACACGAAGCTAAAGGCGCTCTCTGGCAACTCATCCATACACGAAGCTAAAGGCGCTCTTGGCAACTCATCCATACACGAAGCTAAAGGCGCTCTCTGGCAACTCATCCATACACGAAGCTAAAGGCGCTCTCTGGCAACTCATCCATACACGAAGCTAAAGGCGCTCTCTGGCAACTCATCCATACACGAAGCTAAAGGCGCTCTCTGGCAACTCATCCATACACGAAGCTAAAGGCGCTCTCTGGCAACTCATCCATACACGAAGCTAAAGGCGCTCTCTGGAACTCATCCATACACGAAGCTAAAGGCGCTCTCTGGCAACTCATCCATACACGAAGCTAAAGGCGCTCTCTGGCAACTCATCCATACACGAAGCTAAAGGCGCTCTCTGGCAACTCATCCATACACGAAGCTAAAGGCGCTCTCTGGCAACTCATCCATACACGAAGCTAAAGGCGCTCTCTGGCAACTCATCCATACACGAAGCTAAAGGCGCTCTCTGGCAACTCATCCATACACGAAGCTAAAGGCGCTCTCTGGCAACTCATCCATACACGAAGCTAAAGGCGCTCTCTGGCAACTCATCCATACACGAAACTAAAGGCGCTCTCTGGCAACTCATCCATACACGAAACTAAAGGCGCTCTCTGGCAACTCATCCATACACGAAACTAAAGGCGCTCTCTGGCAACTCATCCATACACGAAACTAAAGGCGCTCTCTGGCAACTCATCCATACACGAAACTAAAGGCGCTCTCTGGCAACTCATCCATACACGAAACTAAAGGCGCTCTCTGGCAACTCATCCATACACGAAACTAAAGGCGCTCTCTGGCAACTCATCCATACACGAAACTAAAGGCGCTCTCTGGCAACTCATCCATACACAAACTAAAGGCGCTCTCTGGCAACTCATCCATACACGAAACTAAAGGCGCTCTCTGGCAACTCATCCATACACGAAACTAAAGGCGCTCTCTGGCAACTCATCCATACACGAAACTAAAGGCGCTCTCTGGCAACTCATCCATACACGAAACTAAAGGCGCTCTCTGGCAACTCATCCATACACGAAACTAAAGGCGCTCTCTGGCAACTCATCCATACACGAAACTAAAGGCGCTCTCTGGCAACTCATCCATACACGAAACTAAAGGCGCTCTCTGGCAACTCATCCATACACGAAACTAAAGGCGCTCTCTGGCAACTCATCCATACACGAAACTAAAGGCGCTCTCTGGCAACTCATCCATACACGAAACTAAAGGCGCTCTCTGGCAACTCATCCATACACGAAACTAAAGGCGCTCTCTGGCAACTCATCCATACACGAAACTAAAGGCGCTCTCTGGCAACTCATCCATACACGAAACTAAAGGCGCTATCTGGCAACTCATCCATACACGAAACAAATGGCGCTATCTGGCAACTCATCCATACACGAAACAAATGGCGCTATCTGGCAACTCATCCATACACGAAACAAATGGCGCTATCTGGCAACTCATCCATACACGAAACAAATGGCACAACATGGCAACTCGCCCGTAACAAATTAATGGCGCTACGTGGCAACTCGCCCGTACTAAAATTAATTGCGCTTCGTGGCAACCCTCTCTCATATTTAGTGGTGGTTAGCGTCGCTGACTACAAATCCATCGGCCCCGGGATCGAGAGCCGGTGACCTGGTGGTTAAAATGCTGGGCTTCTAGTGGGGCGTGGTTCGGATTCCACGTTAAACTGTAGGTCTAAGGTGGAGTGAAAAGCTTGACCTTCGTCAGAATGAACATTCGGGCGGAAGCTAACCAAAGGTACCAAAGATATATATATATATATATATATATATATATATATATATATATATATATATATATATATATATATATATATATATATATTATTTTACGGGACCGCACCGGGAAGAGATTATCTTGAGCCGATGGCGGACGTACCTTCAATTGAAGGGTGCGTCCCTGTACAGGTGGGTGACCCTCCTTCCCCGTTGGAGGGGCTCAGCCTCCTGCGGAAGTTGCCCCCTCGTTGGTCAGGGGGTCTTCAACTCCCCACAGCCCTGGCTGTTCTGGAAACGGGTCGTGTTAGGGGCTGGTCAGAATAGGGAAGGCTCCCTCCGTGCAGTGCTCTTTAATGCTAGGTCGATTAGGAATAGGTTTTGCGAGCTACGGGCGCTCTTAGCATCAAAATACCAGGATATCGTTGCTATTACAGAGTCCTGGGTTTATACTGATCGTAGGGACTACGTTGGGGAGTTCGAGATTTCCGGGTATAGACTGTTTCACAAAGACCGCACCAGTGGGGAGTGGTGGAGGGGTACTAATATACGTGAGGGACACATTGAGTCCGGTTGACTGCCAGTTCCGATCGGAACGGGAGCTGCTTGGCGTCGATTTGAACGTGGGAGGGACGAACTATAGGTTAATCTTGGTGTACAGACCTCCGTATCTCCTCCTCGAGGAGGATACAGCCCTGTACACCGAACTCCGTAGCCTGTTAGGGGACAGGGTGTGTAGTTTTAGGAGACTTCAACTGTCGCGTCATAAACTGGGAAGACACGACTGCTGATGCTGAAGGGAGGAGGCTAGTTGACTTTGCTGATGAGAACTTCCTCATTCAGTTGGTCAATGGGCCTACACGAGGCGAAAGCGTTCTAGAATTAGTATTCACGACCGAAGTAAACCTCGTCACTGGCCTCACCATTGACATCGTTGGGCGGGAGTGATCACGGTCTGATTAGGTTCCGTGTCTGCGTCCCTCGGGTGAAGCGTAGTAACTCAAGAGGGAGTAAGCTCGATCTACGGCGGGCGGGCTTTGTTGGCCTATGGGATAGCGTAGGTGAGATGGGGTTAGAGGTTGGCGGCGATGTTGAGGGAGTGTGGTGTGCATTCCGGGACGAGTTTATGGTGCTGCAGTCTGCTGCCATACCCTCAAAACCAGTCACCCCTGCTTCAACGCAGGCTAAGTGGTTCAGTCGTGATATCGCTTCGGCCATCCGAAATAGGAAAGCTGCGTATAGGAGGGCGAAGGCCAATCGTTCCCATGAGAACACTGAGGCGTATGTCTGCCTGTGCAGGGAAGTGAAGGGGAAGGTTAGGCTAGCTAAACGAAGAACTACGGGTGGCAAACCTCTGTAAGGGGAACCCTAAGGAGTTCTTCAGTTATGCTAATAGTAGAAAGCCCATTAGAAGCATGATAGGCCCATTAAAGGACCCCAGCGGCGCGCTGCGGACCTCCGACGCGGACATCGCTAATGTGCTTAATGAGTACTTTGCGGCGTGTTCACCAGGGAGGACACCCGCGTCATCCCCGAGCAGGCGTCAGGCACGAAGGTGCTGGCCTGGATAGTGTTCGGTGTATCGCGACAGTCGTTGCCGATAGAATAGACAAACTGAGCGCGTTTAAGGCTCCTGGCCAGACCAGTTCCTCCCCAGAGGGTTGTCGGAAGTGCGCGACCAGGTGGCTCCCCACCTGGCTACAGTCTTCAACAAATCGTTGGAGACGGGCCAGGTGCCTGGTGACTGTTGGGAAGCCAATGTGACGCCTATTTTTATGAAAGGGGATTAAGAAAGTCCAGGGAACTAGCGACCATTAGTCTCAATTCAGTTGTAGGTAAATTATTAGAGGGATAATAGCGGATAGGATCGTCGACCATTTGGATTCCTACAAGCTTTGGAACTCCTAACATGGGTTTAGACGACATAGGTCGTGTCTCACCAACTTGTTCGAGTTTTTCCACGTCATGTGGAATGAGTATGATAAGAGTAGGGCGATTGCTAAACTTTATCTCGACTTTCAGAAAGCCTTTGATAAGGTACCTCACCGGCTAATGGCGAAAGTGTGCGCGCTGGGCATCGGTGGGGAAATAGGTATGTGGATTGAAAACTGGCTGAAGAATAGGCGGCAGAGGGTTGTAATTAAAGGGGTTAGCCCGGCTTTGGCCTCAGTCACTAGCGGGGTTCCTCAGGGTTCCGTTTTGCGCCACTGTTGTTTATCATTTACATAAATGATATGGATGCTGGCATCGTCAGTAACATCGCCAAATTCGCTGATGACGAAGCTTGGGGCCAATGTTGGTACGACCGAAGCGATCGAGTAACTGCGTGCGGACCTACATAGGATAGGAGACTGGTCCGAAAAGTGGCAAATGCCGTTTAACTTTGGTAAATGCAAGGTGATGCACATTGGTTCTGCCAATCCCAAGTCGGACTACTCGATGTTGGGGAGTAATATCGAGGCGACTGATTTGGAAAAGGACTTGGGTGTGTTAATTAGCAGCGACCTTAAGTTTACGAAACAGTGCGTTGAGGCGGTAAAGAAAGCCCAGAAGCTGTTGGGTTATACGAGGAGGCAATTTCGATTTCGAAACAAGGAGATTGTGCTCTCTCTCTACAATTCCCTGGTTCGGCCGCACCTGGAGTATGCTGTGCAGTTCTAGTCGCCCACCCTCAGGAAACATGTTGACAGGCTGGAGCGAGTCCAGGCAAGGGCCACAAAGTTAATCCCTTCCGTTAGGCATATGGGCTACAATCGACGCTTACGCGCCCTGAATTTATTTTCGCTGGAAACTCGGAAGCTGCACGGTCAACTCATCGAGGTTTTCAAGCTTTTACACAGGTTCAACGATGTCGATCTTAAAAGCATGTTTAGTTTAAATGATAACAACTCGCAACAATGGTTGGAAGTTGGATTTGAAACGGTTTAGCACTAGTGTGTGTGGGAATTACTTTACGTATAAGATCTGTCACACGTGGAACAGGTTACCTTCAGAAATTGTGAACAGTTCCTCTGTGGATCAGTTCAAGAAAAGGTTAGACCGAATCTTGCACACTATTTGAGGGTGACAATTTTTCCCTGGCACCCGTTGCCATTGGTACCTCCTCGGTATGGGCTGCAAGACCTGTTGAGGTACTTCTTTTCCTTGTAACTCTCTAGTTAGGATACCCCTTTGGGGATTGAGACCGTCCCAACTTCTTCCCCAAAGCTCTCCCGCTTCATGCAACTTGGGGGAAACCCACCCCATTGTTGCATAACTCCACCCTTTGCAACATCCCCTTCCCCCTTTGTTGCATACCACTCACTCCCCTTTGCAACATTGAACAACATTTGCAACACTGCACTTGCACTCTCTTTTGTGCCCATTCTACTCACAAGAACTCACCCAAACTCAATTTTCTTGAGTTTGTTTATAATAGTTTATGAAATAGAGGGTTAAAGCGAAATAGTGTAATACATCCTTATACAGTGTTGACAAAAGTAAAGGGACACCACGATGATTGTCCTTAAGAACAAATGGCAAAACCCATCAAAGGAATGCCAGAACGTTTCCCCCCCTTTGGATAATAGAAAGGGGAAAGCAACATTATTCTATATATATTCATTCAATTCTGTTACTATTTATTGACTTTTAATATCAAATCAAATACTATGGAAAAGCCGAAGACGTCTATTTACTTTTGTCAACGCTCTGTACGTCCTTTCTATAGTGAATTCACTTTATATATAAAACATTTTCCGAATATATGCAAGGAATATTTTGTTGCCACATTACGTGGTTCCAGTATGGAAATACTTTTAAAGGTGCCCCAGCAAGAAATGGCACGTTTAGTAAGTGTCAAACGCTTATAAAATATCAGTAAAGCATTTATAGACGTTTACTAAATGTTCTGTTTTTGCTGGGTTGTAAAACAATAAATGTTAGTGTGTAATAGAGATGTAAATAGTCGCAGACGTCAAGGAATGTACTTGTACTCGGACTATAAGTAAATCCATCCGAAGATGATTATACGTGACCAACTGACCATGTCTATAAATGGTGTCATACAGAGTTGACAAAAGTAAATAAACACCTCCGTTTTTACATCGTTTTTTACTTGATAAAAAATTCTATATAAACAGAATCAGTGTTATGTTTTTATATGCACTTGTGGGCGCTGAGTCCAAATCTGGCCTTGGTTTGTGTGTATCAATAGTTTCAGAGATAATCCATTTTTCATGTTTTACCAGTATAATGTTATTATGGGCGCAGCAATATCAGAATAATCAGGAATTGTTGAGAACAATCCGGATGTTCGTTGACAGTTTCTTGCTCTAGAAATTGCCCGAAACTTCCACTGTGCTATATAAAGAAGAGCGCAGAGTCTGAGAAGTCAGTAAGTGTGAGCACACAAAGAAAGCAGGTTGTTTGTCTGATGGTTACCAGCACTGAGGTACTGTGTTTCTGTGCTTCTCTGTGCTGACGATTTGAGTGTTATCGATCCTTTTTTATTGCGAGCATTATTTCAGTGTTGTGAATACATTTTTTTTTTCTGGAATCTGTAATCTGTTGCAGATTTAAAAACTCCTCTCTCTATATCTGCAGGTTATGATTAATGTAGTACAGTTTGGTAAAGAGAATGGCAACTAGAGCTCGTAAACACGCCGGATATATTCTGCTACGTTTGTGGGTATTACATAGGCCCCAAGCAAGTATCGCACAAGATTGTGAAAGGCACCAAGTTCTGGATCGCGTATCGGCTCTATTTTGGTATGCCTATGGGTGACCAAGATAAGCCCTGGGCACCCCATGTGATCTGTGGAAGCTGCCGCTCCGCACTTGAAGGGTGGCTGCGGGGAGTACGCAAGGCAATGCCCTTTGCGGTACCCAGAATATGGAGAGAACCAAAGAGCCACCACGATGATTGCTACTACTGCATGGTAGATGTTTAAGTACAGAAAAGTTAAAGGAAGGCAGACTCTTCAGTATCTAAGCATAGCGTTGTCCATAGCTCCTGTACCACATGGCGAAGGTCTTCCAATACCACGTCCACCAGAACAGGTATCTATCCATTACTTTACCTTCTGTATTTACAGACTGTGGGTCATTATGTGTCGATTTTTCTTAGTGCTGATGCTCTTCTACATATATAGCTATGCCTATATTTTGTTTCTTTGCTTCGCAGGTTGAAAATGAGGATGCGTCTAGCTCATCTGAGATGTCAGCTGGTGAGGACAGTCATGATGAAGAATATATAGTAATTTTCAGTACAAACCCTCACTTTCCAAATCAGAGGGAATTGGATGACTTAATTAGAGATTTGGGCCTGACGAAATCAGAGTGAGCTTCTGTCCTCCAGACTCAGAGTGAATTTGCTTGGAGAAGACTGCTTTCGGTATACAGTGCAAGAGCACTGTATACCGAAAGCGGCATGAAGAGTTTGCAAGGTTCTACGATGTCAATGGCTCTCTCTGTTATTGCAGCGAAGTTAATGGTCTATTCACAGCTATTGGGTTAACACATATACCCTCAGAGTGGCGCCTGTTTATTGACAGTTCAACTCCGAGTTTAAAAGCCGTTCTACTCCACAATGGGAACAAATATCCATCTATACCAGTTGCACATTCTGTTCAAATGAAAGAGGACTATGAAAATGTCAAACAACTGCTCACTCAAATCAGGTATGAACAATATAACTGGGACACGTGTGGTGATTTCAAAATGATTGGTTTCCTGTTAGGTTTACAAGGAGGGTTTACTAAATATTCATGTTTTCTTTGCCTGTGGGATAGCAGGGCTTCAACTGAGCACTATAAAACATTTCAGTGGCCTCCACGTGAAGGACTGCAACCAGGAAAGTACATTGTACTCAGGGAACCTCTTGTGAAGCCTGACATAGTTCTGCTACCACCTCTCCATATTAAGTTGGGTCTAATTAAGCAGTTTGTAACTGCGTTAGATTTTGGAGGGGAAGTTTTCCAACAGATTCGGGTCATGTTCCCTAAACTCTCTGAGGCCAAAGTCAAGGCTGGCATCTTTGTAGGACCACAAGTCAAGGCGCTGTTGAATTCAAAGAACCTTGAAGCCAAGATGACTCCGATCGAAAGAGAGGCTTGGCGTGCTTTCCGTGATGTGGTTCGTGGGTTTTTAGGCAACCATAAAGCACCAAACTATAAGGAGTTGGTGTCAAACTTAATTAAGTGCTATGGCAAAATGGGGTGCCGTATGTCTTTAAAATTGCACTATCCGCATTCACATCTAGACTTTTTTCGTGATAACCTGGGCGATGTGAAAAGAACATGGCGAAAGATTCCATCAAGATATTCAAACGATGGAGAAAAGGTACCAGGGCCATTGGGATGCTTCCATGATGGGAGACTACGTATGGTCGCTGATCAGAAAGGATAAGAATGTTCATACGCGGAAAGTCGCGTTCTTCAGTGCATTTTTAAGGAACGCACACTGCATAACGAAGCTTGTTATTCTCTTATCGGTTCTCCTCATGATATATATTATATCCTTTGCACCATTTTGGGTTTGTCAAACAATTTTGGCTCAATAAACTTAATTTCCAATAGTGTTTTTATTTTCAGAAAATGTTTGTTAGCCTTCTTTATATACTTTGCCATATGAAAAGTGTGATAACCTATATTTTTGAAACGGTTGATGATAGAGCAAAACCAATATCATTTTTTGAATCAGCGCCCCGAAATCATTAAGAAACGACAGAAAAATCACAATAAACAGAAAATTTTTCAAATTTTGTTACCCAGTGTAATTGAAGTCAATAAATCTATCTATAAATAAAAAAAAATTTGTGCGGCTTTGAGCAGAGTTGAGCGGAGTAACAGATCTCTCTTTCGCTCAATCGCCTGTTATGATTGGCTGACTCGCGTACAGTGGGTGGAGCTAACGTGTCTCGCTCAGTCGCCCGTTAGGGTCGGATTTATCAAGATGAGCGGCGTTAAAGATCATGAAGTGATTACAAGTCTAACCCGTAGAGTAGGGAGCCGAAGACGAGGCTTGTAATAATAAATTTATTAAGTCAATATAATTAGAATCGTGTTGCTTTCCCGTTGCATTATGTAAAGGTGACACACGTTCTGGAACTCCATTGATGAGCTTTGCCATTTGTTGTTGAAGACAATTATCGTGGTGTCTATTTACTTTTGGCAACCCTCTGTATATATGGTTTATGACCGAGAACTTGAATTTTTTGGCCTCCAATTCCTTAGCCAGGATATGGGGATTATTCATCCTCGGAAAGAACAGAATGACTGGTAGGAGAAAATGGCAAAATAGAGCAATGAAAAATTGTCCCCCTAAATGACTTCATTCTCCTTATCTGAATTACTGTCATATAATATGAAAAATTTCCTTGCCAAATACAAGCTCCGAGCTCTCAATACTTCTTCTTTCTCTTCGCCCGTTCCCGCCTCTATGCGGGGTCGGCGTTTCTGACCAGCCTCCTCCACACAGCCCGGTCCTGGGCTTCTTCTTCCGACAAACCCTTCTCCCTCAAATCGTCCCTCACCTTCTCCATCCACCTTCGCTTCGGTCTGCCTCAATACTGATAGGTCTAATTATGGCAAATGGTAAAGAATATTTTTACTTTAAGTGTAGAAAAGGGTTTCTCGTTCCATCTGACAAATACAATGAAATATTCCTTCGTTATTGTAGAGACTTTTTCATGATGAATAATGTGTTTATAAGTTAAGTTAAGTTCTTATTTTCTTCTTGTCATTCAGTATCGTGAATATTTACAGTGGTGCTCATAAATATTCGTACAGAGAAATATTTCGGTTATGTTCATACCATGTGTTGGATAGTTATGAAAAAAGTTTAAGCCTTCGTTTGGAAAAACATCAAAAAATTTGAGTAAAATAAAAAGCAGTTAAAATTGTAAAAGTTTTCATACATTTATTTACAAAATTATTTAACAGTGTGCGTGTGTCCACCTTAGGTTTGAAGAATTTAAATTTTTCATTAGTAGTTGGCTGTTTATTGATTAGAGACTTGGCGATTCTGAATTCTAAAATTTTCTCTGTGAATCTTCATGGAAGACGGATGACTGCACAAGCCAGTAATAAACAATGGATTGTCGTGGTAAAAAGCTCTCTATAGATCTTAAGAGATCCGTTATTGCTGAACACGAGTCTGGAAAGTGTAGGAAAATAGAATAATAATATCGAACTCTATTTAGGACGGTTGCTGCAGTTATGAAGAATGGAAAGGCTTTGGAACAATCAAAACTCTTCCAAGGTGTGGACGACCTTGTAAGATTTGAGAACGTACAGCCAGGGCCGGTTTAACCATTGGGCGAACTAGGCGGTCGCCTAGGGCAACATTTTTGCCAAGCATGTTTAATGAGTCTATACCAATATTAAGCACTATTTCAATGGAACAATGAATTCAGATTCTACAATTATAATTTTGCATTAGCATTATATGTAATTGCTTAACTTTCAAAGTATCTTGCTTAGCATATAGTGAGAGATTTTATATATATATATATATATATATATATATATATATATATATATATATATATATATATATATGTGTGTGTGTGTGTGTGTGTGTGTGTGTGTGTGTCTCAATGCTGGAGTTTGAATATTGTAATTTTCACGTTATTGTTGTACATGGGTGGGGGGGGACAAATTACACGGTTCGCCCAGGGCAGCATATAGCCTAGCGCCGTCCTTGCGTACAGCTAGACGGATTGAAAAAATGGCTGCTGCTGCTGCGAATCTACGAATGGCTAGAGGTGATATTTGTCAGACATTAATACTGTCTAAGATCGATGTCCATCCCTTACTGTACGTCGTTCATCGAGAAAGAATGATCTACATGGAAGAGTTGCTCGAAGAAAATCTCTGCTACGAAAAGCGCACGAAGAAGTTCGTTTAAAGTAAGCCAAGGATCATCAAAATGATGGATTTGCATTCTGGAAGAAAGTTGTCTGGACAGACGAGACCAAAATTGAATTATTCGTGAACGAGCAACGGTATGTTTAGTAAAACTCAAATACTACATTTGAGGCAGGGGCAGACTGGGCAGGGGCCCTGGCCCCCCTCCCCCACAAAACTGTTTCGAAAATTATTTGTTATGGTGTTTGTAATAGGTCAGACAGTCATAATCAAACATAATTATGGAAATTAATTAATCGATAAATAAGATAAATAATTGATAAATAAAAGTTGATTAAGTTTCGCTAAGCTTTGTTGAATCTCCTCATAACCCTTCTGTGACGTAACGTGTTGCCAGATATATCCAATATATCATTTTTTGTGGAACATACTGTTTAATCTATCCAAAAGCGGTCTAGTGTATGCACAAACAAAATTCGGCTCTCAGAATAAATCTCAACCTATAAACTACAAATGCGAGTAATTAGCATTATATTTAGAAAAATTGGTACTTACGTATTATCGAAACTACCAAACTGTTTGTATTTTTGCTCCCGTCATTTACGTTTAAACTAACGAAAATATCACAACTTAACCTAACCAATCATCAAGGGCGTACAGTTGACCTAACCGGGCATTCAGTTGACCTAACTGGGCATTCAGTTGACCTAACTGGGCATTCAGTTGACCTAACTGGGCACTTTGTTTTTTGTTTTTCGTAGCTAACCTAACCTAAAAGCTTTCCTTTTTTTTCAGATCATTAGAAATTTAGGTGAAATAACCAATATTAACCTGTTAGGTCAACTGAATGCCCGGTTAGGTCAGCTGTACGCCCTTGATGATTGGTTACGTTAAATTGTGATATTTTCGTTAGTTTAAACGAAAATGATCTGTAAAAAGCTGTCCGCAAAAGAAACCTTTCGAATCTGAATGAATTGTGACCATTTTCTTAAAACTTACTGAAAAATGTCAAAACCTTGTAGAAAAATACCCAAAACGAATCAATGAAGTCATTCAAGGAAAAGGTGGACACACAAAATATGGTAAACTTATAGTATTACACCCGTCTCCCTTTGGAGGTGAAATTTATGTTTTTCATATGGTTTTTGATGTGTTTTGAACGAATCTGACCTTCAAAGCCGTCGGAAATGACTTGTTTTTGAGATAACCCCCCTTCCCCCAGCCGGCAGTCTGGGGAGACCCTGATGAGGACCGGGAGTTCTCGGGTGGAGGAAATCACAGAAAACGAGTCATTTCCGACGGTTTTGAAGGTCACATTCGTTCAAAACATCAAAAACCATAGGAAAAACAAATTTCACCTTCAAAATTGACCTAACCTAACCTTGACGATATGTACACTCCGTTTTACAATGTCGACACTTCACTACTGTCGGTAGAACATGAGCACGTAGAAACTCAACACTTTTTTCTAAATTTTCGTAGAAAGCGACAATACAGCGGTAATAATCGAAAGAACACGTGTCACACAAAGCCATTCCGGTAGCAAAGTAATTCAAATTCGAAATGGATGGAGCGCAGTGATTGGGCAGACATGTAACGGTCAGCCGCGCACGCACACCAAACGAACGTACGAACACACACTAGATACACACCAAAAAAATTTTTATATCTCGAAAACGAAGCATTTGCGATGAAAACGCTCTAGAAGAAAAGTGTCTTAGAATTAAAAAATCTACTTAATGAATATATAATAATTGCTGGACGTTAGACGGGTGTAATACTATAATAATACCCAAATTATTAAATACTTTTGTAAACAAATATACAAACACTTTTACATTTTAACTTTTTTTATTTTCCTCAAATTCTTTGATGTTTCACATTATATATGCAAAAAAAACCACTTTTTTCTACGTGAAGGTCAAAATATGAAAATAAAAACCCACTCTGTCTATTAGAGTGGGTTTTTATTTTCATATTCACATTATATGTTGGAGTTAAACTAATTTTTTTATTTGTTAAATTTATCCAAACCAACGGTAAACTTTTCATAAATATCTTATGCATGGTACAAAAGATAAGGACGAATTAATTGAAATACTTCTATGTACGAATACTTATGAGCGCCACTGTGCAGTACAACTTAACATTAAATCTTTACCACATAAAACTGAAAAAAAAAAAAAATGTTTATCGAATTATTTACTGAAGTTTTGACCTTATTTCATGAAACTAAAAACTGAACTTTATTATATCGTGTGTGCCTATATACATTCAGTAGAAAACCAACAAACTTGGAACTGACTCCGAGCACGTTTGCTGGATTACTTCGTATTGAGCACAACAAAGAAAAGAGCCCATACTGAGAGTAGAAATTAAGAAAATTGCACGTAGAAACACTTAACTATTTTCGTAAACAAAAGATCATACAATTAAAATATTTCAAAGATTGTTTTCAAAAGTAAAAACATACTAAATGTAGGGAAAAAATTTGTTCAAAATAATGGAAACTAAGGGAAAATTAGGATAAGGAATGAGGATGAAATAAGGAAGAAAGTTCAAAGAAAACTGAAAATGTGGAGAACCCAAATGATCTCTTCTGCCTTCAAAAAACTAGAAAGTTTCTTATGTTTAGTTGTCAAACATTTTACGCAAAGTTTCAACTTTACGACATAATGGAAGTAGTAATTTTTGGTATATAAAGTACTATACAGAGGGTTGACAAAAGTAAATAGACACCTACGGTTTTTTTCCCCCATAGTTTTTGACTTGATAATAAAAGTCAATAATTAATAAAAGATTGATTGAATCAATATATTTAAAATAGTGTTGCTTTCCCCTTTGCATTATGTATAGCCCACACACGTTTTGGCATTTCTTTGATAGGTTTTGCCATTTGTTTTTAAGGACAACCATCATGATTGTCTATTTACGTCAACCCTCTGTATATGAAAGCAGGCACGTGCAGAGAGGGAGCTACAGGGGCTCGAGCCCTCCCATTTGCCCTTTCATGCCTCAGAAGTGCCTTTTTTAAAAAAAAAAAACATCCGTATAAATGCTGTGAAGAGACTTATTTTTTGAGGGGGGGGGATGGTGCCTTTTTTGTTAACTTGCACCCCCCCCCCCCCCGCCCCATCTAAAGTGTCCTATGCACGGGCCTGTATGAAAGCAATGTGCAGTGAACCTCGTATAAACTTTTATGACCTAAACCGGCCGGCAGAGTTTAAAAGGTTTCGTGAAAATAATCCCATGACATTTTGATAGCTACAGTCACCTCTTCTGGTGAAATGTTCTCGGTAAACCAACTCAAAAAATCCGAAAGTCCAGCCAAATATCAAATATCAGTAAAAACTTGCAGAGCTGGGCACTTGCGTTTTTTTTTGCGGTACTGCGGTACTGCGGTACTGCCGCACTACCAAACCGGTACCGCATAACGCAGTACCGCAAAGGATCGCTGAAAGTACAGCAGTACCGCTACCGCATTTTTTGCGGTACTGCGTTATGCGGTACCGGTTTGGTAGTGCGGTAGTACCGCAGTACCGCAAAAAAAACCGCAAGTGCCCAGCTCTGGACTCAAAAAGTACATTTCTTTGAATACGAATAAATCCATCTGATAAAAACATTTGTTCTTATTGAAAATTTTTAATGTTAAAAATTAAAAAGATCTAAATAGTATTCTCAAATCACGGTGTGTGTGTGTGTGTGTGTGTGTGTGTGTGTGTGTGTGTTAATCCACGTTAATTTTGTGCAAAAGTACATTAATTTTTATTTGTTTTGCAATAGCTGTATTTGTAAATGAGCAGTTTTAAATGTTGTTGTTGTTGTTGCTCCTTAATATTTTTTTCTGGTAACTTTCACACTAATTTGTACACTCCTTAAAACTTTCTTCATTTAATTTTTTATGTTTCCTGATTTATGTATTGTTTAATGTCTAAAGGGACAAGGTGGTTGCTAAATTTTGACCTGTTTAAGGAAACAACGCAATGTTTAATTCAAAGAGGGAGAGAATCACCTTTAAAATTTCTTCCATGGAGATCTTTGCGTTTTGTACAAAATTTCGTGAGTAGACAAATTTTCTGAATATATCTCGAGTATTTGTTTCTGCATTAAGGAATTCTGGGACACAGAACTTATACAGTACAGTAAATCCTTTAAGACTCGCGCCCTCCTTGGATAACCAAATTGGTGCGGTCCTCTTGCTCCTAATAATCTAATTAGTACATAATTTCATGAAAGAATTTAAAACCGCATTAAACTTTTTAAGTTATATAAAAAACCAAAGCGATTTTTTTTAATTAACTTTTAATACTAATTATATTACCTTTCATAAACAGGATTTTTCAGTCGCTAAAAGGTTATTTCAAAAGAATGAACCTTAAAAATGTCGAAATTAAAAAAAAATAAACGCAAACAGAAATATCCTTCATACATATATAAACAAAACTCAGTTAGGACAATTCTTGGCGAGGCCTACTTTGTAGTTCAAAGGCTAAAGGCTTAACCATTCGTCTGGACACTCAACACAGGGCAGCAGGGCCCTAACTTCAGGTTTTTATCATGAATCCAGCCACAATAAGATTGAATAAGGCCTAAAATGTGGCGCAGATTTGAACTAACAGCAACACAAACTTAAGCCAATATAGGCCCAAAATTGAATGGCTGAAGACCAATTCTTTACTCGAGGCTTATAAATGCATAAATTTCATCTAACACTAAATAAAATATATTTTCTATTATATACGGACCTAAATAATACAATGAATTCTTGAAATATCTTTCATTCTGCAGACTACAAATTGTTTACAAAAAACAATTAGTTTTTATAGCCACCTTTGGAACTGGCTTGGCAAAACTCGAGTCAAGCCTAATTTTTTATAGAGAAAAGAACACGGCAACTCGACTTGAAGCTAGTTGGAGGAAAAGAAAACGGCTTTAAAATTCTTGTAAGGTTTAGTAAAAAATTTTTAATGCAAAGTTATAGTATACCGTCATGCTGACTGATGAAAAACGAAGATAGCAATACAAAAATATCAAACCTTCATTTTAAATCTAAGAATATATTGAAATATTCCTAACGCTTAATAACAGTTTGTTCACAATAATTAAGATATATCCATATTACAGGGAGTAACTGGAGTAAAAAAGTGGGGGGGGGGGGGGGGCGAACACAATCCTATTGTTAGAAGCACTCATTATCTATGGGAATAATTATAAAAGTTGTCCCCCCTCCCAACTTTTATAATTACTCCCATAGATAATAAGTGCTTCTACCAAATAAAATTGTGTTCGTCACCCCCAACGTTTTTACTCCAGTTACGCCCCTGCCATAATATAACTTTTTTGTTTGTCTGTCTGTCTGTCTGTTTTAAGTGTCTTTAGTAGAAGTGGGTATGTGTATGTATGTGAATTGATTTTCGATATACTGCAAGGTTTTTTATTGTTACAAGATCTCATAACCTAAACATTTCAAATGACATTTATTTCACTATTCTCTCTCAACTTTGAACTTATAACTTCCCAAAAATCACTGAGCTGAAGATGGAAAAAGTGGACATCTGTTATGTTTATTATTATTGTGAATATATCATCCAAATATCCCAAGTATATTGTATCCTCCTCAGTGGTCTGTTTAAAAAATAATTAAAAACATTCTCTCCATAGGTTGGCTAAAACTCATTCCAAAAGTACAAAATAATTAAAGTTTTATTACGGTACATAACATACATTTAAAATGTAGAAAAACCACCAATCTGTTATTAAATGTTTTTTTCCACGGATCTCATGAAGAAGCTAGTACATGTTTTGGAATATGAGGAATGAAATTTTGTAATGGTTTGGTCAAAAATTCGCCACATGTTTAAAGAGCTGACACAGATGTGGTAGATATTTTTTTTTTAACAGTCGAGGATGAAGGTGCCCCGAACGTGTTCACTAAAGTTCCTATCATGGCTTCTAGGTAAGCAGAAAAGACCTACGTCGATATTTCTAGCATCCCAAATCGCTGTCCATGCCATGACATTAAGACCAGTGTGTTAAATTGTGCACTACAAACAGGATTCGTAAAATTCTTGATTAGCCATCCTTCGTGTCGGTAGGATGGTGCGAAATAGGACTACTTCTGTTCACTCGACGTTGACTGATTAAAATGAGATGTTCGAGAACAGAACAAATCTCCAAAATACCACATATCTGTGTATCATCTCTTTGGTCCTTACTCTTCGTTTTACTTGAAGGCGTCCATTATGGCTCATTTTGTGTAAATAATGATGAACTGACAAACTGATATTATCTGCGAAGTCTGCACGCTCATGCATGAACTGGATCTCAGTTGGCAAGGAAAGGCTTGCTGTGTTCATTCTTTAACCACTGATGGTCATCCTAGTCGATACAGTCTTCTTCGTTTGTTTGACGGCAATTTTCAATGTTTTTATAACCGTTTCCTTCGCAAGTCCAATATCTCAATTTAAACACTTTAACAGTGATATCCCGAGCATTAAAGCACGATGCATCTTCCACTCTTAGGGCTACATCGTGGACAAATGTCGTAACATCGGTTCCAGTTGATCAGCGGAGTTAAGCAACATTGGTTCTAGGGGGTAGTTGGATGAGAGACCGTCCTCTACAGCCAGATGATGTAGCAACCCGTGGTTGAGATCCCAAGTAATGCGTTTTGTAAAATATGTCTACATATAACGTCTACAGAGTCAGTTATTATTATTATTATTACGAGGGAGACCATGAAATATTAATTTCACAAATTCCTCTATTAACATCATAAACCTCTTATATTTAAAGATAAATCGATGCTTTTGAAATAGTCTTTTAATGAAATGAGTGTTTAATTTCTTCGTAAAAGCACGAGTTTCTTTTACGTTAAAATAGTTCTTTATTATTTGCATACCTTGTACCTACCACGATATAGCTCTGGAGTAGAGCATTGGGCTGTTATTCTGAAGGCCTTAGGGGCCTCCTCTGCAGGGGCTCCCTTGATGAGGTATTGAGGTAGTGGTTTGGATTCCACGTAAGGCGGTAAGTCTTCTTCCCCATACGACCAATTAGATGTTAGGAGGAGGAGGAGGAGGAGGAGGAGGTTGTCTTAGTTATTTGATGGGGTTATTTAACCTCCTTCGCAACATGTAAGGTCGTATGACGGAAGAAACTTGCAGCTTTAAGTGGGACCCGAACCACGGGTCGCTACATAATCAGGACGGAGAGGACGGTCTCCCATTCAAATACGCTCCAGAGTCTAGACCCAATGTTGGTTAACTTCGTTGATCGACGGGAAGCGGTGTTACGACACTGGCCACGGAAGAGGTTAAAGAGGCCAAATTATTATTATTATTATTATAAATCCGATCGAGGGCAAAGACTTTTATACGAGGCCGTCGCAGGAAGAAGTGGCGAAGCGACAAAAGTAAAAACGCCAGAAAATGCAGTTAAAAGTTGTAGCAATTTGAAAGCGGAATAACGAACTTCTGACGTTATTTCGACGAAATATCTTCAGAAGTTCAAAAGTTATTCCACTTTCAAATTGGCACAACTTTTAATTGCATTTTCTGGCGTTTTTACTTTTGTCGCTTAGCCACTTCTTTCTGTGACGGCCTCATACAGGGTGTATACAAATTATCTTTACAACTTCTCTCTCAAATAAAAATATTAGGAAATGAGTTACACATACTTGTTTTGCTCCATCTGAGAGAGAAAGTAATAAAGTTTCACATAACCTAAAACACATTCAACATGGGCACCATTTGTCACACGTAAGACGTCCAAACGGTATTCTATCTCCATCCATGGACGCTGCAACATTTCAACGTCAACTCTGGCAACAGCAGCAGCAATTCTGGTCTTTAAATCGTCGATGTTAGCCACTGGAGTTGTGTACACGCAGTCTTTTACATAACCCCATAGAAAAGAGTCACAGGGTGTTATGTCTGGTGATCAGGCCGGCCAAGAGATGGCCCCCCCCCCCCACGAAATTCCCTTAGCATACATTTCCCAAATCGGTGGTGTGGCCGTGGGGGGGCCCATCTCTTGGCCGGCCAGATCACCAGACATAACACCCTGTGACTTTTTTCTATGGGGTTATGTAAAAGACTGTGTACACAACTCCAGTGGCTAACATCGACGATTTAAAGACCAGAATTGCTGCTGCTGTTGCAAGAGTTGACGTTGAAATGTTGCAGCGTCCATGGATGGAGATAGAATACCGTTTGGACGTCTTACGTGTGACAAATGGTGTCCATGTTGAATGTGTTTTAGGTTATGTAAAACTTTATTACTTTCACTTACAGGTGGCGCAAAAACAGTGTGTGTACCTCATTTCCTAATATTTTTATTTGAGAGAGAGAAGTTGTAAAGATAATTTGTGTACACTCTGTATATAATTGCCTCATCTATACTTGCCCATCCACTGACATCCAGAAGAAAAATATTATTTGGAGAAAGTTCACAAATGATTTTTGAAGTATGGCAGAACTGCACTCTTAAAAACTTTATTCTAGTTCTAGAAATCTAGATAATAATGACGAAAAATATATAATGATAATAATCGCATAATAAACGATATCATTGCTGACCACACTCTGGAACGATCGGTAACAAAAGTCCTGTTATCATTTATATATCATAGTTTTACTTGGTCATATCTCCGACTGTAAATTACGTTTAACAACCAACCAACACTAAATTTGGTCATAGAACACACCCGTATATACAGGGTGACTGAAAAACGTTAACAAAGTAATGTACCTTTCTGGGAACACATTTTTGGATCGCCCCAAAATAAATAAATAAATAAATATATATACCATTATATATATATATATATATATATATATTATATATATATATATTATATATATGGTGTAGTGGTTAGTGTCGCTGACTACAAATCCATCGGCCCCGGGTTCGAGACCCGACGGCAGCCGGCTCGCAGCAAAACCCAGCTGTTCATCCTTCCACACAATAAAGAAAGTGGTTGGTAGATAAATGGGTACCCTGGTGGCCTAGTGGTTAAGACGTCGGCTGCTGAGGGGCGTGGTTCGGATTCCCGTTTAAACTGTAGGTCTAAGGTGGAGTGAAAAGCTTGACCTTCGTCAGAATGAACAATTCGGGCGGAAGCTAAACCAAACCAAAGGTGTGTGTGTATACACACACACACACACACACACACACACACAATTCCACTCCTGTGCAGTGTAACTTTTAATTTTTTTAAAAGAATGGTCCCAGAGGTGTACATTCACTCTGAAGTATTATCGCAGTTTTACGCAATGACGAGAGTTACGCTTCGGTCACGTCACAACACCACTTCCAGTTCGGTCAGCGATGCTAAGGGACGTTGGATCTGTTCTGTAATTAGATGGGTGACCGTCTTCAGTGTTCAGTTGCTGTAGTATCCCTTAGATAGCTCGGATCCCACACTACGTTACACGACCTTCGTTGTTACGAAGTTAACCCTTTGATGACGGATGGTACTTTAAAGTTGTACCACAAATAATAATATAAACTGTAATACAGTGCCTTGTTTCTATAAGTGTTTCTACATGTTTATGCAAGTGTCATTTAATTGTCGGGGAAAGAACCCAAAATGTGGCACTTCAATGACCAGTTACTAAAATATTTACTTTCGAATAACAATGAAACATACTTTTTGGTGATAGAGTGACCGTATGTGCTGCGGGAATAGTCTCCTTAAAGGGGTAAACAACTCCGGACAATAATAATGACAATAATAAATAATAATAAATAATAATAAATAATAAATAATCTCATTGGCGCGTCACTTAAGACAAAGTTCGTGAATCTACAGGGTGTTCATAAATTATCTTTACAAATTCAGTTCAATTTAACTTGTAAAGAATTTATGACACCTTGTACTTTCAAGAATTATAATCCCTTGAATCTTAATGTCAACAGAATTAATTCTCAATCAGTGTTCATCGAATCAGATCGCTTCTTAAAAGGCATTTGCGAAACTGGTTCAGACGGCGTGTAATCAGTTTATGGACTCCCCGGTGAGCACTATTAAAAGGTTTAAATATGCTTAACATGTAAAAGATAATGTGAAGGGCAAAAAGGGAAAGTCTGCTACATGCCATGTCCCTGCAAAGGCAGATAGCAGACTTTCCCTTTTTGCCATTCATGTATACATCGTAGGAGCGTATATACATACGAAAAATCAATGCGAGGGCGCCCGGTAGTTTCGTGGTTACGGAGGCGGACTCCGAGCGGTGTGGCGTTGGTTCGCTTCCGTCCGCTAGCATCGGGTGGAGTTGAGTTGGCTGCTTACTCCGTTTCTGTTCTAGCTCAGGTCACCCTTGGGGCCAACACCTCCCCACCCAATGTCTTAGGGGGGTTGGGGGGAACGAGCTTCTCGGATGTTACGGATGTTGTAAAAAATCAATACAAACCGCATTCTACTGCAGCAGTATACAGTATATATATATATATATATCTTAAAAACATTAATTTTTACAGAGGAATTATTCTTCAAGGCGATATTCTTCTAAATTAGTAATATTTTTAGCTGTAATAATAAAATATTAAATAAATTAACAGTTAAACGATGTAACTGCACGAAATACTGGAAATTTATTAAGAACTTCATGGGTAAAAGGTATAACTGGTCATTTGCCCCCAAATATTCTTGGAGTAAAAATTATCTAACCAAAATAAAATAAACTCGATAGCGTACCATAAGTGGTAAAGTGAATTGCCGTTCTTTATTGACCAAAAGACAGATAGATTTCAGGACACTTGGCACATGGCCAACGTGGCACTATCTGCAGCAACAAAGTTTTCTCTCTCTCTCTCTCTCTCTATGCACCCAAATTTAATTTAATACTATCGATATACATTTTATATCAAAATTATGTATACATAAAAGCGTCAGTATACATAAATATTACAACATAAACAACAGTAATAGGTTATTAAAAAAATTTGCTCCATGCATCAACATTAGTACAAATATGGATATTTTATGTAATTGGACATTATACATACAGTAGCATAAAGTATACACACACACACACACACACATATATATATATATATATATATATATATATATTATATATATATATTTTGCATATATATATATATATATATTATATTATATATATATATTATAATATATATATATATAGTGCTTATCTATATTTTAGTTCTCTACAATTTTGGGCCTTATTTAACTTTTGCAAATATATTGAATACAAACGAGATATATAATTCATTATTTAAAGATAATAAAATGAAATTAATATTTAATAGGAATTCCAATTTTCCACTTCCATGTACGTGTACGTGTAAAAATATGTACATAAGCACATACAGGACGAATACTGGTATTGTATAAAACTGGGTATTTTGCGCATATTTTGAGGATATGTACGCTTGCAGTCTGTGCGTGTATTTCAGCCTACATCTGTACGTAAATATTTTGTATGTATTTGTGCATGCATCTAATACAGTTACACTGTGTGTATGTGTGTACGTATATGCTGTGTTCTTCCTCCTGGTGATGCAGTATTCTACCGCAGTTCCGAACCAGATTAATTAAGAGGGAGATAGTAATTAGAATCTGTGGAAGATGGAGAATTGGTGTCTTTGTAAGCGCTGTCATAAGCGATGTAGAGAAAGGAAATAATTCCATTTAGTTTTATTTTCTTGTTAAACGTAAAAGATTCCTTATTTACTTCAGAGGAGAGCATTAGCAATCTTTGATAGCGAATGTGTAATTATCTGGAAGAATGTTGGTCACTCCACGCTACGAGAGAGTTGCCAGTTAGGTATATTTTTAATCCGGTTTAGGCGGAGCAGAATCACGAAAGATTCGGAAGTATTGTGTTAACTAAAGTTAAATCTTTGTTACTCGTACAACAATTGAATAAAAATAGGTAAAAGCGCGTAATTTATTCAGTTAACTAAATCTGGTTAATATAAATCTGTAGTATAAAATGTATTTCTTCAAAAAAGTTAATTACATCCATAAATTATTACATCTGATTTTTTTTTTCAAAAATATATATCTATTAATTTAAATTTGTGTTTTAACTCTGCAAATCAAACATTTGTGATAAATTAACAAGTAATTAAACCTCTCACAATCAGCTTATCCCTATTATTACATGGGATTTCATCACAAGACGACTATTTTGATGTTTTCTTATAAAATCAGATGTAAAAACTGAACAAAAAAGATTCCAACTACTTTGATATAAAAATTAGAATGTATTTTATCCGTTAATACATTTCAATTAAAATCTAAGGAAAAAAACTTTCAACCTGAAAATCTTTCAATCTCGTTTATATTTTTAAGAGAACATTTATGCTTTTTACCTCTTATGCGTGGCGCGTACTTTCGTAGTTAATCACAGTTTATAATAGATAATAAAATAAGAAACTTAATATAATGTTTATTTCCTACACAACCTGACTAGAACAAACGCATTCAACCGTTTGTTGCATTCTGGTGGTGTTCGCCCGGCGAGTTACTCTTTATTGATTTTTTCCGTGGAAAGGAATTGCACCAAAATACCGTGCATTAATTTTAGGGGGTCAAAGCAAAGCTTAATTCTGAAGGTTTTATGTCGACGGTTTTATTTATGTTTATGAAAACAAAGGTAGGCAGGCTTATTATTAACATAAGATAAAACGTTTAGGATAAGGGGAAACAACAAGGCCTATATACTGTATATTCATAGTTCTTAAAAAAAAAAAAAAATAATTGTTTTCGCATATTTTCACGATAATTCCTATACAATATTGTAAAAAAACGGTTTCATATCATATTTTATTAGTTTGGTGTCTTTTAATGAAGATGGCAAAATGTACACAAATAATATATATATATTATATATATATATATATATATATATATATATATATATATATACAGGGCGTCCCAAAAAAATGTACACACACACACACTTTAACAGCTGATAGCTCAATTGATGTTTCTTTCTTTCCAAGTTAAACCCATTAGAATTAATAATGGCAGTCAGACTAAGCTTTGAACAAAGGAAATTCATTCTAAAATGCTACTGGAAGTGTGAAAACGCAGTTGAAGTGCAAAGACAGTTTAGGAGGGAGTTTCAAACAGATCCACCAACGCGACTTACCATCACTCGAATTAGAGATAAGTTTGAAGCCGATGGAACTGTTCAGAATGTCCACAAGAAGCGTTCCGGAAGACCACGGACATCGACAAGCCCCACAAAGCAAGAAAGAGTACTGGAAACGTATCACCAAAGTCCAAGAAAATCTGTGCGGCAAGCGAGTCGTGAGGTAGGAATTTCAGAATCGTCTGTCCAACGCATTTTGAAGCGCTGTCAATGGAAAAGTTACATTCCAAGATTAGTCCATGCTATTAATGATGATGATCCGGACCGAAGAGTGGAGTATTGCGAGTGGTACTTGGCACGATGTGGATGTGGATTGGATGTGGTTTCGTAGAATACCCTCCGCGTTCACCAGACCTCACACCACTAGACTTTTTTTTATGGGGATACTTAAAAGACAAAGTCTACGCTATAAAACCTGCAACAGTCGCTGAATTGAGAGCAGCCATTGAACGAGAATGCACACAAATACCAAACGAAATGTTTCGTGATGTTTGCGATTCCATTGCTTCGCGTTATCAGCAGTGCCTGGACCAGAACGGACGTCAGTTTGAAAACAGGCGTTGACAAAACAATTAAATAATGTCTGTAGATTCTATTACATTTTGAAAATGAAATGTATTTTAATAAACACTGCCTTTATAATTATTTAAAGTGTGTATACATTTTTTTGGGACGCCCTGTATATATATATATATATTTATTTATTTATATGAGGGTGTCCCACAAGTCCAATCTTGTAGGAAAATTTATTTTAAATTAAATTTACAAGAGTAATTTACACTCTTGAGAAAAAGGCATCCGCCTTTTCCCGAGGACTGTAACTAGCTTCCATATTAGCCATTGTTTGTTATTCTACCTGCAACAAGTAAAAGGTCCCAAAACAAGACATCAATTTGAACGTTTGAGTTTTAATGCATTATTTTTGTAAATATAATTTAAAATGAATTTTTCTACGAGATCGGACTTATAGCACACCACATATATATATTATATATATATGTATATATGGAGCTATTGAAGAATAGGGACCCCAGCCTTCTTTAGTTAGGCTTATAAGGCTAACTAACGAAAATATCACGACCTAACCTAACCAATCGTTAGGTTAACTGTACGCCCTTGACGATTGGTTAGGTTAGGTCATGATATTTTCGCTAGTTAGCCTTATAAAGCTAACTAAAGAAGGCTGGGGTCCCTATTCTTCAATAGCTATATATATATATATATATATATATATATATATATCGTAGCGAATATCGTAACACCTTCTCGTTTATCAGCGACACCGTCTATTATGCGATATTGAGTCTGATTAGTAGTTTCGATGCGGGACCGTCGTCTGCGACCCATGTTTCTGATATCATGTAAAATTGCGGCTCTCTTCCGTGATACGACCCTAGATGTTGCGAAGGATGTTAAACAAACCCATCGAACGAACAAACAAACAAACAAACAACCGGAAAAATTAAGTAAATTCAAAGAACGTTTCGTTCGGTATAGCCTCTCTAACCTTTTCGGGGCAAGTCTAACGTAGAAGTAGCAGTTGTGATTACAACGTAGTCATACATTTGACTTTTTTCCCTGCCTGTACATACAGTATTCAAAGTTTCAGACGCTCGTCATATCTTCAAAAATCATCTTTTGGACTGTGAAACGAAATTTGTCGTCATTATTAACAATTTTTCAACGCATTGCAGAAGAACGTCAAATGAAAGATCCACGCTTCGTTAACAAAAATAATTTAACCGGGAATAAAGTATACGAAATATTTCAGGAGAGTAAACTTTCTTCAGGAACCGAAATTGCTTATACAAATTACAGTTCACTCTCATTACATCCCAGAAAATATTTTGGAGAGATTCAATTATTTTGATGTTAGCCACAGTGAGGGTAGTAAAGCTATTTGAATGGTTTATTGATTTTGAAAATAAATGCATCCCTTTTTCGTTGTAAGTTTAATATTGTGAATGAATTATAGATAATCCATAAAGGCTAAATATCTGAAAACGAATTCGGTAATCTATGTTCCAGATAAGTTTCCATCTATTTTATGCCTTAACCGGTGGAAAGAAAAAAGTTGGTTGAAATATGGGAGCAAATTATAATGCGGGTGAAACACGGCATTCCGAGCAACGATGATAAATTCATCCAACGCGTCAAAGAAGAGATTCAAACTGTACTGATCGTTATCCAAAGAAAACAGAAAGAGGTGTATACAATACGAGTGAATTTTTATGCGCAGTATTTTTTATTAACGAGTTTAACAAACCTTTTTTTATTTTACAGTACAGTGTGCGAGGCGGTAGTAGTACCCTAGTATCTGATGTACTAGGTGTCCAGAAAGTCCCTGCCCCAAAAGGAATTACAATTAATTAATTTCATTAATGCGCTTTGAACTGATTGAGGAACATTCTGATCATTCTTGATACATTTCCTCTCAGGTTGCGAATTTCCAATGTATTTCCCGTTCGATACAGACTTTTCGGACACTCCTATACCAGATAAAGGATACATTCTTCGTACTGTTTTTTGTTTCTGCAAGTATTTCTCAAGAAGGATTAAGATAAAGGAGATGAAAAACGAGACAGAAAAGTGTTCCTAAGCAAAGTGTTCTGCGAAAGTTCTTAGTCGAGACGGGGGTTCTCGAATATCGGGGTTTATCAGCCCCACAGAAAAACCAATTTTACTTCTAAATATAAAGAACCCAGCTAAAATCAGATTATCTCCATATTGAAGGCAAAAATACGCATTGGCGGTCTGAAGCTCTACCTTATTTTCAATATTATAACTGGGAACTGAAAGATTGTCTGTTATGATTGGGTTGTTGAACCTCCTTCGCAACATGTAAGGTTATACGAAGGAGGGGACCTACAGCTTTAAGTGGGATTCAAACCACGGGTCGCTACATAATCTGGACGCGGAGGACAGTCTCCCATCCAACTACTACCCACACCAAATGTCGCTTAACTTCGCTGATAGACGGGAAGCGGTGTTATGACATCGGCCACAATGTAACCCTTTCATATTGTTTGTAATCCGTAAATGTAAAGAATTAAATTAAAAAACTTCAAAAGGTTTTTTTAATTTAGGTTTTCAAATAAATGTTTTGAAAATGAACTTATACATAAATTGTTTGTTGAAATCTAACAAACCTTTGTTAACCTAACAAAATTTGTGAGCTACTTCGCTCATCTCACCTAAATAAAAAACGGCAAGTTTTTTTTTCCTTTTTAAACAAACCTAATAATGCTGTCTTAATGTCAGTATTCATTAAATCGGTAGTTCGCAACCTTTCCTGGCACCCCAGTGCTATCTCCTTCTTTCACAGTGCTCCAGAAGATTTTTGTCTCCCACGGTTCAGTATGCAATTCCGCCCCCACCCCCTCTCTCCAACATCAACCAACCGTCCGTGGTTGTCTCGGACAGTTCAGGAATGTCAGTATTCAAGAAACATTTGGACTCCGTCTTGGACGTCCAATGTCCAAGATTTTATATACAGTATAATAAGGATTGGAAATATAATTTCGCCTTTAATAATATTAAAGATGAAAATACATTTCCACTCTCAATGACAAATAAAATCCTATTTAAGTTTAATATAGGAGTGGATCAAGACAGGATGGTTTTCAGTGCGCGCGTTATTTCCAGGACCTAGTGCTTACTGTGAAAGGGTATTTAGTTTAATGGAGTCACTGCGGAGTGATGAAAGAAACAGAATGAGTGGTGAATGAGTGGTGAATGAGTGGTGAATGAGTGGTGAATGAGCGTTTTAACGTTGATATGACCTGTGGGCACTTTTATAACTACGCCTTCAACAATCAAGAATTTTTTCAGCTTTCTACAGCAGTAAGTGTGAGCAAATACAGCTTTAAAATCGCTCGTACAGAGTTACAACAAGCTTCTGTTGGGCCTTCTACATGCGAAATTGCCATGTATTTATTTATATCCAGAAATTCTAACATGCCTTTTCATGAGGAGTATAACTCACTCCCATATTAGCCATTGCGTGTTATTCTACCTGCAACAAAAAAAAAAAAAAGGTCTCGAAACAAGATGAATTTGAACATTTGTTTTATTTCTAATTTACTACTTTGGTATAAAAAAGGGGACATTTTATAAAGGACAAAATCAACATTTGTCATTTAATTTTAATAAAACTTTTACACGATAAAACATATGCATTTATCTATATGCAAACAAGTTTTCAGACTAAAATATCAAATAATTCAAATTCTATCAACATTTAACGAAAGTATCATTTTTCTACTTAACATGCAAATATTATTAAACCTTTTTAATATTTTTTTATAAATATAATTTAAGTAAAATTTACCTGAAATTATTAAAAAAAATCGTTCGAAATGCTTTCCTTCCATTTCAATAACTTTTTTTTATTCTTGGCCGGAATATGGGAGAACTTAGCAGAGCGAGTCTACAGGACTAGAATAAAAGATGTCGCTCATTTACGCGAGATCATCATTCAAAAATGGGAAGAGCTTCCACACCTCAGTTAATCTTGGCTTTGTTTCCGCCTGATTGTTCATTTTGACGAACGTCAAGCTTGTCACTCGACCTTAGACCTACAATTTAACGTGGAATCCGAACCACGCCCCACCATGGGCAATCAGAAATTACAACGTCCTCAACCGGACTCGATCTCACGACCTCCCGATCAGCAGCCCAGCGTCTTAACTACGAGGCTACCCAGGCTACCCACTTATCTACCAATCAAGTTTTATCATGTGGAAGGATGAACAGCTGGGTTTGCTCAGTTGTTCATCCTTCCGGTTTCGAACCCGGGGCCGGTGGATTCTACTACGAATCCACCTGCCCCGGGTTCGAAACCGGCTGACGGCAGGCGGCGCAGCAAACCTAGCTGTTCATCCTTATAGTAAGGGGTTCCAAAAAACCTTAGCCCCCCCCATTTGCAGCTTACAAGCTTACTTACATCGAAATAGTTTTTAGTGATTATAAAAATATATAAAATTCATTATTTATTGCAGGTATTAAAATTACTCTAGCTGATAAAGTGACAATATAATGGCTTCTCAATTAATTGGTGATTCGGAGAGGCAACGTGTGATAGATCGCATACGAGCAATAACATTTCGGGAAGCTCGTGATGCTGGAGCCACTTTTATAACACGTTCATGGGTTGCCAAAAAGTTGAAGAAGTGAGGACTTCGTCAAAAGAAATTGGAATAAAACTTTAGATGAATGTGAAATAGATACAACCAAATCTGGGCGCCCAAATTTGCCACTCTCTCAGGAAACAAAGGACATCATTGAAAGCGGTACGTGTAAGCGTAAGCGGAAAAACAGCTGTGCTAAACTTTCTATAGAGATCGAAGTGTTGAGAGGAAAGATCGTTAGTGGCGAGATCATTCGACTGTACCGTCATAGGCAAGGTTTAAAGCCTTGGCATGAACTTCCAAAGCCAAGAAAAACTCGACTTAACATCGATGACAGAATGTGGTTTGCCCATTATCTTGAAGATTGGGATGTGGATGATTTCATGCATTTAGCTGTCTCCGATGAATTTTTTGTTTACGTAACACGTCGGCCTAACTACCAAAATGATCGAGTGTGGGCCACAACACCAGATGAAATAGATGACAATGAACATTATCGCGAATTATTAAAAAGTCCAGACTGTTGGTTTGTTTGTTTTGTTCACTGCAAAGCAGCTCATGTGGTTGCTGAAGCCAAATGGTCAGAGTTGGGATGGACAGTATTTTCGTGATATTATTCTATCCCAGCATGTCATTCTTTTTCTAAGAAACCCAAACAATGTTATGGATGTCGATCAGGTCACACTTCTGCACGATAAGGCCCCCTGCTTTAAGGTATTAGCCACTCAACAGTTGTTGCGTAACCATGAGATCGATCGATTTCTTTGGAAATGAAAAATGGCCAGGAAATTCTCCTGACCTGAACGTCTGTGAACACATTGAATCAGTTATAAGGGACAAGGTTGAATGTCTCGTGTTTCAAGAACCTGCAGCAAATCGATTTTCGAAGGATACAATGACGCAACACATTGAAACTGTTTTAGCAAATTTGCGTAACGATCAAGATCTATTCACGTCACTTTTGGTAAGCTACCCAAAGCGAATTCAGGCTGTCTTGGCCAATGGCGGGAACACCAAGTTTTAGTTGTTTCTCATTAAATGCAGGATTAAATTCTCTTTTGTAAGGTATGTTTAGTTTTACTGTACCTCTAATGGTTTAGGCCATGGGCGGGGAGGGGGGCTAATGTTTATTGGAGCCCCGTATTTGTTCAGTAGTTTTCAATATTTGAAGATAAATATAAGTGAAATTTTGAGCAAATAAATTTTTTTTTCAATATCGACACTTGCCATTTTACGTTTATACCCCAATTTTTTTCTCACTTTTTTATACTTTATAAACTTAATAGAAATTACTGTATCGTACGTTTCAGCTGTTTTTTATTTTTATTATTATTATTTTAAACATTTATATAAGTGGATAAATGTTTTGAGTACAATGACCGCACTATATAAGATGAGGGTTCTCAAAGCTTCACTCGTGAAGGGTCGGTCATTTTCAAAGGGGCAACTCCCTTAGGAATCGGACCGAATACTGATAATTTAAAAAAAATAATTTGCCTTTGAATTCAAGTAATAAAAGAAAACCCAAATTTTTTTTTTTTTTTTTTTTTTAACTTCAAAATGTTTCCCGTTCTTTATAGATATCAGACAGGATTTCACCATTTTTACAAATTACTCTGACTTGACCAATCCATTAATTATAAATAATTTGTAATTTCACTTTGATTTTGTATAATTTCTTTTGGGCCGCGGAGGACACACACACACGATTGGAGGGACACATTTGGCCGGCGAGATACACTGGAAATTCTTGGCATAAGATTAGCGGATTTTTTTTTGCCGTGGGGGTGGTGGTCTTGGTTGGAAGGTATCCTCGTGGCTCGAAGGATGAAGATGGTGACTGTGACCCCGTGTGGGACGCCAGTTCGAATTTTACTAGATCCCAGTATCCCATTTATAATCAAATTTTTTACATATGCGAGTGATAGAACCAAGTACTCTGGTTGGTTGGTTGGTTGGTAAATGAGGATCAATATGTGACAGTAATCAGACTAACATTAATAATAATAATAAATAATAAAAATAATAATAAATAATAATGTTTCTGATTATTTAACCTCTTTCGAAACGGCAAATATCACGTGACGGAGGAAATCTACAGCTTTATGCGATACGAACGACGGGTCGCTACATCTAAAAGCAGAGGACGATCACCCATCCAGCTACCGAACAGACGCAACACCGTTTAACCTTGCTGATTGAACAAGAAGCGGTGTCGCGACACGATCACGGCGTAACCAAAGAGGTACAGTATACTCAAAACAGTATACAAAGGATTGACGAAAGTAAATAGGCACAACGATGATTGTCCTCAAGGGGCCGTTCAAAAATTGCATAACGCTATTTTTGCTAAAACTTGACACCCCCACCCGCTCGTAATGTTCTGTAACGCTACACCAGACACCCACTAAAATGTTATGTAACTCCTAATAGGGGTGTCTGGTCTAGCGTTGTTACGGAACGTTATAAATGGGTGGGGGGTGTCAGTTTTAGCAAAACTAGCGTTACGTAATTTTTGAACGGCCCCCAAGAACAAATACCAAAGCTCATGAATGGAATGCCAGAACGTGTATCAGCTTTACATAACGCTTCAAAGGGGAAAGCAACACGATTCTAAATAGTGAGATTCAATGAATTCGTTATTATATCTCTACTTTTATCATCAAATCAAAAACACTGAAAGATTCGAAGGTGTCTATTTACTTCGACAATCCTCGATTACACATACTGTATTTCATTGTAAATTTGGAAGCCATTTTTAATTTAAAACAACCTCAAGAATTGGAATTTGTAGCTGGCAAAATAATTCTTGAAAATGTGATGAATTTATCCACGAAACAAATTCCAGATTTGGACAAGAAAAAGAATGAGAAATATATTTTCATTGTGGTTGACAACTCGCAAATTGATTTACATGCGAGGTATGATCATAAATCCTGTTTTTTTTTTTTTATATACTTAGTTAAATCTGAGAATGTTTAAAAAAGCTATTTACGAAATAATATATGAAAATTATTTCACGAACGTAACACGAATAATATTCATGATGAAAATAACCACAAAAGGAAAATTAAAACACGAAAATAGTGCTCAAGAAACGTTTCATCCTGAGGATGTCATTAGATGAAAGCGCTTGAGCAAGCAATATTTCCTGTTTTGTATTTTAATTTTCCTTCGTGATTACTTCTAAAATATATATATATATATATATATATATATATCGTAAAGAACGACGCTTGTATAGGAGATATTCCGCGCAAGACGAGAGAGAGAGAGAACGAAACAAATGAAAAAATGAGGTAACCACCTGGGAATCGAACCCGGGATCTTCCGATTGCCGGTCAGACGCGATACCATTACACCATTTGTTTCGTTCTCTCTCTCTCGTCTTGCGCGGAATATCTCCTATACAAGCGTCGTTCTTTACGTTATTTATACTGCGTGTTCTTTGCAGTTGAATGTGTGTGTGTATATATATATATATATATATATATATATATATATATATATATATATATATATATATATATATACAGGGTGTTTGAAAACTTTCTGTACAAATTGTAATGGGGGATAGGCAACACCAAGACAAACCCTTTTCGTCTACAAGTGTATGTCCGCTGACGTCACCATTCGGCGCGAGAGGGCCCGCTGCAATTGGCTAAAAGGTGAAGTGGGCTAGACTCGCGCTTGCCGCGGGCATTCTTAAATCGGACGTAGTACGCGTAACATGGAGCGCTTCACGACTGCTGAGATGGCTGACATGCATATGGTGTATGGGGCTGCCAATGGAAACGGAAGAGCTGTTGTGAGGTTGTACCGACAGCGCTTCCCAAACAGACGTGTGCCAAACCACCAAACGTTTGCGCATTTGCATCGGCGACTGCGAGAACTGGAACATTCCATGCAAACATGCATGACACTGGTCGGAGAGAAACGTGCGCACTCCTGACATGGAAGAAGAAATCCTACGGCGATTTGAGGACAATCCAAGCGCAAGCACGCGAGGTGTTGCACGTATCCTCGGTGTGAACACGACCTGGTCTGGAGTGTGTTGCACGAGCAGCAGTTACATCCGTTTCATCGTCAGAGTGTCCAGGCATTACAACCTCGGGATTACCCTCTTCGTGTGGAATTCGCACGCTGGTTTCTGCTGCAGACAGCGGTGCAGCCTAATATTCCGGCTTATGTGCTGTTCTCAGATGAGGCCTGTTTCACACGTGAGGGTGTGTTTAACATGCACAATTCTCACGTGTGGGCGCACGCAAATCCACATGCTACACGGGTGCATGCTCATCAAGAACGGTTCGCCGTCAATGTTTGGGCGGGTATCGTCCATGGCAAGTTGATTGGGCCGTACCTGCTGCCTGCCCGACTCGACGGGCGGGTTTATCGGATATTTCTTGAAGAAACGTTGCCGGAACTGCTGGAAGATGTTCCCGTGGCTATTCGTAGACGAATGTGGTTTCAACACGACGGGGCCCCAGCACACTCCAGCAATGATGTGCGGATTATCTGAACGCCACTTTTGGGGACGATGGATAGGCCGGGGTGGGCCCGTAGCCTGGCCACCGAGATCGCCTGATTTAACATGCCTCGATTTCTTCCTGTGGGGACACATGAAGAACCTCGTGTACGAGACTCCCATTTACTCAGAAGAAGACCTCGTAGCAAGAATCGCTGTCGCCGCTGGAACTGTTCCCGAAATGCCGGGAATCTTTCGACGTGTACGTCGGTCAATGCTTCGACGCTGTCGGGCATGCATTGATGCTACCGGTCGCAACTTTCAGCACCTTCTTTAAATAAACATGCCTTCTTTAAATAAACATGTTACGCGTACTACGTCCGATTTAAGAATGCCCGCGGCAAGCGCGAGTCTAGCCCACTTCACCTTTTAGCCAATTGCAGCGGCGCCCTCTCGCGCCGAATAGTGACGTCAGCGGACATACACTTAAAGAAGAAAAGGGTTTGTCTTGGTGTTGCCTATCCCCCATTACAATTTGTACAGAAAGTTTTCAAACACCCTGTATATATATATATATATTATATATAATTATATGGGAATGAACTCAGAATGGTCCCCTGAGTTTTTTATGATACACACAGACAGTGCATGGAACAAGGAACTCTTCTGGGAAAATTAAATCCACTATAGTCCGAATAAGTAGGGTAAATGACAAATACCATAGTTTTTCTTTTTCATGATGCTAGCCCGACGTGGGCAACGGGTCACTCGCAGAGAGGTCCTATAAATATAGCTTCCCTCACCAGCTATCTGCAAAGCAGACAGGATCCAGCTTTGGGACATGGATCTAGGGTTTAAAGCAGCCTAGCCCTGCTACATTTAGAACCTCAATATAAGCAAAAGACTCTCTGCCTTCACGTCAGATTGAATACATAAAGAAAAAGGGGTAACTATTATATTTTAGCCAAAAACCAAAACTTAAACCTCAACTTGTAGAATTGAGCGTCACTTTTCAAGGCACATAACATGTCCGTTTCAAGATGGGAATGAACTCAGAATGGTCCCCTGATTTTTTATGATACACACACAGTGCATGGAACAAGGAACTCTTCTGGGAAAATTAAATCTACTATAGTCCGAATAAGTATGGTAAATGACAAATACCATAGTTTTTCTTTTTCATGATGCTAGCCCGACGTGGGCAACGGGTCACTCGCAAAGAGGTCCCATAAATATAGCTTCCCTCACCAGCTATCTGCAAAAGCAGACAGGATCCATGTCCCAAAGCTGGATCCTGTCTGCTTTGCAGATAGCTGGTGAGGGAAGCTATATTTATGGGACCTCTTTACGAGTGACCCGTTGCCCACGTCGGGCTAGCAT